>VNJN01004183.1:0-213690 GCA_008042485.1 Drosophila mayri | reverse complement strand
GGACTCGAGGAAACATCTGGCCTGAAAGAGTTATATTATAGGTGGAAGTGTGGCGAGTCGTTACAAATGGGTGGCACGGGGAATACAGACACAGGGAATACAGTGAGCACTGGCTAAAGTTTATACTAATTGAAATATATAAAAATAGTTCCAACCCAAAGGGAGATTTTATAAAGTTTGATCAATTCTTGGCCAATATAACTCTTTAGTTGTTTAGAATAAAATTGTTTAATCTCAGTCAGAAGTCCAAAAGTATAAAAAAACTTTGAAAAACTTTTTATAAAATAAATTGTTAAAATTGTAAAAAATAAATCTTTTTTTTAATGAAAAAATTCAATTTAGTTTTAGTATGATTTGGTTTTTCGTTTTTTGCAATTTGCCATTTAAAATTAATTAATTAATTAATTAATTAATTAATTAATTTAAAACATATTTAGAAATAAAAAACAAAAAATTTGAGTCCACAAACATACTTCATTGTAACTCAGGGGTTTCATTCATGGTACCTAACAGACGGATACAGAGGTTCAGTGGCCCACAGCTGAATCACTCTTTGATCCTATGTTAATGATAATCTTATGTAATTATGCGTGTAAGAGTCCCCCACCTACCTACCTACCTAGTACAAGGAAAGCTAAGCAGAAAATCCGAAGCGGACTCGAACCCGGGTCTCCGGTCTGACACGCCTGTCAGACCGGCTAACCCACCTGGCCACTGCTGGCACTGAAAGTGCCATGTCGATTTGTCCATATGAAGAGCAAAGCTAAGCTTAGCTTTGAAAGCTTAGCATAGCTAAAAATAGATTAAGCAGAATGTAAACTCTACAGAGTCTGTAAGAACAAATTGAATGTTAAGCAGCTGTTAAATAATCCTTTCTGTAATTGCTATGGAAAATCTTACAGCTTCTGGGTGAGATGAAAGGGGGAAAAGAGCACGTTGAATTTGTGGATGGATGGATTCGTACACACATACATACAGCACAAATCTCACTAACACATATGTATGCATTGTCTAATCAATAAACGAAACATAATAGAGCGAGAAAATAGGTATTGATTTGAATTTGCAATCTGCAAGGGTATATAAACTTCGGCTAACCGAAGTTAGCTTCCTTTCTTGTTTATAATACATAGTAAACAAATTTCAAATGTTTTCCATAAAGAACTCCATTTTAATCCGCTCCCAGCAGTATTTACTGCCCCTGTCATTCAAAGAAATTGACAAACTTCAAGGAGACAGCTTACTCCTGTCAAATGTCATATCCTGTTGCTGTCTAACAGAGTTTTTCAATTTTATTCAAATGAAAGAAACACCACACGTGCTGTATAAACAACACGTGCTAGTCACATTCATATTCTATAGCTTATTGCATTAATCAAAAGCCAAGCATATTGTTATTAAATACTACTATATCCATATACATATATAGTATATACATATCAAACAAGTTATTACAGCTCTTCCAAATAAACAATTATAGATTCAAAGAGCTATCAGATTATATATTATGTGTATCGGGTCAAGCGCTTTTCAGAAATTCCCAATCGCACTTCCATGTCAGGTCTGAGATTGCGGCGCAGCTTGGGAAATTCTCAGAGTTCGCTATAAACAAGCTCAGCCAGATGCTAATTTAATGAGTAGAAGTTGCCCGGGCTATAAATACCGGAATGCTGTTTAAAATGCATCCAGTTGAACCCGAGCTGTGCAACTGAACATAATGAAATCTTTTGGATTAATTTCGCTGGCTGCCTGCGCTGTCCTCGGCGTCGGTGAGGATAAGGAATAAGAGATAATTGTTAATGATAATTATTAATATACATTATCCTTGCAGCTGCGGAGCCGCAACAGACCTATGATGGCCGCAATGGGCCGCATGTCTTTGGCTCTCCCGGCAACCAGGTCTACATAAGGGGACAAAACGAGGGCACCTATAGTGTGCCCGGAGTGGGTGGCCAGTTCCAGAATTCACCTTCGCAGGGAGCACATGTCTTTACCGATGAGCAGGGCAACACCTTTGTGCACCGCAAGAACCCAGGTGGTCCAGGTAACTTCGAGATTTACATATACATATCGCCTTCGAATAAAATAATTAAAAATATATACATTTTCAGCCACTCATACGGTAAGCGGACCCAACTTCTCTGCCCAGAATGTGGGCACCAACCGTCTGGATGGCCCCAATGGAGGTCTGGATGCTGGAGTGGCTCCAATTAGCCGTCGCAGTCGACAAATCCACATTGCTCGTCCAGATCGTACTGTTGATATTGGCTACGGCGGTGTCTACGTTCAACGCAGTCGTCGAAGCCCTCAGGAGGAGAACGAAGGTTTTCCAATTTTTATTCGACGCCGTCGTAGCCCTGAGGAGGCGAACGAAGGTACCCCAACTGTTATTCCACGCCGTCGTAGATCTCAGGTGAAGAACGGAGGTATTCCGTGTGTTATTCGACACCGTCGTAGCCCTCAGGAGGAATTCGAAGGTATTCCGAGTCTTATTCGACGCCGTCGTGGTATTAACGATGCCCGCGTCCAGGGCGAAAACTTTGTGGCGCGCGATGATCAGGCTGGTGTGTGGAATAATAATGTTTCCATTTGGAAGCGTCCAGATGGACGCACAGTTACTGTGGACCAGAATGGCCGCACTACTGTCTCCGGTCGAGGGGGTACCCAGCATGTGAGTAAACTTTGAGCTTGAAGCTTACAACAATAAATTAATGAATTCCTATTTGCAGTATTCCTAAACATGGTTCCCAGTGAGAAGACTCATATGTATATAGGTAAAAAAAATAACTTCTATATACATTGTACAATAATAGGTACTAAAATCACATGATATTTGAATAAAAAAATTTTCAAAAACAACCCGAAATGGATTTACTACACTTACTACTTACTACACAAAGCACGAGTGACCAGAACACCTAGTAAGATTCTTCAGTCGCAATGAATACAAAGCCCGTTCAATTGGCAGGAGATCGTACGCAATGTTGGTCATTTGGTGGGGATCCACTTGCAGATCATAGGCCTCCAAAAAGTTCTGAATTAAAAAAAAAACATTTGGTTATCTGTTTTGAAAAAAAATCAATCTACATCATACCTCGTTATCTCGAAACTCGCAGTAAATGTGATGATCCCGATAACGAATAGTTCGTATACAAGCGTACGTATTGTTCCACGCATCCTGGCAATGGCAATCTGCATCCAAGGTGCATTGAGATAACCTATCCTCTTCCGACCATGGGCACTCGGGGTTATAGGTGTTGCTGTTGCCCTCGCCCCAGTACTCGATCAGCAGAGACCGAGAAGGAGCAACAGAAATTCTATCGATGGATAAAAGTTCGTGGAATGACTGTCCGTCCATGTAAGTAGGCGTGCTCAGGTTGGCCCAGGCCAATATGGTGGGCGCCAAGTCCACCAAACTGACGGCTGTGTCGATATGGGTTTCTGGTGATATGCGCGGTCCCCGAATTAACAGCGGAATTCGTATATCCGTTTCGTACGGCTGACGCTTGTCGAAAGGCTGTGCAAACTGTCCCACATGATAGCCATTATCCGAAGTATACACGATGTAGGTGTTATCAAGCGACTGGGACTTATTTAGCACGTCCACCAGATTGGCTACCATCTCATCCACAGCCAAAAGGGTTTCCCAGCGCATCCGGAAGTACGAATCCATGGTTTTGATGGTCTCATTGGGCAGCGGGCGGGATGAGCGAACCAACCAGTGTTTATCTGTACGTATAGATTAAACAATTAATTAATTATAAAAGTTATATATAAAGATATATGTTTCCTACCATCCTTTGGTTGATTAAAGCTGGGAGTTCGGATGGCTTTCGTTTTAGAAAATACGCCCGCGTGCCTGGGTGCTGGCGTAAAGGGCTGATGTGCCGCCGGCGGGGCCACCATGGCAAAGAAGGGCTGCTGATCCTCCGATCCCGCCTTCTCGGTTGCTCTTCGCAGAAAATCAGCGGTACGATTGCTCAGCAAATCAGTAAGATACGTCGCCGTGTAGTGGACATTGTCGGCATTCTCGCGCAGCGTGTAATTGTAGTAGCGCGAGTTCCCATGAAGGCCATGGAATTCGTTCCAGCCCTGCGGCACCTCCTCCCCCTTATACTCGTTCAAGTACTTCCCCGCATAGAAGGTATTGTATCCATTTCGCTGCATAATTACTGGCAGATTCCTTGGCTCTAGAACCCTTCGCCAATAGGTTCCATAGCAGCCGCCACTCACTGAGTTGTTGTGGGTCCCATGGTTGTGTGCATACCTCCCGCTTAGCAGGCTGGCCCGTGCCGGGCAGCAAACGGGCGTCGGCGTGAAGGCATTGTGGAATAGGGCGCCCGCACGACCCAACAGCTGCACAGTGTCCTCCATAGGAAACATGCCGCGAAGTTCCACATCCTGGTCGTCGGTCAGTATCAGTAAAATGTTTGGTAACTTCTGGCCAGCGACCAATCTAACCAAGCAGGCCAGGATGCAGGGTGACAGGAGGAGGCTTAATCCGATCTGAAGTGATGTAAAGCTTAGATATCTGACTTAGCAGGAAAGGGAGGACTTCAAGTGCTTACCATGGAGCAGCAAAATGTTTTTTAATTTTGCTAAAAATTTGTGCGAAAAAAAACCCGGCTTAGGCGGGCGGTGTTGGAAAATCTTCTTGGCGAACAGCTGTGGCAGAAATTCATATCGATAGGCGTTGAGTTTTATTTTTGTTACCAACTAGCGTCGATGCAGAGGCAATTTATCGTTTCAGCACCGGAAATCTGTCTTTGAGCTGTCCCCCAAGGCGCGATATTTAAATGTGAAATGGTTAGCACCGGGGAAGCCTCTGAAACCCATTTTGCTTGATCTAAAATATTTTTAAAATATTATTACCCCCCCATTAAAAGCCACACCCGCTTACGAGAAATATGATTTATTTTCTATGAATATCAGTGATTCAGTGACCGAAAAATACAGAATCTTTGCCGACATCAATATGTTTTATGTTTTCTTGAAATTCAAAATAATGTAATGCATATATATATGTAGGTACAAATGTTTACAGTTTACTTAGAAATAGGTTGTTTTTTTATTAAAAAAGAATGCAAGTCTGTATCCGTATCACAAAGCAGCGCCAAGGACAATGACAGATACGAAAGACTGAACAAATTCTAGCCTCTTTATAATGCCTTTTCATTGTTTCTTTTTCGCGACCTTATAAAATAAATAACAGCAAAGATAGATAAACGTACAATATATGTTGATTGTGTGGATTCTACGACATGATTTTCTTTATAGAGTGTAAGACACATAGAGAATAAATGTGGTGTGTTCTGTAATTTTTTATTTATTTATTTTTTTTGGCCTACCAGAAGTGTGATTCCAGGTGCTCTGATTTGTAAGTATATTCTAAAATCATTCGAATCAGGGAACCAGGATTCTCCTATTTACATGTGTATGTGCACCATGGGACCAGCGAGATCCGTACTCTCTCCAGACTAATTGCCCTCGGGCTTTGGCAGATTCGTATCATAGGCTCGTATAATGATAGACTGCGGCACAGCTCCGCCCTCCTCCTGGGAAAATGCATAGCCATCTGGGGAAGGGAAATTGGTTCAATTAGAATCTTGGAAATTAAAATCACAACAATCATAATGTTCTGTGTGTGTGTGTGTTTGGTAACTGTAATGTGTGAATGTTGTTCTTGTTGTTGTCCCACAGTGTGTATGCTCGCTCTGGCGATTCCCTGATCCCGATCCTTCTAGGGTCCTACCACTATTATATATCCGGGCAATTCCTGGAACACTATGTGGTACTCACGCGATAGTTCTAGCTCCGTTTCGACTCTCGTGTTGGCACGACGGGTAAAGACACTGCGTAGCAGCCGGGCCGTTTCCGTTAATCTGTTGGGTTAATTTTTGAGCGGGGCGGATATGGTTTTAGTAAAGAGGATTTCAATTTCGCTTTGGGCTTTATATATTAGTCGGAGGAATAACATTCATTTTTTCTTTCCATTTTGAATTGTTAGCACTTTACACAAAACGAGTTACAAGATTACACAGCCAAAGATCAATCCGTATTCAACGGAAGGTAGCTGTTCTTGTTCAGAATGGGTCAGGACATTGGGGGAGCATACATATGTACGAATATAATCAAATTAGGATGAGCAACGAGGTGTAGACCAAATTGAGGGGCATGCAGAATATATAATATATGGAATAAATGGAGAGAGAGCCTACATCATACTGGTAAAGATTGGCAAATAAAACGAATACGAGATGCGGTTCTTACAACGAATCTTTGACGCTACATACAAAAAGTTAAATCATAAGTCCGTACGAATATATATATATATAAAGTGTTGGAGGTTCTTCCCTTTTTCTATGCCTATTTTATAATCCCAATATCCCCTCTTGAGTAACCCTGTGGCAATGGTGACATAGTGGATGTGGTTGTGGGTGTGGCTGTGGTTGTGGTGTGATGTGGTGTGGTGTATGGTTTGGTATGATTTTTGCAGCTTCTACGATTTTACTTACACCGAATTATCGATCCCAAGGCATACATGGTACTGCGCTCACCGAATTTTAACGCAGAAAACAACGGTGTTTAAAGAAATTTCAAAGAAACATTTTTTTCAGAATTTTGCTGTTGACTCTTGACTTTTTATTAAATTATATATATTGATTAGTTATTTGTTGGGTGTGTTATTTTGGGTACTGCGTTGGTTGGTTGGTTTTAGGTATTGGGTGTTGGGTGTGTGATTGGTTAAGTCGCATTGTTGGGTGTCCAGTAATACGTAATAAATACAAAAAATAAAGAGTAAGATACATAGAACATAAGTGCAGAGCGGATCGGATCGGATCAGATCAGATTAGCAGCCATGGTTAGTATAGATATATATATCATTGGCCGATTCGAAATTGCATGCTAGCTGTGGTGGACGGTGCGGGATACATATATATTCAAAACTGATACATACATATCATCTGGATAAGTACCATCATCACATTCCATTAACGTTGGGATGAGTATGTATAATCGGTTGGTTAAGGATACTAAACATTCGTGACTGGGAACATGCCCCCCAGAGGGGGCTTCGTTAACTCTCTTTTACAACCTGGCAAGTCTCTTTAAAGTTTTATGTAGTTAAGGTACAATCATAATAGTTAGATGTATATATAGTAAGTAATATGTAAATGAACGCAGCTGCGTTGGGAATGATATGCATTCCCTGATTATTGGCCTATCCTACCGTGTCTACCCTACGACTCTGGCTCCTTAGACACTATCACAGTTGGCATATAGAAGTTTGTAGGCAATGTAAAAATATTTCGCTTCTCTAACGCTTAAGCTTCTATGTATATACAATCATGGATCTAGGTCTGCTTGTGGCGATATGATTTCAACAGTTCTTAGGTGCTACTCGATGATGCGCGGGCAAAGCGGGCAATAGTCTCCCGCTCCACATGCTCATTATAATACAATATATATAATGCTCACTTATAAGATATCATATACAATAAGAAAAAAATAATTCGATTTGCCTTGTGGCCCACGCTCACATATGGAGAGTGGCCTGGGTGGGCGATGAGGCCCTCCTGGCCATCGAATACCGGTCCCCTGTGGCGGGAAACAAACCGCCTCGCCACCTTTGGCGCTGCCTTAACCGCCGCTGCTCCTCGGTGTCCATTTCCAGCTCCAGGTTCACCACCCGTAGAGTCGTTTCCTCCGTGACAACAGGCACCATGTGTCTGTTCTTCTTGCAGAGCTTACGAGGACTGATCATAATCGGGTTGGTATTAAGTAGCTTGCCACAGGCGAATCCATAACCAGAATCACTAATGGCGTGCGGGCGGAGATGGTGAATGAAATTATGGTTGGTTTTGGGTGGATGAATGGATGGTTAGGGATTCAGAGGGCCACCATAGCCGTCAAGGAATGATGCGGGATAGAGGAAGACAGAGAGATTACATTTTAGGGATATCAGTTCATAAAGATAATTGCGCAGTGGTGATGCGAGTCGAACATTGAATAAGAGTCCATAGTAATGTTTATATATCTGATTCTGATTGATGTTTGGCTTTGTCTTAACTCAATAAAATTGTGTTTGTTTGTTTTAGATTAAATGACGACAACTGAAGAAAGTACCTTCACTTACAGCCAATTGAGTTTCAAATTTTAATTTTAATTGCATTCAAAATTGCTCAACGAGGTCTACAAAATGCGTATCAAACACTAAAAGTAAATACATTAAGATCTAGAGTACAATTTCAACTTGTAGTTTAACAATGTCTATAGCTATAGCTAAGTGTGCGTATATATCAGTTTCTATATGTTTCAGAAGAAGAAATAGTGTTTCACAGCGACAACTTAACATAGGTTTAACTCTATAAATATTTACACTCTTATCCGCTAGGACTATGTCAGTTTTCATTGTTTAATACTTATATATGTAGTCTGCGTCCCTATTATTGGGTTAACATTTGGTGTTCCGTTATTATCTTGGGGTAAGCTAAGGGTTCGAGCAATTTTCGGTGGCCAATATTCAATGGGGAGACACTAACATACATTGAAAATTGAACAAACACAATTCGAGGAGGATGTGGCAGTGCAGTTACGGAATGAACTGGAACAGGATTAAATTAATGCTTATGTATGTATAGTAGATGACCCAAAACGAACGCTAGATATAAATAAAAACTAAGGTGAAGGTTCTACTGGTGCAACTACTACAAAAAGCAGGATACTGTGTGCAGGCACATATGTTCAATCAGCCTTGGTTGGGGTTCAGTTTTTGGGGTATCGGATTTCGGATTGGTAGCAGCAAAGATCATAAAATAACAAGAGGAATAAAGCCAGAGAGATATGTGCTTTATCACAAATGGGAAGCTCACTTTACTTTGGGCTATCGTAAGAAGCGAAATTTAAATATAAAGGCATTATTAATCTTGTTATTATAACATCTTTGCAGAAGTAGTATCTTAGGGCTCTACATAGTTAAGATTTTAGCAAATGCGCAACAATTCAAATTGAAAGTATAGTTTGGATTTGTTGTTTTTTTTTTCTTGGACAAACAAAACTAAATACTTATGGAGTTATGTATGTATGCGGCCGACCAGAGGCCTAAGGGGATAAAGCGTGGCATTGTGGCTTTAGCTTCCGATACTTACGAAGATCGCGGCTCATTCATCACTTCGGAGATGTCGCTGCGTCGGATCTCCGTCTCGCGAACAGCCTCCGTAAGTGTTTTGAACACGGTGTTGTGCACCCTGCAAAGAAATGCAGAATACATTACAGTTTTCCTTTCCTTTCTGTTAACTTGGTTTACTTACAGTTTACAGATCACATCGACCAACAGCGTAATGATGGGCACTAACAGCAGACCAAAGTAAAAGAGCGGCGTCGATAGCAACTGTATGTCCATGCCGCGGAAATTACTGGCAATCTTAAATGTTGGCCATATATGGCTGTAGACCAGCAGGAAAGTGAACCACAGAACTAAGGAGCCCCAGATAGCCAAGTGTGTCAGCCATGTCCACGAGTTGGTGATGAGACCAGCCTTCAGGCACACCGTCACGACCACATACTGCCGAAATATATATAATAAAGTAAAGATTAAACCCATAAGCTTTTAACGTATTCAACAGCCTCACCGTATACACAAGATTGCCCAACAACAGGTAGTCGCTGGTCATGCCGTCGTGCCAGATCACCTCGTGTGTGTAGGCAGCCATTGGTATCCAGAAAAGAAAGACCGAGTGCAACAGCGCGTTGAATATCCAAATCCAGAAGACCTTCACGTTGAAGAGTTTGGCGTTCTGTGAGGTCTTGTACAGCAGCGGATAGCGAAGCATTGTTTCCGCCGTGCAGAACTTCTCAAATAGACCCATCGCAAACGGTGGCATGGCCGTAAAGAGCACGTTGTAGAGACCGATGGTCCAGCGTTCGAACAGGATCTGGCCCGACCAGCCCGAATAGACGGCGAACCACAGCTCGATTACGTACAGGCACACGTTCTTGTAGAAGCTGTAGAGAATCAGCTTTGAGATCCTCGCATAGTTCCAAGCACCGTGCACCAGCAGCAGGCGCTGCAAATACCGAAACTGGGCAATGGAGTAATCCGAGGCGCACGCCGCCTGGAGACCTTCAACTCCTGAAATGCCTATGCCCACGTTTGCCTTCTGAATCATGGCCACATCGTTGGCTCCATCGCCAATGGCCAAAGTTACAGCTTTAGTGCTCTGCGTGACCATTTCGACCACCTCGGCCTTCTGCATCGGCGAGACGCGGCAGCAAACGACCACACGACATAGGAGGCATAGATCCTGGAAATCGGTACGCAAATCGCAGCTCAACGCGTACTTTAAAGTGGTGCCATCAATGACCAAGGCCACATTGGCGTCATTAGCCGTTGAGCTCTTGAACTCTCCGTAATGTCGATGGATTACTTCGCGGGTGGCCTGCAAAATAAAAACTTATTAAAATATATTTCAGAAAAAACAACTGTTTTCCACTTACATCTAAACTCTCCTCGTTAAGGATTAGGATGTCCATAGAGTGACTGATCAGGCGGCAGGAATAGCCAATGTTGATGGCCGTCTCCTGCTTGTCTCCGGTGAGTACCCAGATGTAGATGCCGGCGTCTAGGAGCGCGGCAATTGTCTCCGGCACGCCGTCCTGTAGGCGATCCTCAATAGCTGTGGCGCCCAGCAGACGCAGATTGATCTCAATCAGATTGGCCGCATCTTCTAGTTTGCTTTCGCGATTTTGCAGCGAAGTCGAAGCCCTGTGATAGGTCTCGCGCCATTCCTGATAGACATCCGGCCGGATGTCGGTCACCGCCAGGCAGAGGGTCCTCAAGCCATCCGAAGCGAACTCCTCCAGATGGCGCAGTGTCTCCTGCCGAAACGCCTGGCCCTGAGGAGCCAGACGCTCATATATCACCGTATCTGCTCCCTTGCAGAACAGCTTGATCTTGCCGTCAGGAGTGCGCACAATCAGCGACATCCGCTTGCGTGAGGAAGTGAACTCCAGGACATTCAGCACCTCGTACCTCTTGCGCACGCCTAGCGCAATAATCTCCACGTACTCGGGCGTACGGGTATCGAAGATGTAGCCAAACTTCTGGGCACCTTCGACTAGAGCCCGCTCATCCGGACTGGCGGCATGGTAGATTATGGTTCCGTTGTCCTTTCGCTCTGGGATGACCGTATGACACACTGACAGCAGAATCAGAAACTCTTCGATAACATCGGCCGTTGGGTGACGACTCAGAATGTTCTGCACCAGCTGTGACTGCTCAGGCGTGTGCTCTGGAGAGTAAGATATGCCGGCAATAGAGCACTTTTTGAACTCCATCACGTTTTGGGTGAGAGTGCCCGTCTTGTCCGAGAAGATGTACTTCACCATGCCCAGTTCCTCGTTCAAATTCGAGGTCCGTGCCATGGCCGGCGTGTTCGACTGCTCGTGGTACATCTCAATGTCATAATTGATGAATATTGCCTGCAGGAAACGCACCAGCTCAAGGGTGACTTGGAGCGAGATGGGAATTAGGTTGTTGTACAGAATGAAGAAGGTCAGCAGATTGTAGCCGAGGCTCATGCTCTTGAAATCGACGAGGCCCAGGTACCAGTCCGTCACCGAGTGATCTCGCGTCCAAAACAGATTGCACAGGCCGCTGGTGATGCAGAGCGAGATGAGGATCATGAACAGCATCAAAATCTGTGTATTGGTCAGCTTGTCGACGGTGGAGCGCTTTAATGGCGCCGAGGTAGAGTTCTTCATCAGCTTGGTTTCCTGTCCGGAGTAGACAACGATCCCAAAGATCCATGCCGTGTTCCGGAGCATGGCGCCGCGCTGCAGCACCTGATCGTTGCCCAAGCCAACGGATCTGTAAAGAAGAATTGGGAATTACATTTTGTGTTTTTAAAAATAGATAGATAGATTGATTTTTCAGCCATTAATGTGTTGTCTATAATCTAGGAATGCATTTTTATGATTTCTGCTTCATAAAATAAAGGTTGGAAACGCTTGAATTCTGATGAAGCATTTCAATAATAAGCACACAAAAATATCGTAATTTTTGGGCTATGCTAGCTTTGCAACACATGTTCCTTACTCGCTATTTATACATGGGATTACTCACTGCTTGCCGGTCAGCTTGAGTACTCCATTGAATTCGTATAAATGCCGGTTGGGCAGCTCGCACTCGATCCTGCCCTCTAAACGCATCAGGTCCTTCGTCTCCAGCAGACCAGCAGTGGCTGGCAGTCCCTGCCGGATCTTAAGGTTCGTCTCACCATCCAGATTGGCCGTCTCGATGAAGCACATGGCCTGCGGTTCGCTGCATAACGAATTTTACTGGGGTTAATAAACGATAATTGGAGTCAACTTTTATATACGCTGCTCACCTAGACGAGAGTATAATCAGATCGGCAGGGAAAAAGGAATTGATGGTGACCTTTATGATATCCCCCACGGTAAGCTCCGCCCAGCGAACAGTGGTCCATGTGCCACTGTCCAGCCGCTCGATCGATCTGTGATTAATTTCATTATCCGCCCGATGTCGTTTCTAGAAAAATTTTTAAAAATAAATAAAATTAGTAAATCGGCATACAAATAAGTAAATATAAAGTATACTCACAATGTCCTCGATTATCTCCTTAATGGCGCTCACCGACAGGATAAACATGAGCGGGACTAGCGTGGTATAGCGACCCGTGGGCGATACATCCGGGATTTGTTGCAATATGGCAATTAGGAGAAAAAAGCAGTTGGAATAACGCCGGAACTGCTCGAACAGAAAGGCGGGCAGAAAGCTAATGATACTGCGAATGCAAATTGATGGTTAGTCCTCTTATCTACCAATTAGGTCGGCAGCTTATCGCTGATTGATAAACTCACCTATATTTTGCCGTCGTAATGCGATTATTGCAGTACTTAGAGGTCTGTGGCGCATTTAGGTTTATGATACGCCTCTCCCCATCATCCGCATCGTAGCCGGCCGACGAGGTGAACTCCTCATCATCTGCAAAGTATGCAAAATACATGATTTGTAGTGTTAAATATTAAATATTGGATTAGTGATTAATGGCTACTAAATTGCAGGTAATATAAAAGTTTAATCAACAATGTTTCAATTAATTTGGTATTTATTCATGGCTAATGATGATTAGACAGCAAATTTATCTAAAGAGTTCTACATTTAACGATACAAATCGGTAGCAGTAAATAAAATATACTTTAATAATTATTATATAATAAAAAGGACACATTTTATGCAAGAGGAGAGGTGTTTCTAGAGTAATTACTCCTTCACCGGTTCTGGTAAGGTCGTTTCCAAAGTGTGGGGCGTATAGCGGACCTCCCATTCGTTTAGAAAGAAATTGCAGGCACGGGGATTCCCCAGGGCATATTTCCGGGCAAATCGATTGCAATTGAATCCACCGCGACCCTCTGTCTCGCCCTCGGGTATGTAGGTCTCATCAAAGTCCAGCTCTAGGATCTGCTGGTAGGCCAGAAAGACGACCCGATGAATATTTTCACCCTCCAGGTGCCGCCGATTGTCATAAGCCACTAACGTCTGGCCCAAGACCACATCGCAGCCCCGAAAGTTGCCCACCAGCCAGAGAAGCCACTCGCTGTTCGGTGTTACATCCAGATCGACCATCATTAGCGTATGGAACTTCTCCGGATCGGCAATGAAGCGTATGATCGGCTGGCTGACCACCTCACTTATCACGATTTTAGACCCCGGGAAAATTTCAATGTCGCAGGGATACAGGGCATTAATCACCACCGATGGCTTGCAGGCAAGCAGACGGGGAATTATGCGGTGCTTCTTCAGCTCCTCAATCAGAATTTCCACCGGATCTTCCGGCGTACAGGTCGTCAACATGGTATACTAATTAATTTTAAAATTTTGACGCAAAATTAAGAAAACAAAACACGAATAGATATAAGAATTTCTCTGCCTCAAAGCCTGCTAGGTAGTATCGGTCTCCTAGACCCCAAAGTTTAGGGTTCTTCAAGCAATTCCTTTGATTGTGTAGAAACTTACGACTCCAACGTATGCGTAGCGCCTTGTAGACATTCCGAAAGTCCATATTGGTCCGCCGAAAGAGACCGGGACACCGGAAGCGCCGCGGTCTATCCGCAGATGGCGCTGCTATCATTGACTCTACCGTATCCTCCTCCTCTTCCTCGTCCTCCTCCACCGCCGCTTCCTCGGGCCCAGGTAACTCGTCGGATCCAGAATCGCAGTCACCAACTGGCACGAAAGCGATGCTCTCGCCGGCAGTCTCCTCCTGCTGATTCCGCTTGGGAAACCCCAGAATGGTGGCCAGGTCAGCGAAGGGAATCAGCCACAAGTGGGCGTGACGGTTGCAAGCAGGAGTTGTATATATATATATATATATAAGAGAATCTCAGCGCCTGCGCTACCCAGATTCAATCAGTGCGTCGTATAAGAAAACACACATTTTCCAAACCGAGGTGTTTTGGGGGGATTCTGTGGCATGCACAACATTTGCATATACACACGGCCAGGCAGAGGGATTTCCTTAGGATTATTCCCAGTGAGTTTTTTAAGTTTTCAAGTTTGGTGAAAGGTGTTACTCTTCCGGCTCCGTCACCTGGCAACTGGACTTTGATTCCCACCGTTTGAGGTATCGATTTGTCGCAATTCAATGACTTAGGTAAAGCACGTGATTTTGATGTACATTTCCACTGACATCTAAAGATTTTCCTCCAAGAATTGAAGCTTCTTTAAAGGAGATATTGTATCTATGGTTGTCACAATTTCCTCGCTGGATTCTCTATAGGATATAGCACAGATGTCGGAGCCAAGTTCACGGCGAACCACACTTTTCACTGCGTGCGCTCTCCTGAGCTCCGATACTACGACTGAGCTGAATTTTCAACGTGCTCGAGAACACCAGAACCCAGGAAGGACACACACACCGGAGGGATGGGTGAAGGTAACCCGTTTACGCTCAGGTCGGGGAGCCCTTCCAAAGCTACGTAGTGCACTCCGCAGGGAGCTTATAAAGCTTACGAGATATCAGCAAATCGAAAACAATGCGTACCACCAAAGGGGGTGGCGGCAGGCGAAATGAGAAAATTGTGAATGCAGGAGCAGAGGGAAAAGCAAAAGCGAAAGCTGCTAGCACAACAAAAAGCAAGAAAATGTAGAAAACAAAGAGCGATGAGATAGCGCCTGCGCCTTAGAAGTAGAATTTTTAAAAAGAGAGATACGGATACAAGATACAGTAGACGAACTCTCGACCATAAAGATACCCTCATGAACACTGAATATAAGATACGTAATTCTATTATTGTTTAAGTGGTGGGTTATTAAGAAATTATTATCTTCATTATTATGGCGGAAACTGTATTATACATTTTTGTATATAAACAAATCACGTTTTATGGCGGTTTAAAGATAAGATGAATGTGTTTACAGAACTCTTAAAGGGTTTCAAATAAAATTATATTAATACTAGGAAGGCTATCTTTAGCTACACAACTTTATTCAGTTAGAAACACACATACATATGTTCCTTAAAATATAGATAAAAATGAAGTCTGAAACCTATAAAGACTTATCAAGACTTTCGCATAACAAAGTCATGATAAGTTGCTATGACATTTTAAGCATATATTCCCAAAGGGTAGAAAACAACATAAAATTTTGTGTAATTTAAATAAATATAACCAAACAAAAACTTCTCAAAGTATTTTTAAGTGAATTTCATAATTTCAACAAAGGAAATTAACTAAATTAATTATATTTTAGTTAGGAATATCTCTTGAAATATATAAATGTATACAACGAAGTAGGGAACCCCTCCAATTTCTCAATAATCTCAAAGGCGATCCCAAAAAGTAAAAAATATAAAAACTAAGCACCTTTCTTTTTTCTGCATCGCAGGCTGCGGAGCATGTACTTCATGGAGAGCTTACTGTCCACTGCTGGGTTTTCTGTCAGTCGTTGGTGCTGAATTCCGCCATCCGTTACCGTGGCAGCGCTCATCGATGGACCCACTGTGTCCTCCGAACGCCTATTATTGGGCTGTTGTCTGTCCTCGTCGCCAGCCAGACCTCCTTCCGATCGCGTTGGTCCTGTGGTGGCAGTGCGACGCATCACCTGGCTCCTCACCTGCCGGAAACCGTTGCCAACCCAAGCCCGCAGGCTTGGCCACAGGCTCCTCGCGTCGAAGGTGGTCCGATTGGCGGTGGGATTGTGACGCTGCTCCTGGCCATGTCCGTTGCGTCCGTTCTGGGCGTGATTGTTGTTGCTGCCAGCCCCGGCACCATTGCCAGTCTCGTTCTTGCCGGAGTCAGCCATGCTAACATGGCTCCACAAATCGAATTCACCTTCCGGATCTTATCTGTGTCGACACGATTCAATTAGTGGGTTCGGTTGAGGGTCCGCGGAGAGTTTTTGCTAACGCGGAATGGTGTTGCACTTCGGAATTTGCGTTTAAATGTCATTTTGATTGAACTCTGTCAGTTGTATTTATTGTTTTTGTATTTTTGTTTGATTTTCAAATGCCTGCTGGATGGAAACACCAAGGAAAAAAGTGGCAGATTCTAAACGTTTACTTCTATAATTTATTTAAGCTGTTAAAAACCTAGTGCTTAAATTTATTTTCTTGACATAAATAATTCTGTCAGCTTTCAGCTGGTTGTAGAAGTACAAAAATAATAAAAACAAAGGGTATACCACAAACAAAACCAGATGGTTCCTGAACTTAAAATTGCTTTTAAATGGTTCAATTTATAAACCCAATCATAAAAGAGATATATAAAATAATAAATAATATACATCTATTTAAAAACGAAACAGATAAAATCATTCAGAAACTTAATTGTTGCAAAAAACGCCCCTAAAATGTATGTTAGATAATTTTAATTGTATTTGTTTTTGTCGCGGTCTATTTCCCTTTATACGATATTGATTTACTGCCCAGTTGAGTGGATAATTTAAGCAGAAGGAAAGTGCAGGGCCAACTGTGCATTGTCAGTCAACTCAAAGCTGACATTATATTACATTATCCCACAAATCTGTTCAGATTGCTTAGCTCTGTGCAATTTACTGTGTGGATTAATTAAGGGAGTCCTGGGGGAACCGCCTCGTGCCGGCTTGGCCGCCAGATAGAGAGCCATAAAGGAATTACCATACGTATGTTGTCAGGGGGAGTGGGAATTGGAGATAACTATATAGTACAGCGAACATCGACCTCGGAAATAGGCAGCTAACAAAGCGTCTTTTTGGCCTGTCCGCTCCCTTTCTCTCTCTCTCTCTTTGTCTGGCCAAGTGAATATATTCTATTTGCGTGCATTGTACGTGTTTTCCGTGTTTTCCATGTTTTCCGGCCATAACTATGTATGGTCACCTGGAGCAACAACAACAACAACAAAAAGAAACCAAAGCAAAGAGAACCGAAATTATGGCACCCGCAGAGTCATTAAACGCGTCATCAGGGATTCGATTGCCAAAGGATTTCCCCACACGTATGGGGATATTTGATATTGAAATCCTGAATGGGCTCCAAGTGCAACCAAGGCGTCGCTGAAGTTTATCGATTGCTCCAGTTTCTTGCCTTGCATTCTGCGAGCACTTCTAAGCACCTACAATCAACTCCCGATGTCCTTGAGTACAAACTACACACACACCCAGGCACACAATTACACCTGGGCTTGGAAAATCGAAAAAATTATATACTCTATTCTTGGGCGGGGGAGGAAATTAGCCTTTAATATTTATAGGCAAAGGTTCTTCTGGCCATAATTGCAGCCATATCAAAGGAGGCCTTAACGAGTATTCACTTGAAGTGGAAACCTGGAACCGTTTATCATTTCTTTGTTATTTCCTTCCTTGGAGTCTCTGACGTAAATAACAAGACATCACGATCCGTTCAAGTAGCTAGATATATGCGCATATATCCAAAAAAAAAAAACATATGGTCTTTACAAATGTATATTCGCGACGCTATTAAAGTTTATTCCGCCAGCCGCGACGGCAGCTAAAAATATCAGCATAGACATAGAAATAAGTATTTTGGATTCATTCCAAGCGAAATTTACTTATTTTCTGTGGATTTCATATAAATTTCAATGGAATGCCGCCCAAGGGAGCGTGTACTGTAGGTGGGGGAAGGGAAGCCAATCATCACTGTAACCAAAACAGAATTAATTATATAGCAGCTCGCTTTTGTAATTCCCGCTGCCCTGAGATCTTAAATAAAACATTTTGGGCTGCAATTGAATACAAAAAAAAAAACGTCTGAACAAAAAGGTTGAGCTATTAACACTTGAATGGGAATGAGCTGGAAATGAATTGGAAATGTTTTTAGCTTTTTTTCTAAAGTCAGTCGATGGCGTTAATTACGGGACAAAGGAGAGCCTCAGTGCTCGCTTATCTGCGAGATAGTACTGTGTTGTGGCAATAGCAAAGGTAAACAGATAGATATACTGTATCCATGAGATACACACTCGCTGTGTCACCACGTTTCGCGGAGGGGGTGAGGTCAGATCCTCGAGACGCCAACCCAAGCAGACACACAGAGACGTCCACAGACAATTGTGAATTCGAATCGATGATGGGAAGGAAATTATTGGCAATCGACCAAGATTACTGAGTAGTAAATAGTCGCCCCTGCTATGTCATCGTTTGTTTGGCTTTCCCTGGAACGCCGCCTCCTAATGCGGGGTAAATATGCAGTAATGGCAGGCTAGCTTTCTCCGAAAAGCCCTTATGTAAGTCGCATTTATTTCCCACCTGCACATCTAAGAAAATGCAGGGCGGCGTGACGAATATGTCAAGTCACTTGTTTTAATTTTTATGTATTTTTAGCACCAAAACATGTTTGTTTGTTTATTTGTCTTTCAAAATAATTAATTTGCGTTTGGCAAATGAAAGCAAAAGTGATGAAAATTAATAAGAGAAACAACTTTCTACAGCGGCGATCGTATCTTTTGGCATCAGCTGAGTGATTATCCATGTGTATACCCAAATATATAATATGTGGGTAGTGTGTCACAACGGTGACGAATGAACCGAGGACTGAGTCAGTGAGACTAGTTTACCTTCGAGTCTTTGGATGGACGGATTCCCGCCAACACACTGATATAATGACATATTGCCCGGCACTAAACGATTCTAGCTAACCGATCTCAACGGCAACCCCCTCGATCTGTGCGAACCGAATGCAATTTAACACTAAATTGGTTCACACATGCAATGCTAATGCCCGATAAAAGGGAAAAGAGAAGCGCTAAAAAGAGCATCGTCAACGATGGCAAAGGAAAACTGGTCTGAACAGCATTAAACAACAATTGCATTTTACCATTGCAAAACAAAATAAACCAAAACAAAAGACAACAAAAGAGAAGGGATCGGCTAGCTGGTTGGGAGAGCAAGAGTAAGAGAAAATCGACTTTCCAAAGCCAAAGCCAGCCATTGAATTGAAATGACAACAAAGTCCGCCTTCTACATAGAGAAAAAGTCGCACAGAAAATTGCTGCTGGCATTTAAATATAATAATATAATAATGAACGTTTGTCACTCCTAAAAATAATATATATTTTTTTATCCAATCAAGATCTTATATTTTTGGCTACACTCGAAACAATATACATTTCATCTGAAGTAAACTGCTTGTATCTGAGGAATACAATTTGTATCTTTTGGATTTTTTTGTATTTATATATTATTTATATTGATTAAAGAGAAAAATAAAGATTACATTATGAGATATCCATTTAATACTAACATTTCTATACTCTGTAAACATTTCTAGGTAGAGTTTTCCCAACTTATTTTTGGAAATAATGAGATTCCCTTTTCCCTTACATCTTATCTGCAGATAATGTATCTCTGAGAGATATCTAAGGGAAAACTGAGAGTATTTATTTTTTTCCGTGTTTGTACATTTGATTATTCAGCTGCTACTCTTCATTGGTCACACATAGCATAGCATAGCATATGAAAATCAAACGATAAATTGACGCCGCGACACTTCTATGTATTTTCGGTGCTGTGGTGGTTGTCCATGCAACAAATGTCCCACCCAACATAGAACCACATACAATTCGGATAATTACATTTGACCTTTCGCGGCGCTTAGCTTATTCAAATTCGTTTATTCAAATTCAGTCCCTAGTCAGTAACTCATTAAGCTCGAATACGATTCACGTTTCGGATGACTGTGTCGGATGCATCACTGAGATCACCGGAAAGTCGCTCGTAAACGTACTTTTGGATTAGCAATAAGGGGAGCCGATATATGTATATCCAGTATTTGTATTTACTTTAGCCAGTAATGATTCGCTTTAACGAAACACGTCGACCTCGTTAACCGGTCCAAAATACGTTCGACCGCTGGCACGACTTTTTGCTCGGCGGTTCGGAAAGCGACTGAACAACTGAATAACTCAACAACTGAATGCCGCGCTGAGAGCGGCGAGCAAGCAACCTGGCATCAAGTGTTTGCGTTATGTGGGGGGGTGGGCGGTTGGTGGTTCGGCGTTTTTTGATTTTTGTGTTAGCGTTTTGCGAGTTGCCAGACCGCGATTAACAGCCGCAAAAGAAATCAATTTTGGCCAGCATGAGGGCCCTTTATAATGGCTCGTAATTCATTCACGATTTACATGCAAGCCATCCAAAACAGTAATTAGTTATCAGACATCTAGATTCTGTCACAACTTGAAGGCATCGTGTCAGCTTGACAAATGACGATTAGAGGGATGAAAGGACACACCAAGCCCAAATTTTATCATCCTTATGAATCAGTACGCATAATAGAATAAAAAAAGAAATAAAAAATTTTCTGGCCCATGAGGGGATCGAACCCGCGACCTTCGCGTTATTAGCACGACGCTCTAACCAGCTGAGCTAATGGGCCTTGTTAGTTGCGTTGGTCCAAAATCAAAGGAGAATCTCAGCTAAGCAAAGAATGTAATTTTAAGGCACTTTAAATTTTAAACCAAACAAAATTAATCTAAAAATAAAAAAAATTATAAATAAAAAATCCAAACAAAATCCTAAAATGTTTTATTCGAAGTGGATTCATCTGGATTTTGTCTCAACTTAAAGGCAACGTGTCAGCTTGACAAAGGTTGATTTGGGGGGGGTGCAAAGCCCAATTTTTTTGTCCTTATGGGTAAAAATACAAAAAAAATCGTTCTGGCACGATGATAAATAAAAAAAAAACAAAAATTAATTCTGGCCCATGAGGGGATCGAACCCGCGACCTTCGCGTTATTAGCACGACGCTCTAACCAGCTGAGCTAATGGGCCCCGTTGATTCCCGAGGTCCAAAATCAAACGAGAGTCTCAGCTAGGCAACGAATGTACTTTCAAAGAATTTCACTTACTAATATTTGTTTGAAATAAACCCAAAATGAATTGAATAAATAAAAACAAATAAAATAAAAAAAATAAACAAAAAACTATTCTGGCCCATGAGGGGATCGAACCCGCGACCTTCGCGTTATTAGCACGACGCTCTAACCAGCTGAGCTAATGGGCCTTGTTGGTTGCGTTGGTCCAAAATCAAACGAGAATCTCAGCTAAGCAATTAATGTATTTTAAAGAATTTTATTAATAACTGTTTTTAAATAAAACAAAATAAAAAAAAATAAAAAACTAAAAATATAAAACAAAAAAAGAAAAAAAGTTTTGTCAGAAGTGGGATTCGAACCCACGCCCTCAGAGAGGACCAGAACGCTCATACACTTTCGTTCAGAAAGCAAGACTTTACATCTTGAGTCTGGCGCCTTAGACCGCTCGGCCATCCTGACATGTGCCGGGTGATTGTCAGAAACGCAAGTTGTGTGCGCGTGAACAGCCAGTGCAAAACCAGAGAAAAGCTCTGCCGCCTGTTATATGTAACTTAACATATCAATGTAAACTGGCAATAGCAAACAGCAATGTTAAGTTATTCCCAGACTCTGCTACGGCATTTGACAGTGCAAATAAGGTCGCGGTTCGATCCCCCATGCGCCAGAATTTTCTTTTTTCGCTTTTTTTTAATACACTTTGTAAATTAAAAAGATTATATAGGTTTGATGAGTGCATGTCCCGCAAGGTTATACAGTTAACCAAGATAAGCATCGACCCATAAGGATATCGTCCAATTATGGAGCCCTGCTAATGTTATCTCATGCCGTGCAGGTTGGGAACGGACCCCAAGTGCGATGTGATGATGATGTCACGAGAAGCGGACACAAGGATGATCTAACGCGGTCTATTTCTTGCAAGGCAGCTAAGTGAAATGTCAATTCAATTTGCCATCAAGGATGATTGAATTACCCGTCCGCTCCACCCAACCCCACCAGGCCGCAGCGCGTGTGGGGTATCTTAATTCGCCATGGCAATCAAGCTAAACGGTTTATTGGGCGATCTTATCGGCGCAACGAGTTGAAAATGCTTTTAGACAAAAGCCAAGCCACAAAACAGCAATCGGGGCAAATCCTAATTTATTGCCTTTGTTGCTGTCGAAGGAAGAAAATTAGGTGCAGGAGAAGATGGAAAATTTTGCTTTCCGAACGGGCGTGGGTTTAATTTCCACTTTTGACAAATGCATTTTTTCTTGTTAAACAAGATCGTTAAAAGGGTAAATAAAATCGGAATAAGTGTTTTTTTTTTTGTAGTCTAGTCGTTTTAAAATTATTTACTAAAGATGTGGTTATATTTATTATATTTTCAAAATAAATTGATGTATTTGTATTCATTATTACAAATATATAATAATAAAGATATAGGAGAGTGCCAATGCCACAGCTGTTGATTTCGTAAAGAAAATATTGTAGAGGATATATAGTTTCCATAACTTCCCTATTGATTGATGGATTTTGTTGCAGATGTGGAGCCTGGCGGAGGAGGCAGACGCTTGTCTTACAAAAACATAAACGTAATTTTTGGGCTCTAGTCCAACCAGGCGACCTTTCTGTAAAGGGGCAAATATAGAACACACACCACCAACAGAAACCGCCAGCGGAAGTTGTTAACGAAACGTGACACTTTTAACCTAATTGGAGAGTAAACTGCTGCTCATGTCCTGGCAGTTTAATGCATTTTCCATGTACTACTACTACCGGTGACATTATCCAGCCAATATCTACCTCTTTACCTTTTTATATATAATATTATACATTTTGCATTACAAAAAAAAGCATTAGCCCCTCTGCACTTGGAGACGACTTCCTTCGGCCTTCGATTCCGTAAGAAACACGTAATTGAGTTAGCAATTTACAACGAAGACATGAATGGGTGTAAGTTGTGGGGCGGTAGAAGTAATCTGCATTTGAAATATTTACAATTGGTAAGGCCCAAGGCAGAGCAAAGAAAACGGAAGGATTATGGCCCTTTTCAGACGTCAAAACACACTCGTTCGATAAGGCTAAGCTCTGCAACTGACCTATGTCAAAGAGTTAGCGGGCCGGGCAAACAAATCGATAGTGCCGGCTGTGCAATTAAATGCAGCCATAACCCTGCCAGCACCTGAAGACAATTGCCGGATGATGATAGTCGCTGGGCAATCAGCCATTGGTATCGCCTTGATATATGGACGCGTCATTTGACTCGGTTATCCGCACGGGCAATGCCCAGTGCGGCAATGGTAAGCGCAGTTCTGTGGCTATAAAAGGCCCTCGGGGCCCGTTAGTTGGCCATCCAGAGACGGAGAGCGTTACCACAGAAATGTTCCTCCAGATTGTGACTTTGTTAGCCCTTCTGCTGGCCATCGCGAATGGCGCAGCAATTCCCTCGGGCCTGTTGCCGCAGCCCACTCCGGATGGCAGGATAGTGGGAGGCACAGCTACGTCAATTGAGGATCATCCTTGGCAGGTTTCAGTGCAAAAATCAGGAGGTCACACTTGCGGAGGCTCCATCATCAGTACCGACATCATTGTCACCGCCGCCCATTGCCTGCAGTCTCCGGTCACGGCCTCTATTCTGAAGATTAGGGCTGGCTCGAACCGGCGAACCTATGGCGGCGTTTTAATCGATGTGGCTGCTTTCAAGGTGCACGAAGGCTACAACTCGGAGACGAAAGTCAATGACATTGGAGTGCTGCGTCTGAAGACCAAGCTGACCTTCGGATCTACTATCAAGGCCATTACCATGGCCACTGCCACCCCTGCCCATGGAGCCGCAGCCAGCATCTCTGGCTGGGGAAAGACCAGCTACAAGGGCAGCTCCTCCTCGCAACTGCTCTATATTGACACCAAGATCGTGGGACGAACGCAGTGCGGAAGTTCCACCTACGGATATGGGTCCTCCATTCGGGAGACCATGATCTGTGCGGCGGCAGCCAACAAGGATGCCTGCCAGGGCGATTCTGGCGGTCCTCTAGTATCTGGAGGTCAGCTTGTGGGCGTCGTCTCCTGGGGAGAAGAATGCGCCCTCGCCAGGTATCCCGGTGTCTTCGTTAATGTGGCCGAGCTGCGCGATTGGGTGCTGCAGGCCCAGAAGACCGTCTAGTTTAAGTCAAGTGCAAGAGCAATAAAAAGCAACTCATAGTCGTAACTGCAGCTGGCATGGCATTCGTTTCTTTTGCTACTTCCGCTCATTTGACTGCTCAACAGCAGAAGCAGCAGTGACTTGTGAATCCAGTCCCCAATGCCACATGTGCGGCAGCAGGACGACGTGCCCTTCCTGTGGGCCACGCCACTCGTACATGCAATCTGGGTCAGTCCGCAGGGGTTGCCTGGCTGACAGACTGACGGACGGACGGACGGACGGGTGGGGCCTCCAAAACAGGCGGGGATTGGGGATGGGACAATGGTAAGCCTATTTCAGCAGGATTTACATACTCAACGCTTAGCACGGCAGTGTGACATATCTGTGACATGGCTGTAAAGGACTTAGAAAATCAGACACTCTCATTTAATTGTACAATTTTGAATTACTGGGAACATATTCAAGCTTGGGAGTTAAAGTCACGTATATTTTGATTGTTTTAAAGAAAGAAAATGGGAAAATTCCATTTAAAGTACGTTACTTTCTAGAAATGAACTTTAACCAACTAACAAGCTATCAGCTGCATTATCCTTTCGTTGCTTTGATGGTATTGATGGATTTACAGCATGATTAAATTGATAGCTTTTGTTATCGCCAAGATAATCACAATCTTAAAGACAAAGAATCCAGAATAATCAAGAAAATGAACTATAACTACGTAATTTACACATCTGTTTTTAATTTCATTTCAAAACATGGCGAAAACAACCATAAAGTTACATGGGTAAACCAGAATAAAACAATAAAATAATAATAAATAAAAGATGCAATTTATTTAAGTAATACATCAGTGGCCAATTGCTTACACATTCTTTTTACAATAAAATCAAAACAATCTTAACATTAAATATGCAAAAGAAACCATTCCATAAATAAATCTTCTTCCCTCTTATCTTTTTTCTGCCAAAAACTCTCAAAAATTCAACGAACAAATATTTGTTTATAAAATCTTAATATGTGCGGCCTTTAAACAAAAACAGAAAGTTGGTAAACAGAACTCTCAACTCTCTGGGAGGCATTTGCCACTGCCAACCGCACCCTCGCTCCACCAGTGTCCAGACTACGGGACGCCAGTTATATTGATCCGAAATGAATGAAGCGACGCGACATAGAGAAACGATGCCCAGGGAAATGAGATGGAGACTAGCCTACGGAATGCCTTAAATTCTTGGACGTCCAGATGCTCGCACTCACCTTCATACTCTGCCCGCTTCCTGCGTAGAAAAGAGGCGGTCATTTGCAGGCCCCTTTGGGCCAGAACAGAAACTCGACTCCGGCCACTCTGTCGGGATAGTATGGAGCCCTTGGAATCCTTGCGGTTG
This sequence comes from Drosophila mayri, assembly GCA_008042485.1. Lineage (NCBI taxonomy): Eukaryota > Metazoa > Arthropoda > Insecta > Diptera > Drosophilidae > Drosophila > Drosophila mayri. The sequence goes on along the minus strand of VNJN01004183.1, from coordinate 187,860 downwards.
CCCGACCTTCGGTTAGAGGAGAGTGTGCCAGCCACGGAGGTGGACACAGAGGCGGCTGGCTGCTGACCGGATGTCGGAGTCACTGGCGTATTGGGCGTGTCCGAGTCGATGAAGCCCAGGTTGCTATTGGCACTGTTCAGGTGGATGCTGGATTGGTCTGCGCGCCCGCAAAGCGTGACGCTGCCGCCACTGTGGACACTTTGCGATACGGAGGCAGCCAGCTGCTCATCCAGGCCGTCTGAGACCCTGGGCGTGAGGTGCTCCAGCGACTCAAAGTCCCGATTGATGGCCGGCGGCATGGAGTGCCGGAACCAGGAGTCTTGGCGCTGTTGGGATACACGTTGCTGGCGTCGCCGCTGGCTGGCCGAAGTGCCCGACAAATGCCGCAAACGGCTACCGGGATCATCTGCAGATCCATTATCCTGCTGACTACGAAGTTCCAGGCTCTGGCGCTGGTATGGTCCCGACATCTTCTCTTGCGGGGAGGGGATTCTTGGTTCCTGGGGATACGCTCCCAAAAAGGCACTTGATCAGGACTCAGCGGGGGATGCAGGCACTCGAAAGGCACATGTGGCTACTAACTCTCGTTTTCTAATCTCGATTCCTCCTCGAGCAGCGGTTATGTAAGGCGCTCGACCTCTAACTCGGCGGTGGGAGTGGGAGTGTGGGCTTGAGGTACCATTACCGTCTCCGTTTCCATTTCCGCTACCAAATTCACATTCCCAATTCGTGGCCCTTGACTCTGACAGGTGTTGAGAACCGGAACAACTGGCGACGAACCGTACCTAAGGCGGATGACGTCGCCATTAGTGAAACGATTTTAAAGCTACTCCAACACGGCTGCGACGGAACATCAAAAATTCATTGCAATTCTGACATTTAGGGGCGCAATGGTAATGCTATTTGCTTGTCACGCATATGCAGCCGGAGACAGGAGTACGGCTTATGGCACGCTTTCGATGTCGCAGATATCTATATATATTTTCAAGTGCCTTACTTCGGTGGCAATCTTTCAAACATAAATCCAGCCAGAGTCAAACTAGAGCCCCATCGGTTCCCAGTGACAATCTGAATAATTAAAGTGTCGTTTAAAGCGGAGGGCAGGAAACCTTCAGATTATCGAGCTGCATTCGCGACTGCAGCGCTAAATTGAGTATTTACACCTCTCCAATTACAACGCTGTACGCCGTAATTGCAAAAAGGCGAAAGCCAAATTGGGAAGAGACTACGGGGCCGTACGACGAGTTTTGCCACTTTCGCCAACGATTTCCCACGGCTATTGGCCGCAGCCAAAAATGTAAAACCAAAAATCAAACACGTCCAAACCGAACCGAAGTCAAAAGCCAACTGCGGATCCTTTACGAAATAAAGGACAACACAGCCGCCTGCTCGTCTCTCCTTCGGTCCACGAAAAGCCGAGCCCTCAACCGAAGTTTCCTGCGATAGCTAAAGTGTAAGGGAGGCAGCTCTGCTCCCCGAAAACTTTTCAAAAATATATGTGTCGCTGCTCAGGAGAATACAGCGCGTATGTGGGGCAGGCACTAAATAAACTACGAGATACATTGGGCAGGCGATTGTTTATATTTTACATTTGTGGCCCGACAGAAGTATGCAACATTTGTTGGCCTCAGTTCAAGTTACGTTTGGCCGATGCGGGGCTGCGCGACCCATTAGCTCAGCTGGTTAAAGCGTCGAGCTAATAAGATAGCAGGCAGGTTCGATCCCCCTCATGGGCAAGTTAGATTTTTTGTCTAAAAACTTTTTTTTTAGTTTTTATTTAGGACAGTGAGACAGCTGGAGAAAATAATCTTATCGCTTTATTGGGGACAGTCGAGATTCATGAACTACATATTTAGTTCTATTTTTGGAAAGACATGTAAGTTTTCCAGAGGCGTTTCTTTGTTTAGATTATAATATTTGTTTATAATACTAAGTTGCAAAAGATTTAAGTACTATGTTATCTTCAAATTTTGGGATTTTTTTGTAAACACATTAGTTTTTATATTGCTTAGCGAGTCAATATTAAAAAGTAATGTTTTATACAGCTGTAAAATACCACTTTTTATTGAGAAATTAAATTAAAGGCAGACAACTTTTCCATATAATCTGCCTATTTTTTTTAAATAATTGTTTTATGTCCCCCGAGATAACAAGTTCGGCTTGAAAGGGTCTGTATTAGGCAAGTGCAGCCCTATAGTTCAGTGTGGCAACAAAAATGTATAAAATTTAAATAGTCCCTCACTTACAGGTATTTAGCAGACCCGGTCCGGGGAACTCTCTGTTGCGGCGATAGAAGAGCCTTAAGCGTGTTAATATGGAGGGCATCGGTATAACTTCCAAGTCAACAGCAACTGGTGACCAAACATCCGAGACAAGTTGCAAGGGGAATAGACCAAGGAAGGGGCGGCTGCCGGCTCTTGTTTGGCTTCGCTGCTCGGTGTACTTCCGCGGAAATCAGCTCATTTATGCCACCAAACATAAGTACACACACACTACACTCGCACAACAATACACCTTCCACACTAAACTGCCCAAGTTGATTCTATTTAAGCGCAGTGAATAATTGCTAGAGCGGGCGGAACATTGATAAGGGAGTAAACAAAGCGTTTACTGTAGCGATAAGTGCGCTAACGCCCGACCGATGTGACCGATTTGCTTCGTATATACTAGAAACTAGCATTTATCACTAACTATATTGTGAGTAGACATAAGACGCGGCTTGTAGTCTATAGTTTCTTTTATTTTGCGCTATTTATTATTCCTAGTCGGCACGGTTGCATTTGCATTTCGCTTTGGCGTATGTCTGGCATCGCTGGGCGGCACTATTGCTATCAATTATCGAAAGGCGTATTATGTTATCGAAATTCAAATAAAAACTATATAACTTTGATGTAATTCTAACGCAATTGTTTATTTCATAAAACGACAGGGTACAAATGACTTAAATTCTAGGTCTTGTTCTCCAGGACACTGCACATTCCTACTTTTTACACATTGTACAAAGGGATGCTTGAATGGATGGCAAACGTGGTTAAACCATTTAATTTTCTTTTCTATCTTTTTCAAACAATTATTTCAATGTCCGTTTCGATGATTAACTGAAATCAGTAATTCAGAGCGGCGGTTAAGTAAATAAGAAAGCTTTAGCTACATGCAAACGATGGATATATGATCAATGGATGGGTTATTCAACACATAAAACCAGATAGTTGTACGCTAGAGTATTCATAAATTTTTAGGTACTACGAGGATGGATATATACACGTTCTAATATACATTTTATCATTCAATATGAATGAGTGCTCCAGGTGATTAGGTAGTGAACATTAGATACAGGTTGCCAAAACAATTATGATATTTCGTTCTTTCGGGCTCAGTTTGATGCCCCAAACAGTCTTTTGAAAATGCATAGGTATTCCGTGTTAATTACTTCGTTGTTTCCGTTCCATTCCACGCAACAAATAGATGTACATTAATTAATATCAAGTTAGAAAACGAGACAACAAATTGCAATATGCTGACGAGAAGAAACGAAAGTAACGATAATGATGGCAAGAAATGTTTCAAAATGGCAAGTAATGGGTGGGTGGGTGGTTCGGATGTGACCTCTCGGGTTAATGCTGATGGACTGGACGTCGGCGCGATCGTTATAACTCATTCTCCATGTTGGAGCGAACGTTTCGCAACACATTGTGGGTTTTTAGTATTTGATTCTTGATGTCTTTCTCGACTTGTGCTTTTGCTTTGTTAGCCAGACGCAACTTTTCGTAGGTGTCTTCGAATGCTCGCTTGGTGCGGATTAGTTTGCGCCGCAACTCGGCGTTTTCAAGATCTACCTTGGCACAGTCGTGGGCCGTGGCTGTGGCTGCGGATGATGGTGATGCAACCAGGTTGGCCTTGCTGTCGGGTGAAGTCGAATCTGTAAGAGAATAAAAGGGATATTTGGTTAAATTTCTACTTTGTCTGATAATTTGACCAACACTCACCGTCTGACTTTATCTTCTGGCTGACAGCCGCCACTTGCTCGCCGCTCCTCAACTCAATAGTCTTCAGCATGGCTCGCTGGGCATTGGACAGCTCCACGCTGGAGATTCGTCCAGCATCGCTCTCTATGCCCAGATCGGGTGACGAGTTGTTGACCCTCTGGGCCAAAGCTGCAGCCGTTGCCGGGTTGACGGCAGAGCTGGCCGCCTGTCCATGTCCAGATGGTGGGCCCATGGGTACTGCCACCTCCTCGGAGGTGTAACCCGACTGTGAGACATCGCTGCTATTGGCACGTTTCTGCTGTTGCTGCAGCAGCTTTCTCTGCTCCTCCTTCAGTGCCTCCAGCTGCATTTTGAGCTCCTCGGAGCGCTTCTCCAGCTGCAGCTTGTCGTTGTAGGCCTTGGTGCGTTCCATAACCGCCTTTGAGGCCTGTAGGGTGCTTTCGTCCAGCTGCTTCTTCAGCGCCCGCGTGGCTAGCTCGTTCTCGACGAGTGTCTGCTTCAGTTCCTTTTCATTCTCCTGGTGATAGTCCAGGGATCGCTGTAGCTCTAGCAGCTGCTGGGCCTGCTCTTGGTATGTGGCTAGCGTCACCCAATCGCGACCCAGAGCCTCCTTGTGCAGGCGATCGTGCTCCTCAAGCTGCAGCAGGGCTTCTTCCTTCTGGTGCTCCATCTGCGATTGCAGTAGGTCGACGGACTCGGCGTGCCGCTGCTCCATCTCCTGGATTTGCTGCTGTGCCGCCTGCAGTTCCATCTCAGTTATCTGCGCGTCTGCAGTCAAAGTGCTCTGGGCCAGTTTCAGCTGGTCAATCTGTTGGTTCTTGTGCTCCAGCAAGCGTTGCAGTTCCATCATACGCTGCTCCTCGTGCGAGCCTATGGCCTGCAAATCGGCGGTCAGAGCCTCGTTAATGGCTCGCAGCTGCTCCAGCTGCTGGCCGATCTCTAGGCACCGCAGCTGCTCCTGCTTGTAGCGATTGTCCAGCTCCACCAGCTGGCACTGCACATTCAGAACACGCTCGTCCTTTTGGGCAATCTGCTCCTCCAGCTGCGCAATGCGCTCGCTATTCCGATTGCGCTCCTGGCGCATGGAACAAGCCCTGCCTTCGCTCTCCGACTCGCTTGCCGGCTGCTCTGACGGCGCTGCCAAACTATTAGAGGTTTCTTCAAGTCCAATGCGCGCCAGGGATACCTTTCGATCTGGCTCCGACCAAGCCTCCGACTCGCTCTGGTTGTCCAGCTGCTGAGTGGGCAAGGGCAAAGAGCGACGCTCCTTGCGCGAGAGCTGCTGTCCGTCGGTGCTGCGTCGCTTCTCTAGCTCCCGCTTCAGAGCCTTGTTCTCCGCCTTAAGGTTCTCCATGGAGGGAGTCATTGAACTGGCGGTATGGATCTGTTCATGGGAGTTGTAAGTCTTGTGGCTAACATCGCCCTCGGTGTACAGGATCTCGGAGAGATTGCAAAGTTGCGCAAGGCTTTGGTCGGCCAGCGAAACGCCCGTTATGTTCAGGGTCATATTGAGACTCTTGGAGAGATCCAGGCTGCGATCTACAGCTTTGCGCATGGCATGGCGACGATCGGCCGCCAGCACGCCCAACACATCCTTATGCTTCAGCAGAGAGTTGAGGAAGCCGGCTAGCTCTTCCAGCCGATTTGTCAAAACACTGCACACATCCACGCACTCTGCGCGCCATTTGTCCGCAGTCTCCACTTCCATGCGAGCTTGCTGCAGCTCCACACGCAGCTGCCCGATCACAGCGGAATTCTGTTGATCGTCGGCCAGGCGCTGGAACAGCACGTCCACCTTGCGCTGCAGCAGCTTGTTACGCTCCAAGGCACGCGAGTACTCCGCCTCGGTGAAGGATTGCTGTAGATCAGCTTCACTAGCAGACTCCTCGCCGATTTGCGGCAGCGTCTTGGGTTGGTTCGCCAGCAGCTTGGTCAGACGCTCGACCTCGCGATTCTTTTCCCACAGCTCCCTGTTGACCAGATTCTGTAGGTTGGCCGTCTTCTTCTTGACCTCGGCCTGAAGCTCCTTGATTTTCTCTTGTTGCTCGGCGATCTTTTGCTCGTAGCGCACCTTAAGGCAGACGGATATTTCCGGGGAGCAGGCATCGTTGTCACTCAGTGAGCGTCCGCCTGTCATAGATGGTGAAGTCACAGCCTTGGCGCTGTCGTTCTTTAAGGAAAAAAGTATAAAACCATTAGAATTATGTTCCTATTCGGCTGAGTTTACTCGATGCTCACCTCCTTGTTGACCGACTGCTGCTCCTGCTGTTTATCTTGGTTGAGCCGCCTAATCTCCTTTTCCTGGCTGCTCAGCTTCTGCATTAACTTCTGGATGGTGCGACAGGCCTGCTCGTGTATGCGCTCACGCTCTTTAAGCTTTTCCTGCGAGTCCTGGAGTTCGCACACTTTGTCAGCCAGTTGGGCGCTCAGTTCCCGCTTGTCCTGTAAATGGATCAGAAAAAAGAGATCGCAAGGAATCAACACAAGACAGTTGGAGTTAGGACTAGCTTTAATTAAGGGTTCTCAGTAACAATAAGGGAGGGGTTACTGGTGTGCATTGGGATTAAATTTAATGGTCCTTAACGAGAAATTTGACGATTACAACTCCCACGGAATCTGTATAACATCTAAAGCGATGGCTAACAAGGATCAACGAACTCGGAACGAAAGGGGGGAGGCGATGGCCAGCAACGGCATTGGCTGATCGATCGGAACATGACGCCGCCATCCAATTGGGATGAAAACAAAGTCGGAACAGGAACGCTTGCGTGACACATAGAGCGGCATCCCGGTGTACAGTTGATAGACCTGCAGCCGTACTTCCTGTAGGGTCAGTGTGAGTAGGACGCTCCCCAGGGGCAGAGAAACTGCCGGAAACCAGTCAGGCTTGGTACCGAATGATTGTAGAACGCAGTGCTGGGCGCAGTCACAGTAAGAAAGGTGGCCGCAGGACCATATACCTGTGGCCGCCTGATGCTGAGCTGTGGACGATGGCTGTTTAAAAGCTGATAAGGCTAGACTTGCTGTGGCAATAGCGTCACCTTCCGCCGGCACATCCTTGGGCACGTCGACGGTTTCCGATTGCCGCACAAGATACTGATCGATGAGAAGTTGGAGTGCAATGAGGAACTACTGCCGGAACGGTCTATAGAAGCTGAGATACCAACCCCAGTGGTGGTATCCAACGCAGACGATTGCGAGAGCGTCGGATTGACAATTGCCACGTGCTCCATACGAAGCAGCTGCTCTCTCTGCTGCAGGCTATCGCTGAAGAGGAGATTCTCCTGTCGTATTATATCGAGCTCTGCATTCTGCTTGGTGACCAGATCCTCGAACCGCATTACGGTGTCCAGCAGGCTGCTGCAGGTCTCTTCTTTTTGCTTAATGGAGCTCTTTTAGGGATATTTTAGGGGTATTTAGAGAGCTTGTTGATGTGATAGCGGATACACTCACTTCCAGCAGCTGGATGTCCTGGCGTTGTATCTCTATTTTCTCTATAGCCTCCATCAGTGAATAGTTCTTACTCGCCAGCTCTTTTTCTGCGGCATCGACGGCCCCCACCAGGCGTTCTTCCTCCTCATGAGAATACCTCGCTTTGTCCTTCTGCGCCGCCAACTTATTCTAGACATTGAGTGGCGGTTCACTTCAACTCTTTAGCACCTCTTACAAACAAACACCCACATTGTCACAACTCTTAACCTAACCTAATGAGGATTCCGTCTATGGGGGAGGACCAATACTTACGTTTGCTACGTCGCTGGACTCGGCATTCGCCTGTAGGCGCTCCACCATCTCGGCATTTTTGATGGCCAGCTCCTCGATCTTTGCCTCGCAGGCCGTCAGCGATTCCAAGCGCTCGGCCAGTGCGAATTCAAGCTCGTTTTGGGCGGCGGTATTACGCTTGTTCGTCTCCACCAGCTCCTCCTCAAGTTTTTGCACTTCCATCTCCAGGCTCTTGAGCTTCTGGAAGTCAGTAAAGTCGCCAGATTGATTCGATGTCGTGAACTGTAAGAAAAAAACAATATTTAATATCTAATTATACAATTTTTTCCCTTAAACTTACTTGGTATGCACGTATCTGGTCCTGCAATCCATCTATTATGGCCTGACTATCAAGATCCGCCTTGCGCTGCTTCTCCTCATGGTGCGAAATGGCCATGGCAGCATCCTTCAACAGATCCATCTTCTCATCGACTGTCTTGCGCAGCATCTCTACCTCGATCTTGGCGTCGATTAGCTGCTTATTCAGGGCATCTACCGAGTGACCGCCTCGGGCGCTCGACTGATTCTCCTCCATGAAGTAGATGCGTAGCTTCAGGTTAAAGTTCTCCTTGCGCAGCGAGGATATCTGCTCTTCCAGCTCGCGCACCGATCGACCTTGGACCAACATAGGCGATTGGCTGCCGCCCGGTAATCGCGCCACATCAAAACTTGCATCTGTAACGAAGATAGAGGAATTATTATTAACTCTTGGATATGCAATAAAGAATTTCCACTAACTATGCAATTCGATTAGCCGCGGAGCCCGCGACCCTGAGGTCATTGAAAGATTGTGGCTCATTTTGCTTAGCCGCGTAGAAAATATAAAAACTTTTCGGAAATATATATTTTTGTAGACTTTATTTGGGGTGTGGTGCCAAAACGTTGTTGTGGTTGTCTGAGACTTTTGTCTGACTAAGTAACTCTAAACAGGGGACATTTTAATCAAAACTTACTTTGATTACTGCCAAAAAATTAGTTATAAATAGTTTACTTGGTTTTCTGATGATAACAGTTGCTTTTTAATTAATTTAAAACAATTTTCTTGGTTTTATTAATCCTTAACTCAACTCAGCATTGCTTTGATTTAATTTATTTCCTTTTTAAAATAAAATTCTAACCAGAAAACTAGTTTTCTAAACACAATCTATCTTAATATTTAGGATATTCCTTATGCCATCATCATCGCCTATAAATAAATTAGTTAAACGCCCACTTACATGAATTCTCCATGGTGACATCTTGAAAGGTTCCCGGAGAGGTACTGCAAAAAAAGAAGGAAATCTGTTAATTAAGCAAAATGAAAACAGTTTTCGTGGTGACCTCGCCAAACCACAACCAATAAAACAAGTTGAATATATAAACGGTAATTAAGATTTTAATTTTGCATACACAAGTTAACACATATTTTCGGCAGTGATGACATAATAACAGCCTGAGAATATCTCTAACAACCTTTGACCTCGTCCGAGCATTCTATGATGGTGGTATTGCCCGGCTGAAAGCACTCATCGATAGCCTCTAGAGTGCCGTTGCAGAACTCCGGGTACACGGACCAGGCCGTCCAGCCTTGCTGCTTCTGGATTCGCCGGGCACATTGGACAGCCATTGTGATATCCTCGCCCAGCAGGCGAGTGCAGTTCACATTGCACTCGTTAAAGGCATGGTATTCCGTCTGATTCGGCGGCGCACACCAGTAACGATCGCTGATCTGGAAAAGTCCATAGTCGCGGGAGCCGTCGTCGTTGCGTTGGCCCACAACGTGCGTATTGAAACGACTCTCGAACTGGGCAATGCATAGCCACAGTGGCAGTTCCTTTTTGGGTACATCGAGTATGTACAGCTGGCCAGCGAGTTGACATGGCGTAAGACGAATGGCCAGCAGGGGAATACCCAAGAAGGGGAACCACAGCACCCACAGCAGTACTCTCACTTTCCATCGGACCACCATTCCAAGTGAGTTCTAGTCACAAAGTGCTGGAGAAACTCCGGCCCATCAACAAGGTATCAACAGCCAGTATTAAGCGATCAAGCGATCTTGGCTAACGCTAGAGCTTAATCGGATTCTAGCAAACCGGTTTACATTATTTGGCCCGACTTTATGACTTAAATTGGCAATAAATAATGTAAAATCGACGGACAATGCAACAAGGTTTCATGTTTTCACTGCACTTTGGCACTGGCTACTATTTATTTTCAGCTACCTACCTATTCATTAATGCCATATACGAATAAATCAAACTGGAAGTGATCTGAATTTCTATTTTGAACATTATATAGGATAATTAAGCAACTTAGCTCCGTGTTGCTTGCTTATTATTAAGCAATTCGATGAGGCGTGAAAATGATTGATTTCCTTCTCTTTTAAATTGGAGAATTTTTAAAGCGAAAGATCTCTAATTATGTTTTTATTGTAGAAAGCACACCTAGGAGAGAATTATACCATAAATAAAAGGTAATCAATTCGGTTTTTCTAATAATTCTTTGAACTAACAAGATTAAAAGCCGACCATGGCAAGATATGAATTTGCAGTCTTCAGATGAATATAAAAATAAAAGTATTAAGATTATAAATGTATATTAAACCTTAAAGTATAATTCTTAAAAAAGATTATAATAAACTTATTTTATTATAATTAAAAACAATTATTTGTCATATTCAGCAACTAATTTAATTAAATAAAATAAATCATCTTTTATCTATTGAAAAAACCTTTACAAAAAACCCCAAAAATACAACTAAAACCCCCAATGACAATACAATCTACACTGTACTCTTCTGTTCTTTCAATTATAGACACACCCAATTGCCCAAATGGGCAGCAATGAAGCTCTTTTTTATGTATTTGCCTTCTTTTTATTTTGCTTTTGGCAAATTACTCTGTGAACTGAATTTTTCAGACAATGTCACACTCGAACGATCGCACTTCCAAAAACCACAAGTCGCAATGGATGAGATTACACTTCCGCGCCTTAAATCCGCCGTGCAACGGCTCTGGGAAGTGGGATGAGCAATTAGCCCCGTCAGTATAGATTGCGTACAGTGGAGCCTGCTTGGGGAAGATACTCACCAGAACGTTCCGTTTCCCGTATTCAGCGAATATCGCTTGAATGGACTGCTTCTCCCAGCATCGTTTGAGTTGTTCAGAGAGGTAGATCGAAATATACCCGCCATATTTTATGTTTCATTTAGCATTTATGCGCTCTTGCTCCGCGTTTCTTTTCCTTTAGATTCGGATTATTTATATTACAGCGACTCTAAATTGGAGATTTAATTAGTTGTTTTTATGCACCGCGGACACGTCACCACCGCAGGTCGTAGTTGTTGTTGCTGCTGTTGTTGTTCTTGGCTTTATTCCCTAAATACTTTTGCGGCGCACGCCAGACTTCGTTACGTATCCGCCACGTTGCCGTCTTCCAAAGGGGAGACAGCCATGAGTCATCGACTGATGCTGCTGCTGCTGCTGACGACGTGCAATCAGGAGCAGTCATCCGTACAACGGAAGAGGCTTCAAAGAGGCTTCTGGCTGCGTTCCTACAGATTGGATTCGCCCTGGGCTGGGTTGGGTTCGAATAGATGGCACATGTGGGCCACCATCCGTGCTGCACATCTCAAGAGGGGGTACGTACACACACTCGTGCACACCTCTTCTGGCCGCAATTTATTTTGGGAATTGAGCAAATTGCAAAAAGTCACCGTCAAAGAGCCACCGACCGCAATACGAAAGCTGCAGCCATTCACCGGGACGAGAAAACTCTGCCAAACACTTCCACCCAAGTGCTTTGTTTTGGCTTTTTCGGCGCCGTTACTATGGCGGTAATGAAAATCAATGGATTAAGTTCGGTTGAGGGGGAGGTATAGCCAGCTGGACAGACAACAGGTGGCCCTTGGAAACTTGATAGAACATGTGTCTCTTTATTTAACACCTGCACTCTATACCGCTGATGCGTTTTATGGCACCAGCGGCAGCAGGTAAGCTGCAGTTAACAGCCCATTTTCACCTCACACCGCGAACCTGAACCTGTACCGACTCTGTCTGTGCTCATCTACCTGCCCGCCTGGCGAGCCTCGAGTGGGTGTCAAACTATGGCCAATGACACACAAAGGCGCCTGCATTATTCAACAAAGAAGTACAATAACAATAAACAGAAGTGCCGAGGAGCATATGTACATCGCGAGTGATAAGCGAATGCTTGGTAGAAGTGAGACCAATAACGAAAATAAGGGATCTACCTGAACTGCAATTAAGATCATATTCCTATGAAATGTTACTATTATTTGGAAGTATTTCGTTTACTTTGAAGATGAATAATAATTGGAATAAACGAAAAAGATACAATATCCTAAGCGTTTTAGTTTCAAAAGATACGTTTTAAAAATGTTTAGTTTAAAAATATTTTTAGAAATTCATATTTAATTTATAAATATTCTTAGGAATTTATATATTAAATATCATTAAAATAATACAATAAAAGTTGACTAAGGGTAACCAGAAATAATAAACACCAAATAATACCTCAAAGATAAGACCAAATGGAAATACTATGCATTTATGGGGTTTAACTTAAAATTTTTCTGATAAATATAGGCCACAAAAAGCATTGATAGGTGGAAATAGATAAATTCACAAGACAGTTGTATAATACGTGCAGGGAATACCTCAAAAATAAATTATATTTATATTTATATTTATCTACAAAACTTTACAAGCTGTATAAATTAATTAAAACCCACATTTCAGGGAATTTATTTATATTCTTATTATTCTTTGTAAGAATAATAAATGACGCCTCGAAAAATTATACCCACGAACGACCCTCCGCTACTGTACTTTGCAGGGCAGAGGATGCTCTTTGAGGGTAGGGAATGTTGCAGTTTCGAAGGGCAGCTAAGAGGTGAACTATGCTCTTTACTTTACTATACCGCCATATGTACACCATAGGGGTTAATTCCATAAAGTCCATGACCCCAGTATGCACGTGTGTGTATATTTACCACACACACACAGAAAAAACATGTGATAAGGTGACGAGTTATGGGGAAATATGGAATTCCAGCAACTGATGATGGTATGAAGGAGGGCGGCTGATTGTGGCATGAGTAGTCTCTCAATTCCATAAAAAATTAATTTCTATACTTTTCTGCGACTAAAATTAGCCGCAGCATCGCTGGCGACAAAGGCAATGGGAAATCAACAGTAGCACGAGCAACAACAACCACATCAGGGGGGCACCACCACAGAGGCACGTAAATAGTTCTAAGTTTATGTATTACACTGTACATTCGAGCACACTTTTTACACTTCTTACATATTTTCTATTTCGTTTTATTTTCACTCGAGAGCCTGCAGCATCCCATACATCTTGTATCTGCGACGAGCGTTGTGAGTAACAAATACAAATCAATCTATCACTTTAGTATCTTTGTAAACAATTGCAATCACAAAAACATATATGTACGTATATATGTACAATCCACCGCTTGACCCGCTGATTGTTCCTGCGTATTTACATATGATTGTGTGTACGAGAGAATGAGTGTGTGTGTATATATATGGCACGAGTGATAGGCGAGAGGCAAGCAAAATAAATAAGCGGAAAATGCTCTTCTTATACGTCCAAATAAACCGAAAGCCAGAACATAACTGACTGAAACAGCGATGCCCCCGATTAAGAGAGAGCGTGCTGCGACTGCTGCTGCGGGCATGAGCGAGGGAAAACCCCGGAATCATCTGCTCCGAAAGGAAAATGCGCTCAGCAGATGTTACGCATTTTCCACTGCGGAATAGCCTTAAGCGATACACGGGGAAAAATGACAAGTACGATAGGTACTGTATAGAAGGTACAAAATTGTATGGAAACTACAAAGACATAGTTTCATTTTGAACATAGATTATGAAAATAAATTTACAAAAAAAACTGCCTACAGGTGATGTTCATTTGGAATAATATTTTTGGAAAGACCTCGGCTACGCCTACGTAGCCAGCTGTATCTATAGAATATTTTCACGAATTCATCCTTTATGAGTACATTAAGCCACAGTGTCGAAATTGTATCTGAAAGATAAAGATTATTTTAACTTTTTGTCGAGATATGAAAAATAGACCTACTCACCTGTCTCCAAACGCTTCGAGGAACTGGACACACAATGAAAGGATTTTTGTGTTTATTTTGTAAATTTTTCATGTCAACTTCTATACCTGGACATTGCTTTGAGCTAAGAGAAGCTACTGCTCTTTAATTTTAATAAATTGTTGTAAAACAAAATCACTTAACTTTACAGTTCGTAAAAAGTAATCCCGATAAAAATAAACTTTTAAGAATTTATGCAAGCTATAGCGATAATCGGAATCTCCACATCATAAATGCAGATACTTCTGCAACAATGTTTACTAAGAAATTTAAAATGTGAACAACATTTTCCCCCAGTGTATTTAGTGCTTGCTACTCTCTTAAATTTGTTTTGGGGTGGGTATCAAGTACGTATTGTTTAGTTGTATTCGTGAGAATGCCTCCCCCAATGAGGCGGAACGTTGCGGAGATTTCGGAGAGCTCCGGCGGAGAGCCTTCACTGCCGATCACAGTGGGCACCATAGCAGCCTCATATGCTCATCATCTGCTGTGCAGGCAATTCGTGTTTTTGTTTATATATTTGAACTCTTATTGGTTAATGGTAATGTTTATGCGCTTCCTTCCTTTACTCACTCATCAATACTCTTGGACAGAGCCTCCGCCAGCTTGCGGAGCACCTTGCGGTCAATTTCGGAGGCGCCGTGCTCTTCCAGGAAACTGGTCACCGTCTCAATCAAGGTGATTTCGCGCAAGGACGAGGCGCAGGTGCCGTTCCCGTCGCCGCAGTAATCCCTTACAGCCTGCTTAGACTGGTCCATGGCTGGCTGCTACTTAATATCTCGGTTTTCACAATTAATTTAACACTTTCACAAAGGACGCAAACAATTATTTTTTTTTCCTTTTGGAAAATTAAGCGCGCTTGACAGCTGTTTTCAGCGTCGGCGTCTGCTAAAGTCTATCGAACTGCATCCCTGTGCCGATGTGCTACCAGGCCGAGGGAACCAGAAGATATGGCAACGCCACTGCTTGTGCTACGAACCCCCAACTTTGGCCGTTTACAAAATTTACATTTCTCTGATAAGCAACTGGCACACGGCTGCCACAGATATAACGCAATGCTATAAACGCTCCGCGGGCACGTTTTCGCCAGCCCGAAAAATAGAAACCATTCCGATTCCAATCGCTGCGCTGTCTGGGAACAGCCAGAGACACCGTAAGAAAAAAACATTGACTGAGTGGAAAAAGCTCCCCGTAAGTAGCAGCAACAATGTTCGCTACACTGAAAAACAAAATAAAGGAGGAAACGGGCGAGGATGTGGCCAATGCGGCCAATCAGCCCCATCCGCGCAACAACAACAACAATTACCGGCTACGTAGCCGCCGGGTCAGCGTCAATTCCAACTCTGCTGATGATGTGGGCGGTGGCGGTGGCTTCTACAGCGAGGTAAGCAAAAACCAGTCTATTTGTGTCTATCCAGGTAAATAAACAGCTGTATTTTTCTCACAGTCAGAGCAATTGTGCCAGCTGCGGAGCCAGTGCAATGAGCTCACCACCAAGGTGTCCACCATCACGCAAGGCATGCATCAGTTGCAGGAGGAGAAGACGCGGGTGGACAAGACCAACGAGATCCTGCTGGAGAGTGTGCGCGTGGCCCAGACGCAAAAAGACATGTACTGTGAGGAGCAAGAGAAGATCCAGAATCTGCAGCAGATAGAAATCGACAAGCTGAAGAACCTCCTGAGCTTTCGTGAGCAAGAGTCTGTGGATCGCATGAGTGCCATGCGCCAACAAAGCCAACAGATTGAATCCCTCACCGAAGAGCTGGAGCGGCTGCGACCGATGGAGTCAATAGCCGAGGATCTAAGGGACGAGCTCGAGCAGCTACGACATTCCACGCAGCAGGAGAAAAATATGCTGACTACCACGCTGGCGACGGTGCAGGAGGAGAATCGACATCTCAAAAAGCGCATGAAAATCGTGGAAGAGTCGCGACTGGAGTCACTGGGCAAGCTAAACTCCGAGCAACAGGTTCAGGCCCTCATCCGGGAGCACAAGCTGCTGGAACAGCACCTGGAAGAGGCCCACTTGCAGCTATCCGACATCAAGGGCTCGTGGAGTGGCCAGAATCTGGCGCTAGAGACCCAGGTCAGCCGGCTGTCTAAGCAAGTGGCCGAGGAGACGACCGAGAAGCGTAAGGCTCTTAAATCCCGCGACGATGCCATCGAAAGTCGCAAGCAGGTTTCATTTGAACTCGAGAAGGCCAAAGACGAAATCAAGCAGCGCGACGATAAGGTAAGTATCTTGCTATTCCCAGACAGATCGAGCGAAACTTACCCCTTCTGTACGCCAGGTCAAGCTGCTGGAGGAGGAAATCGACGAGCTGAGCGTGTCTCTGAAGGAGTGCCGTGAGGAGAATGAGCAGCAGATCCTCTTTGAGCGCAACAAATCTGTGAGTATGCCACCTGATGATGACGATTTCCATTGGGACATATAACACTAATTAACAACAATGTAATGCAGTACTAACTAAACACTTACTAACAACTAAGTTTCTACCTCATGGGGGAAAATGAAACGCCTACACCTATTTTGTACTTTCGATTATTAATGTTTTCCTTTCTGTTATTAAACTGATTTTGAATCGTTGATAAAACTGATTGGTAACTTCTTTCCTTGAACAATGCACGCCTCTATATGTTTGCCTCCTCCCAAAACCCGTTCCCAAATTCCGTTTCACGGAGACTTTGTAAACGTAAAAATATAAACCGAAATGTTCTCAGCAAAATCTGGAGACAGAGGTAAAAGATCTCCAGACTCGTCTCACGACGGCCGATGACAGGTTCACCGAATACGCCTCGAATGCCGAGCAGGTGGCCCAAAAGCTGCGCACCCAGGCGACTGACAAGCAGGAGCAGCTGGATGAGACCATAATGCAGCTGGAAATCGAACGCGAGGAGAAAATGACTGCAATACTCCGCAATGCGGAAATCTCACAGAGCGAAGACATACTGAGGCAGCAGTTGCGTTTGGAGCGCAGCGAAGCCACCGATCTCCAGGACAGGAATAATCAACTCGAACGAGATATAGCCGAAACCCGACAAACGCTGCAGGAGGTCAGCAGTATAGCCCAGGATAGTGCACAGAAGTTGGCCGACTTTGAGGGAATTCAGCTGGAGATGGTCGAGAAAAACAAGGTGAGATGGAATTCTCAATCTTCTCACAATTACATTACAATACATTCCAATTATATATTCTAGACAATAAAAACCTTGAATCAGCGTCTGGTTGACCTCAAGAAAACCGTGCAAAAGGAATTGCGCAGCGCTCAGATATCCACGGATAGTGATCCGCATCCCATAACCACTCCAGGCCAAAGACATCACGTCACCAATCTCGAGACATTTCCCTCTGGCGGCGACAAGGGCAACAACTGCATCATAATGGACGAAGTTAATTTTCAATATTTGAAACACGTCATTGTAAAGTTCTTAACCAGCCGCGAGGTACGTAGTTCAATGCCATTTCTATTAAAAAATCTACAATTTATTTATATCCCTTTAGGTTGAAGCACGACATCTTGTTCGTGCCGTGTCCACGCTACTTCAGCTGACATCCGAGGAGGAGAAGCTGCTGCATGACACTCTCAACTGGAAAATGAGTTGGTGGGGCGTAAAGCCAACCTGAAAATCAAACCAAATCCCTTGCAATAAATCACATTTGTATTTCTAGTCTGTAGTCAATTCATAATGTTTTTTGTGTAATATGTACATACCAATTACATATGCAAAAGCACTGTGTTATTTTGTTTACCGACAACCATTCCATTTTGTTAAATAGTATTTATTTGTACCGTTGTGATTTTTATAAAAATAAAAGTACCATTTATGTAAGGAAAGTTTTGTGATATTTAGACAAGAAAAATGGTTTATAGTCGTTTTATGGAATAGTGGAGATGTGTTTCGAAAGGGGCGCTTGTAAGGTTTAATAGAACATATTTTTCCTTTTTATTTTGTATATTAAAAATCTGAAAAAAAAATTTGTATATTGGTTCCATTTTTCAAGCAGATTATTTGTCGTCAGTTAATATATTAGCCTTTGCCTTGGATATCGTTGCAGTATCTTGATATTTTCAGTTTCAAACCAGTCCCAAGTTTCCCCAAATAAGAAAGTCATTATTTAATTTTGTTAAAAATACTGCATTTTACATTTAAAAATATTGTTTTGTTGCATGTTTCGGTTTGTTTACAAATTACGTCTTCTAAAATTAACTATAAATATGCATTTACCTTCATTTAATTATTGCAAAAACCTACATCGTATGAATAACTAACTATTCGTTTGTATTATCTATGAATATATATATGTATATGTAAATGATATAGGAGAATTTAAGAGTAAACAATAAGAAACACACACGCATATTACTGAGGCACTTTTTGGTGTTTATAACAATTAAGAAGACAGTTGTGTTAGTCGCAGATATATGTCAATATTGCTTTCGTAAAAGAATTAACTATTTACACGTTATAACTAAGTCTAGGATTAAATGCTTTGAAACGAAGGATTATAATAAGTAGGTTCTGTCTGATTTTGTCGATAAATTTGGCACACGGAATTACAAGAGACTTATCAGCGAATATTATGATATCATATTATAGTCCTAAGATAATTGCTAATAATTGCATTTCGCTTACGAAAAAAAAGAAAGTTATCTGCAGTCTATTGTTTTTGTACTGCCTTCTATTTCGGTGTATCTGGCAAAATGAAACTTGACGAGATCTCTGATAAGTCCTTCAGGCAGGGACGCTCTCTTTAAGCTACGATTAAAATTAGTTAAAGCCTTAAATGACCAATTAAACACACGTACATATTTACAAATCATCAGTGGTAGAAATTAGAGTGTTGAAAATAATAATAATAATTAATAGTAATAATAATAATTAAAAATAGCTAATAATAAAATTCATAAAAGGAAAAGCTCGGCATAAAATGATATGTTTCTAGCCCCTCCCTTCACGCCTTACATGTAAATCTCAAAATGTTACGTGAAGCCGCGACTCGGCGATTGCACTGGCGATGGTGGCGGCGGCAGCGGGGAGAAGTACGTGGAGCTACGCGACGATGGCGATGGCGGGCATGAGGACTCCGGCACAATGCGCACATCGCTGTGGTAGTGCGAGCGCGGCGTCGGCGGCGGAGGATACGGCTCACTGTCGTAGCCGTACTGCAAGCAAGCGGCCGCCGAGCTGGAAGAGTGCTTCGTGGCGCCGCCGTTGCTATTATTACTGTTCGATTTGCTGGTGTAATTTGAATCGGATTCGTCGCATATATCCGTGGAGCAGGGCGTTGGCGGGGGCGGCTGATTAATGATTTTGTAGTGCCGGTACGGACGTCGCGACCTGGTCGCCGGTGATGGTGGAGGATTGATGGGATACGCCACCATGCTGCTGCCATTAGTGGTTGAACTGGACGCTCCAGTGATGTGATTCCTATCGTAAGAGTTCATGCTGTTGCGCGAATTAAGCGTGGACATACGCACGGCATCCGCTACAGAGGCGATCTTTGATACCCGCTGGGATTTGCTTAGCGTCGATGGTGATAGGGGATCAGAGGCCTGGTCATCCTTGGGCTCTGTACGGCTCTTGCCAATCCTCGTGCGGCAGAACTGCAGCAGGTAGACAATGGAGAAAATGGTAATCATAGTGGCACCGATTAGAATCATAAAGGCGCGCTTGTCCGAAGCTGGAGCCATGCGACGTTGCATACAAATGTCCGAAGATTCATCGGCTCCGTCGGCACAGTTCTCCCAGCCATCGCAGAGCAGAGCGGCGGAGATGCAGAGCTGGAGAAAAAGTTATTATTATTGTTGGTTTTTTGTTTATATTAATATTTTCGGACACTTACCTTATTGATGGGACACTGAAACTCCCCAGGCCTCTTGCAGCAATCCGCCTCATCATGACCATTAGCACAATTTGTGGTACCGTCGCACACCAACGACTTGTCAATGCACTCGCCTGACTGGCAACTAAACTGATCCGCCCGGCAAGTGGGGCAGCCCACCTCGTCCGATTTGTCGGGACAGTCTTTTTGCCCGTCACAGCGCCAGGAGGCGGGTATGCAGTCTTTGTTCACGTCACTGATTCCCGAAACGGGAGCAGCGCACGTAAAGTGATCCGGTCCGCAGGCTGGAAAGGCGCCGCAGTTCTCCTTATCCTCCAGCAGCATAAGATGCTTGGGGCAGGAGCAGACGTCGCGGGTTCGAGCCATTCCCTCTCCACTGGCGATGCAAATGTGCGAGCACTTGGTGCGACTATGCAGGCAGGTGTGGTTCCGCAGGACCTTGGGATCCGGTGTCCAAACAGCCCGAATATCGGTGATCTGCGGCAGACGCTGCAGCTCGGCGGAGCGACGTTCACCGGTGACAGTGATGCGTTCCACGCCAGTCTTGTCATCCAGCCAATAGACAAAGCCCCCGAGGGCAGCGATATTTATCACCTGTGAGATGTGCATGGACACCAAGGTTTTCCTAATAAAAAGTAATAATTATTTTATAATTTTCCAGAAAAATAATCTTTTGCAAAACTCACTTGCTCTTGCCGTTGATATCAATGGCATCTATCCGCTTGCCATGAGCATAGTATATCATATCCGACTGCTGATCCAGTGCCAGGGCCGTGACTCCCTCCAGCTTGTAGGCCAGCTCCACGCGCTCATTGCCATCGACGCGGGCGCGAATTATGGCCTGGTGACTGCCCACATCTGTCCAGAAGAGCAAACGCTTCATAGCATGGACGGCAATGTTGCGAGGCTTTTCCGAGTCTCCGGTATCGATGACGCCCACTGATTCTCCCAGGAAACTGAGGAATAAATAAATAAAATCATTAAAAAAAAGTAACCAATGGATTATTTATCTCCTTACCTCGTTACATTAATACTATTGGAGTGGGAGCAGGTCCAGAATAGCAGTCGTCCGATGATATCGATGGCCAGGTCAAAGGGCTGTCCAGAGTTGGCCAGCAGACTGACCTTAGTGCCATTTGCTAGAGATCTCTTGATGCTGTGACTTCTGCCCTCAATCTGGAATTATTTTAACAAAATTAGTGAACAGTTCCCTTCAGTCCAGGCTTATCTTTCATCCTGCTTACCCAGTAAATGTAGTGAGTGATGGGATCATAGTCCACAGCGCGTATATTCTTGCCAGACACGGGCAGAGGAATGTTTGGGCAGTCGGTGGTGTTCGGTAGCAGTCGCCCAAAGCTGTTCCTCTGGCTAAAGATTATGTAGTTCTTGGGCGGAATGCAGGAGACGCCATCCTTGGCTAGCTGATAGTGCGTGGGGCAGGCGCAGGTCATGCCACGTCTTCCCGGCGTGGCCAGACACAAATGTGAGCAGCCGCCGTTGTTAACCTTGCAAGGATTCACGCCCGTCTGACGCTTGTCGTTAAAAACCAGCAGCGAGGTGATGTATTGCATGCCCGAGTGCACCAGGCTGCGGTTCTGGCCCGTCGTCTTGTGCACCCGCTCAATGTCGCCGGTGTTCCAGTCGCTCCAGTAAACATAATCCTGGTACAGGGACACCGCATATGGCTCGTCAGTGTCGCTGCCAACCAAGATCTGCCGCTTCTTGCCATCCCAGTCGGCGCTCTCGATCTTGGCTGGCCGCGACTGTGTTGCCCAGTAGAGGCGTCGCGTCTCCTGATCGAAAGTCAAGCCAGAGGCATGATTGGCATTCGAGACAATGGTCTGCATATCGGAGCCATCCATCCCAGCTCGTCGAATCACATCCATCGGCGATTCTGTCCAGTACATGTAGCCACGACGCGGCTCCAGGACCAGAGAGCGTGGCTCCTCAATTCCCTTCCACAGGAGAACCCGTCGACTGGTGCCGTCCAAGCGGGCAACCTCAATCCGACGCGCCTCCGCATCCGACCAGTAGATATTGTTAGCAAGCCAGTCCACAGCAATGCCGTCGGGCTGACTCAGCCCAGAATCCACTATCCGTTGCACATAGGAGCCGTTCAGGAATGCCCGGTATATGCACTTGCTCTTCTGGTCCGTCCAGTAGATCCGCCGCTCGGCCACCGACACATCCAGGGCATGAGCATCACGCACATCCTTGAAAGGTATCCGCTCGTCATTGTGGTTGCCCTCGTTGTACTCGATGGAGATGCGACCGATGTGCTCCTGGCGCGAAAACAGAAGGAAAGCGGCCGGAATCACGCAAGTTTTCTTGTCGTTGGCCAGCTCGTAGTCGATGGCACACCGGCAGACGTAGTCCCGCGGCCGGTTGAGACACAGATGAGAGCATCCGCCGTTCCGCACCGCGCAGGCATTTTGGCCTCTGACCTCCCTCAGGCGTGTGACCTTAAGGCCCATCAGGTCGGGATACTGATCGACCACCACGATCCGGTTGTTGCCCGTGATTTTGTGTGCGCGGTCAATAGAGCGACGCTGCCAATCCGTCCAATACAAGTAGTCGTCGAGGATGCTCAATCCAAACAGATGCTTCAGGTTGTCACTGATCACGACACGGCGTCCGGAGCCATCCATGTTGGCCACCTCAATCTTATCCGTCTTGCCGTCGCACCAATAGATCGCCTTCGCTTCAATGTCCAGGGCAATGCCGTTGGGCCAGCCCAGATTCTCGGAGACCAGGACCACGCGCTCCGACCCATCCAGAGAGGCTCGCTCCACCTTTGGCTTGCGCTCGTTCCAGTCGCTCCAGAACATCCAGCCCAGGGACGGGGCCACAGCAATGGCTCTCGGCTCCTCCAGATGCTCATAGATTAGCACTTTGCGTGCTGAACCATCCAGGCGACAGACCTCTATACGATCCGTCGACGTGTCCGTCCAGTAGAGATTGCGTGCCAGCCAGTCCAGCGCGAGGCCATCTGGATGCCGCACCTCGGAGGTCACAAAGTCCATCACCGCAGTGCCATCGGCATGCGCCCTCTTGATGGTGAATGTCTCCACATCGGACCAGTAGATGTGCTCCTCTACGGGATCGTAGTCAATGGCTATGGCATACCTCACCTTGCCCAGGGGCAACGGAAATATCGTGTAGTCCGGCGAATCCAGGGAAATCTTGCTAATCTGCGTCCGCTGGACAATGAACAGCATCTCCTGGCAGCCATTGGCACAGGTATTGGGAGAAATCAGCTTAACACCAGTGGGACAGGCGCAGCTGAAGCCCTGCGAGTTGGTGGCCAGCAGGCAGAGGTGCGAGCAGTTTCCGTTGTTGTGGGCGCAGGGATTATCCTCGTAAGGCTGCAGTGAGGGATCCCAAGCTCGCACGGAATTCGGGGCCTTGGGGGTGTCTATCAACTCCTTTAGCTCACGGGTCTGCAAGTCCAGGGCATTTAGCGAGCCCCTCTGCCAATCTGTCCAGTACAGGCGGTCATCGTAGAAGGTGAGACTGAAGGGATACTTCAGATTATTGACTATCGTCCGCCGACTGCTTCCATCCAGCCGCATTACATCGATGAAGTGGTGCTTGCCATCCGTCCAGTAGATCAGCTCATTCTTCAGATCCACGGCCAGGCCATTGGGCCAGAACACATGATCCTTGACCAGAGTCATTCGCGACAGCGGATCCCCGTCCATGCTGGCACGCTCGATCTTCGGATACTCTCCCCAGTCCGTCCAGATGAGCAGCTTGCGGGCTGGCACCACAGCCACCGCTCGCGGCTGATCCAGATCCGTCCAGAAGAGCACCTTCTGATACTGACCATCCAGCGTGGCCACCTCAATCCGATTCTTCTCGCCATCCGTCCAGTAGATCTTGTCCGTATACCAGTCAATGGCCAAACCCTCGGGCTTGTCCAGACCCGTCGATATCACAGTTTGCTTGGGCGCCCGCAAAAGCGGCTGCAGCGTCGAGGTGTTGGTGTGGGCACACTCTATGATCTCCCGGCCGCAATCCGTCCAGCAGACCAGGTTCTTGGCATAATAAAAGTCAATGGCCATGGCCTCGGCCAGATCCCGAACGATAACATCGATCTGTGGTCCACCCGTGGGCCTGGTGATGTTCGCCACCTGGATGTCATGGCGGGTGGTGAAGAGCAGGGTGGCCGGCGTATTTACGAATGCACTGGCTGGCGTATTGGCTATCAGGGATGAGGAGCTGGGTGCATGAACTGTAAATAGAGAAGGAAAATTTTTGATATTAGTTAAGGGAATTGAGAATAAAAAGGGTTTAATTAATAATTAATTAACATAATTCTCAGCCATTTAAGAAGAACTTTATTCCTACTTTGATTATGATTTTTTGCCTTTTCCCTCAGATCTTATGGTTCTTTTAGAGTTAAACCCAGCAAGAGTGGCATTTCTAATTACCAAATGCCATATTCAAGCATAGGCAGAGGGGTGCAGCATCCATCAAGAATTAAATAAGCAACAATGTACCCCAGCTCGAGTGGTTAACAATATGGCAGGCAGGCAAGCAGGCTGAGTGAGAGACCCGGCATTGTGGTTGTAGTAAATGGCGAATGCTAAATGAATTCGCAACTACGCCCAGGCAGCAACAGCAGCAGCTAAAACAACTTGGCCAGGTCTCTTTTGTTAACCATTTATGTGCATTTGCATGTGCATATGCATGTGCACTTGTGCACGTGGGTGGATTATGATGGATATGGAGGCCACTATGAGCTCCAAGCTGCAAGCTGCAAGCAGCAGCAACCAGCAGCTGCCAGCGCTGATCTAATTGCGTATGAATAAGCGCATGGAGGCGCGCCAGGTGGAACAAATTTCGTATGGTTACTTACAAGGTAACAGCCACTGCAGATACCCTAAAAGAAACTGCTCTAACATTCTAATATATTTAATATTTATTTTAGTTAAATTTTATTTAAACAGATTTATAAAAAATTCAGGAAGATTTAGGCTTATCCAGAATTTCCTGAAATTGAAATACTTTTCCAAATTTTACGCATTTTTCCAGTGCTATTTTCAAGTAAGTTCCACTTTTCGTGGCAAAATACTGACCCACAAGGCAAACAGGAGCAAGAGGAGGAGTAGGAGATGGTGGTGAATCCCTATCCCCCGGCCTGCTGTCAGCGCGACAGGCATTTGCAATATTTATGCAGCCGGGGCCGGAGCAGGCTCTCGAGTAATCCATCAAGACCGGAGAGAGCAAGCAGAACAGAAATGGTGACATTTTGCAAAGTGGGTGGGTTGCCTTCGTTGCCTGCCCATATAAGCCCTGGTTTTCACCTGGCTGGCTGGCTGGCAGCAACAGGATTTATGTGCCAAGTGTGCAAATTCAACAATATTTACATACATCCCTCCCGGAGGCCACATGCCACTGGTGTGCGGGGTTAAATGCTTGCCCAGCTTAGCTCTTTCTGGGAAATGTTGGTTCGATAATAGTGCTACTAATGCCGCAATCCGATATAGCCTTACGTTCGGCTATAATGTGCTGCGTAATCCCTGGATGCTGACAATGGAAATACGCATAGGATGCTGGGAGGAATGACGCTGCTGGTTGGTTGGATGGAGGACCCAGCACTTAACTGCAAATCCTTGTATATTATTCACATTTTTAATGCTCCTCCGCAGACGGCAGTGAAGCGTTAAGAAATCAACATCATTACCAACAAAAACAAAAACCAAAACAGCATCATGAGCAGCAACAAAAACAACATCAGCAGACATGCTCATCAAGTCGAGTACCAGAGCCAAGAAGGGGAGTCACCCAAGCAACCATCTCGGTGGGTTTCCTCTACACTGAGGGGAAAATAGTTTAAAATCGGAGATCATAGATTTATTTTCGCATAGCTCTTAGATTAGGCAAAGGCCAAGGAAGCACAACGAAAACATAAAATCAAAATTATAGATCAAGAAAAATTTTAAATATTTTATACCAGCAATTGAAGATAACCTTTCAATCTTTATATAATAAATACTCTTAAAGAAATATGCAATATATTATTTAAATACTCGCTAAAGCTCTTTCAAAGTCTCCTGATAATATTTATATTTAAATTTCTACATTTAAATCTTTATATAATACACAAAAGTATTTGCCATTTATAATAATTGCCCAGCGATAAATCAATCTCACTTTCCTATTTATACAACTTTCCCCTCAGTGTAAGCACACACACTCGACCGAAATTGAAATGCAGACGAAGCCAGAGATGGAACCGTGGCGTAACCCGTTGATTCCTCCTGCCTGCACTTCATTCAAACTTGGAAAAATATTTTAATTATTAATGTATACAACTGGGGTCGGACTGGGCTGGGTTGGGTCGGGACAAGAGGCCTGGCCTCTTCCTGCTCCTGCTCCAGTGGGAGCTGGGAGCTGCAGCCGTAGCCGAGGGTATAGAAATGGGCAACGGATGCGCATGTGAATGATGATGCGGCTTGACGATTGGCACTGGGTGGCATCGGTTTTGGTTTTGGTTTCGGTTTGGTTGGGTGGTTAATGGGGTTCTGGTCTCCTGGCTGCCACTTCCTCTCGCCCGTAGCTTGTGGCAAAATGGCATAATTCGGATGACCGAGTCGACAATTTCAACGCCACGGAGCAGGCCGACCTGGTCCACAACCAGGACCTCGGCACTGCCAGCAACAACTGCACTTAAATGCTAAATGAGTGCAAGTGCTGTTATTGTTAGCCAACTGGAGCGGGAAGGGAAGGGGAAACGTTACGAATCCGGTGGCGGATGGATGGTGGGTGCAGAAAACTTTAAGTGAGCACTGGCATCAGGATGTTGCCACTCCGCTGCCTCCAACCGAGCCCAACACTGGCAACACTCGAGTCCTGGGCCCCAGCGCTGTCTCGCTTCTCGTCGCACTAGTTGCAACGGAAGTTGCAGCTATTTAAATGTGTTGAAGAGCTTCTGGCCGGGCTAAATAGGCGGCTACCAGCCGGTAGAATAGCACAACAGTTCACCAGTTGGCAGCCAGGAAAGCTGGCTTCCCAGCATCCGTATGCTGCTCATGGTCCTTCTGCTGATGCTGCGCCTCCTCCTTATCCTTCTCCTGCTGCTGCTGCTGCTCCAACCAATGGCTGTAGTTTTTGCTGCTCACATTTTGCATGCGCTCTCATTGTTGTACTTGTTGTTGGCTAGGGACAGAGTTCACCGAGTTACACTCCGAGAAATGGAGGAAATAAGGAGACCTACGAACTCATATCTAAAATAAGTTGGTTTATTAAAAGCTCAAATAAGGAGATCACTTCCCCTTTAAGGTAATTATACAAATCTAGAATCGGTGATGGGTAATGTCGGTTATGTATGCCATCAGCACCATGTCACGCAGCTCCAGCGTCACTCGGCCGCGATGACGAGTGAGAAAGTAGGCGTCCTCCAAGCGCTGCGTCAGGTAGAGTTCCGTCGACTCCTGCAGCGCCCCCAATGCGCTTTCGGTGATTTTAAACGTCGAAGTGGAACACTTCATGATCAGTTCCCGCACCAGTCGAGAGAAGGGTAACCGGGGTATTAATGGCAAAGTGCGTGCCCGCAGGCGTCGGATCTCCCGATCCATTCACATGGCCCTGCTCATGGGTCCGCGCAGCTTTCTTCTCCTCGATGCAGAGGTAGCTGCTCCTGCTACTGAGTTCTGACGAGCCTGCTGCGGCCTGGCTGACGACGAGCGATTCTCCTGGCCTTCCTGCTGCTCCGCGTTTCTATTTGAGCGGCTACTCTGTGGTCGAAGCGTAGAGGAGCGTCGGTCGTTGGCATTTTGCGACATTAGACGGCTTGTGGAGAACTCCAGGCCGTAATCGGTGTCATTTTCAGAGGGCTCCGGTGATTGAAAGGGGGAGCTTTGATCGTTGGCTTCGCCGGCACCCGGTTCCCCTGTCGGCTCCATTTTTTGCAATTTTTTGTTGCAATTCGTTTACCAACACTAACTTCCTAAAGTTTTGAATTGCTTTTTTTTTATTTAAGTTTTGTTAGCATTTTCTTGCAGTGCTCTGTAGGGTCTCACTGCCACGCTCCATAATTAATTTCGCTCATGAATAATTTTTAATTAAATGTGCAGGAGCAGAAGGCAGGAAAAAAGGAAAAGCACTAAAATAGCATGGAAAGGAGCAATGTGCCCAGCTTTTGTCATAGCCCTCCACTAACCGAACTGCGGGAAAAATGCTTCTGGAGAATCCTGCATGGCATTCATAATCAAATTGAACATAAATAAATAAGCAGAGGAATATGCCTCGGGTTGGGGCAGGCAGACATATCCGAAGTGGAGTTGCCTCCGCCTGCAGTTCAAGTGGCTGCCGGAGCATCGCAATAACCCAACCGAACAGGAGCATCCGGCATGAGAATCACGAGTAGCTGGCTGCTACTTGAGGTTACCAACTTCTCGAGTGCAACGTGAATGAGGAACCGGACTGCCACTGCCAGCTGTACGTATTACGTGGCTGTTATCAACTGTCGTCCATTAGGCGTCCGAGACACATCGCAGCAGCAGCAGCGGCATTGCAACATGGCAGCTTCCCAACATCATGCATCATGCTGTGGACTCTGGAGTGCCAGCTGAATGCTCAATAAATTATATATGTAACATGCTTTTTATCAATTACTCGCACCTTCAAGCCGCCAGAAGACCGACAACGACAGACGACAAGCTGGGGCCATGTCCATGTCCATGGCAAATTGCGGGACAAAACGAAGGGACAGCGCCAAGGGCAAGGAGCCAAAAGAGCCAGACGACTTCACTTTGGGAAACTACGTTGGCAGCAAATGCAATTCCAGCCAGTAAATGGAGCTGGCAGCCAGCAACCGAGTCCAAAGGCGTTAACAAGTGTGGCGGCGATGGAGGTGGAGTTGGAGTTGGAGTGGGCTAGGGTGCTTCTTGGCCAGCGCTCTTTGGGCTCCTGAAAGTTTCCCATTAGTTTCGCCTTGCCCATGTTTTTGGGCCACAGTTTGACGTCGATAAGAGGTATTTCCATATTTATTACAAATTTTTAAAGGATTTTAAATTCGTAGTGATTTTAGGATATATTTTCAATCTTTTTCAGGAGAACCGGAAGTTCGTCCCAAGGCAACTCGTCTGTATTTCATTTTGTAATTACAGAGACTGTATCCCAGCATTTGCATCTTAGCTTGCTGTCGTTTTCCTACAACCCCAATCGCCGAGGTCCCCCAGCTGCATAATATCTACACAACTTATTCATTGTTTCGTCAATCAGGCGTTGACATGCCAGTTCCGCCCTAATGGCCAACAAACTGAGCAACAGGAGGAGCAAGAAGAACTGGAGCTGCCATGAGCAAAGGAGGAGGAGCACCTGCCACGAAAGCCAGCCAAAGTTATTCAAGCAAAACTCCTCGAACAAATACAAACAACCCAAGAAGAAAAAAAAAACCAAAACCAAAAACTGAACAAAGGCCAAAGAAAGAAAGCAATTTTGTGAAAATTGCGGACAAACTTTGGTTCCCCTTCCCCCCGGTCTGTGCATTTTACATACAACACGAAGGAAACATGAGAACAACAAGCCCACGAAAAAAAGGTAGAGAGATAAAAATGTGAAGATACTGGAGACTCGATCTGGGATGGAGTCAGGGATCCAAACAAGCCACCAAAACCATCCAAGGCAGCCAGCCAACCAAACCAACGAAGGCATCCCAGCCAGCAGCAGCAGCAGCAGGAGTTCACTCATTTAAATTATCAACACGACGAGGAGGAAAGCGAATAAATGCGAGAGAGGAGAATCCTCCAGCGAATCCACTTAACTTCAAGTTAACACATATGCTTGGTTGCCTGCGTACGATAATAATAATCACAGGACCGATGATCACCTTGATGATGATGGTGATGATGATGAAGTTGGGTTTCTTGTTTCTTTCTCACTTTTTTTACTTTTTCCCTTTTGCAGTTCTTGCCAAATTGTTAATGGCCATCAAGGACAAGGACACAGACCTGGCCACAACCAGATATCCCAGCCGAAATTGTAGAACCTTTTCATGGCTCCTAAAGGTTTCTTTTTACTTTGTTGCCTCCTGAAAACTATATTGAAATCAACCAAACTTCTATATTCTTTGCGGTAAATATTGTTATTGAACAGAAAACCTTCTAATATAAAAAATAATTCTTTAACAGATTCCCTCTTAAATCCAACACAAAGGGATACATACTACATCCCTGACTGGGCACCCCCTCCAGCATCTGTGACAGCTTTAAATTAAAACCAAAACCACTGACACGAAAATGTTCACACACCTACTTAAAATGTAATCGCCGCGTGCTGCGAAACGAAGACGAGGAGGAGGAGGCGGATGAGTACGGCTGCGGGATGTGGCAGCTGGGGTGCCCGGTGCCTGTCCGCTCACTCGATATGACAACTGGCCATTAACGTTAAAATAAATACGTTGCGATGGCCCCAGCACCAGCACCACCACCAATTGCCAACTAAAACGACTGAGAGTTGCCCATAATGATTATGTTGCTGACAGGCAAGGGGGACAGAGCCGGGGGAAAGCAAGCGATGGAGCGTTGAATGGGAAAAATCAACAAACCACAAATCGTATGAGCCGGCGACGGATGCGGGAAAAATGCTAAATAATCTCCGTAAAAAAAAAACAAAACAAAAGAGATGAGGAGAGGAGAGGAAGAAAAAAATCAACGACTACGCGTACACCAAAATGGAAATCGACTTGTCCTGGCCGCGATAATGTGCATGAAAAATTGCGAGTAGCCAGCAGCATAGCGAATTTTGATGGCCTGTCGTCCAGAGGAGCGCACCGCACAGAACCGGCAACAGCAACTTAAAATGCATTAAAACGCGGCTTGCCATGGCAAGGCAACGGCATCGCAGCATTAACATTTAAAAAGTTAAACATAAACATGACTGGCTGCATCCGCATCCACATCCTCATCAGAGTTCGTCGAGGCAGTTAACAAGCTGCCAGCCACCAGCAGCAGCAGCCGTCAGTTGGCCAAAACAGCATTAAAGCGATGGGAAAACTGTGAGAACAACAGCCCAACATTAACGCCAGAACTTTAATCTTCGAGATACCAACTTATATGCTTTTTTTAGAAAGATTTCCTAGTTAATTATTAGAAAATGTACAAAATCTTTTCTAAGATTTTATTATTCCAATAGATTTATTATTTTAAGTGCTAATTTTTTATGGAAAAGACAACTTTACACCTCCTAAAGCGATTTTATTATCCCTGAGGAGCTTTTGTGGAGTTTTATGAATTTTATGAACAAGCCCCATAGCATTTGTTTATTAGACAAGTTAAAACTTTCAAGGGAAAGCAGAAAGGCTGTTATATGAAATCAGAAAAATTATATGAAATCATCAAGAGTGTTGTAAAAATTATAAACGAGCCCAACAGGCAGGCCAGCCTTCCTGCCAGACTCTTGATTGCATTAAAATTTATGCCAAAAACAAAATCGGCAGACCCGGAAAGGCAGCAGCAAGCATCTGCTGCTCAGATCATCATCAGCCCATCCCAGCTCGTTGAAAATTGCCCAGAGCCGGGTTTCAGCTGAGGTTTAGCCTAAGCTGGAGCTTCGGTCCAAGTCCAATCCTTTGCCCACTTATCGGGCAAACATCATCAACTCGACGAGACGCGACGCAGCGCAACTCAAAACAAAATGTTGGAGGAGCAGCTCCGTGTGGTAGAACACTCTGTGTGGATGCAGCTGGGCTGTGCCAGTCGAAGCCAAAAGTGGAAATTGCAATTGTGCCCGAAAAGGGGCCGAGAGAGAGAGAGGCAGAGCGAGCATTTTGCCATTGTTTTGCTGCTGGCGGGCCCCTCATGTTTTATTTAAAATCCTCAACATTATATTACAATGGGCGGTTTCGAAGATCTTTCCATTTGCTTGATGGAATGGAGCATTTAAATATTATGCAGATGGATATGGCTGTTCCAACCCCAAGCTCGATTTTCTTTTGCTTCCTTTTATTTATTTATATTTCTTTTTTGTGTGTTGAGTGAGTGTGGAGAGAGTGTGTGTGCGATATAAACCATCACGAAGCCCAGAAGACGTGCCCGTCCAAATAAAATGCCAAAGAAGGAGGAGGAAAAAAAAATGAAGTCATGAACTTTATTTTCTCTCAACTCGTTAGCATCAACACCCAGTCCCGTTCCCGTTGCCACCACACCCCCGTCCGAAAAATCCCTGTGCGAAACGCCATTAACTCGCACAGCATGCAATTTGCACGTTCGGAAGGGAAAGACTTGCCAAAACTCCACTCGTTCACGCTTCGGGGGAGCGGCTAAAAGAAGAAGCTGGTCAGGCTATAGATACACTGAAAGGTCTTGGGTTTATTGGAGCCTGGGAAATGGCTTTGAAATGAGTCTTTTCTAGGATATATCATAGTTGCATTTTAGGTAATGAAATGTCCTTTAAAAAAATGTTGTATTTTCAAATACAAATTTAAATCCTTTTTGTCCCTTTGCTATTACTTTATTGTTAGTTTTTTATTTTATAAAACCATTTAAAGACCTCCTCAAATATAACTAAAATTCTTAGAATATTTTCAAAGTTTCAAATGAAATTAAATGTGAAAATTAACAGAACGTGTATATATAATTTATATCACTTCCTCTAGAGTTAAAATCCCCATTTTTCCTGTGTACAGCAACAAAAAGCATTCCGCAAATTGGTGCCACACAGAGATAGCGAGCGAGCAAGGAAAAAATAAGAGTAGAGAAGGCAGAAGAGGCTGAAGCAGAAGCGTTGTGGTAGGAATCGTGCCAAAACTGTTGAAAATGTTGCACAAACGATTGGGTTTGTTATCTTTTCCAAACGGAAAACGTGCTGTGCCCCCCTCTAGCACAGAAAAGCCAGCCAACGGAAAAAACACACCAGCAGAAAGACGACAACACAACATCGTGGCAGAGGCGCAGACATGCAGCCAACTCCGGTGCCACAAAGATGCTTGCTGGGATGCAGTTCCAGTGGAGTCGGAGTCAGAACAAGGAACATCTATCAGTTAAATCGGGGGCGGAGGCGTTCGTTCTTTTTTTCGAGAATATTTCTTCAGCTCATTGGTTAGTCGCCTGCGGGTTAAGGGGCCAAA
Organism: Drosophila mayri; assembly: GCA_008042485.1. Taxonomy (NCBI): domain Eukaryota; kingdom Metazoa; phylum Arthropoda; class Insecta; order Diptera; family Drosophilidae; genus Drosophila; species Drosophila mayri. The sequence goes on along the minus strand of VNJN01004183.1, from coordinate 155,062 downwards.
GATTCAACTCGAGTGGGCCAGGAGTAGATGGGCGGGAGCTGAGCTGTTCTCTGGCTCTGGAAATGACAGTGGCCCAAAAGCAAACCGTTCTCGTGGGGTCCCAGCTTATTTTGTAGGTGTGGAGAGGTCAGTTGCTGCTGCTTTGACTTGGACTACCCGCTCGCCCCCCAAGTTCCTTTTACCTCAAGCCTTTGGGCCATTCAAATTTGCATCAATTTCGAGTCAAGGAAGACGAACTTCAATTTCAAGAAGCGACCTTTGAGTATGCTCCTTGGCATATCTAAGAATTGTTTATGGCTTGTGAGTGGTCGATCAATGGTGCCAATTATGATTTAAGGAATGCAATTATATGATCCTTTTTGTGGTAAGGAATAATGTTTACAAACAGTTTTGAATTATGGTAATTGTACTTGAAAGATTATGGGTTACATTTTCAGAGAATTTAGGGTTTCGTGTGCTTGGGAGAAGAGTTATCAGCTAAAGAATTTATTTATTTCATTAATTAAAGCTTGACTTTCCCCTTGGCCTTAAATAATGCACAGGAAATAATTTACACTCCAGTGGCTCTTAACTAGACTTGGCCAGGATTTTATTATGCAAAATGATTGCAATTACAAGTCTGCGGAAAACACCTATTCGCCACTTTTCTCTCATCATTATTTTTTTGTGTTCCAATTTATATTTTCAGTGGGGATTTCAGGGGGAGGAAGGCAAAAAAAAACTCATTTCTCGAGTGCTTACTTAAAGCGCTTACACGTAAGCACTTCCTAATTAAATACTTGTGCCAAATACGTGACAACGACGATGGTGAGAGCGAAGCAGCCGAGGAACCCAGCCAGGATACCAGCCTAGTCAGCGAATAAAGTGCTGCATCATTATCAGCAACGGCAGGATGCACAGGGTTGCTGCTGGCTGATGGGGGGGAAACACTGTACCCACATGGGGCCTCCAGTTTCAGTTCCTCCAATGGAGTGGGCCTGACAAGCACATGACCATGCTCAATGTTTCTGTTCCGTTCGGCTCAGTTTTATTCTGTTCTGTGCTGTAAGCACTGTTCTCATGGCTGGCGCACTCACTCATAATCAAGCTGAGGTGGAAGGTAGAAAATGGTGGCGACTGCACATCTCCTCTGACCCCACCACGTTGTTCTTCAGCTGCCCCACCCGCCACGCCCACACAGCCAGCACGACGGCACGACTGGGGCCACCACCATTCATATTATGATAACGATGTGGGTTGGTCAGAGGAACAGCAGCATCAGCAACAGCATCAGCAGAAGCAGCCGCCTCAACAGCAGCATCAAAACACTGAGAATAAATTGTAATAAATAATAATTGCTAACTAAAACGTAAGGAGAACTTTGAGTCATCTTAAAAGAAAGTTTTTTAAAAGATATATCAACCAAATTGTTATAATAAATATTATTTTCATCAACTTCTTGCTTTAAAAATAATATTTTCTTAATTTAAACAAAAGCCTTGGGATGTCTTCTTTTTTCCCAGTGCTTCAGCAGTATCCAACGGTTGGAAAATATCGTGTTAATATTTTCTACAGCTCTGGCTGCTGCTCCACTCCCGCATCCGCATCCTCATTCTCCAGCCAACCATCCTCCTCTCTGCCCCATCCCGGCCAGCATCCGTTAATTTTATGGCAATATGCCTCGTTCGGCCGACGTACACGACGAGCATAGTTGGCGCAGTAGTTGCCGTGGCACTGCACTCAAGTGTTGCCCATCAAGATTGCGGGGCTGTGTGCCTCGCTGGCTATGAATTGCTATGAAATGCATTGCCTAGCCTAGGCGAACCAACGCTCACAATGTGGGACCATGGGCGGGTGGTGCAGGTGGGTGAGGTACGAGGGGAGGACAAAAAAAAAAAAGAGAAGAGGAAAACTAAAAGCGAAACTTGTAAATTTAATATTCTTGCGCGCGCCGGTTTGATGATTTAAATTAATTTGCAGCCAGCTGAGCGCAAGCTCATTAAGTTCATTATGCACAGTAAAATGCAGGGGATATATCCGATAACGCTGTCCTCAGAGGGATTGTTTACAGGATTTAATGTTTGAAGAAGCCTTTAGTTTATTCTATTTATTCTATAAAAAATTTACAGTAAAGGACTTTAAATGATCACCGATTCTGAACAGAAATTAATAGAGGAAATGATTTTCCCCTTCATGTTTTATCTTCTACAACTTTTATTCCATAAAAATTCTTTATATTTGTAATCTAAAATATAATATTTTCTATGAGCTTATTTCTAAGTTTTTATTTTTAATTTAATAAAGGAAATTCCCCATTGCAACCAAGAAAGAAGCAAAATTACCTTTAATTTCTTAAAAATATAGTGCCGCACCCTTAATCCCGACAAAGCATAGAATCTAAAATAGGTTGTGACACCCCGGCTTGTGGCCAGAACAAGGTAATCCCAACTCATTACCTCAATGCTGCTTTTAATTAAATTTTTAATACCGCTGCAGGGTCTCTTGAATAGATACAGATAACGCAGGCATAGCAAAGTATATGTGGCAAACAAAGACAACCGCCACGGCTGACCAAATATTTGCCTATTTAAAAATAAAGTAAAGTTACCCCCGATAACTTGGTCACAGGCCGAGAGACTCGGGCGACAAATAAGGTACTGAAGGGGGTAAATAAATGAAGCAGTGATTACTGGCTGGGGATGGGCCTATAATGCAAGTTCAATATTGGATTTTGCAAAAGGCAATATGTTAATGCAGCAGCCGAAGGACTGTCGCTCCCTCCTGACAGGCATACGAAATGAGGAGTAGCATTCGGCAGGCAACAAACAAACTGACATTCAATTAGTTCCTGCTTGGGAACACACACTCTCTGCTCCCCGGTGAAGCTGTCAGAAGCAAACATTTGTGCAAAATAAAAATTTGTACACATGTATGTATAAATAAAGCCAACAGCAAATCTACAACTACATGTTCGAAGGCCCTGGAATCGAATGGAAAATATAAAAAATAAAAAAATGAAGGAAGGAGACTGCCAATTGAGACGACGACTACTCCACTTGTGGCCATTAGCACCGCACCGGCAGATGGAATTGATTTATATTGAATTATTGAACTGGCTGGCGCGCGGCCCAAGTATTTGCACGCTGATTGAAGTGGAATTGGAATTGAAATTTCTACAGCGAAACTGACATCGAGATTTACTTTTGGTTAATTGCCACATACGGGGTCTAAAGTCTGGGGTCCCATGTATGGAAATGTTGTGGCCAACAAGAGAAAGAGAGAGACTTCACTTGGGACTTGGGACTCTGGACAGGCAACTCGGAACTGGGGACTCGAGACTCGAAGACTCGCTTGTAGCTGGTTATAAATTACAGCATAAATTATCCCGCGACCGTCTTGGGTGCTGTAAAAGTAAATTGCCAGCCAGGAGAGCCAGCAAACTCGCTGCAAACAAATCACTTTTGCAATTGGCCCCCTTTTGCCCTGGCCAGCCTTCGTCTTCATCACCAGAAGGAGCGGCCTCCGCCAACCGATGGTCAAGTTCGCAAATTGATATTTTATTGCCATTTACTTTTTGCCTTAGCCTTAGCCTTAGCCCGGCTTTGTGGCTGCTGCTGCTGTTGCTGCAACGTAATTTATAAATCAATTTTAGATTTATGCAGTCAGTCTCCCAAGGAAAGTGCTGGCTAACTAATTGCTCTGTCACCGATGATGGCCGGACACTAAAAACACGCAAGAATTATAAATAAATTTACAACTTGGCAAGTCTTTAGAGGATTAAGGCAACAAAATAATTGAATTCTTACTTAAATGGGCAGGGAAAAGAGTAGAAAATGGGAATATATTTATAAAGATAACCTTAAATATTTTAAGGGCATAAATAAAAGTATCTTTTACATCATTTAATTGCCAAAAATCTAGTAATAATAAACAGATTTTGCCAATTTCAAGTCTCATGCTAATTTAAATCAAATTTATGATTGGCCAGGCCTGAATTTAGCATAACAAAAGTTTGCCAATCCTCGATAGCAAATAATCTAAGCCTCCAAACTAGTTGGGAGTTGGCTGCTTGGTTTTTCCATTCAAAAATGTGCTCCTTTGTGGGCAATAATTTGCTTTTCACATGCAAATAAATGGACAACCAAACAATGTTCGCATTCAGTTGACAAATTTAGCATTTTTAATAGCGTTTTTTTAGTGCTCCTCCTCTACTTTTCTGAAAAAAAGCTTCTTTCGATTCCATTTTAATTATTATACTCGCTTGTTACCCCCTACCTACACGCTTTTATTTATACAAATTCTTTACGCTCACCGTTGTTGTCTTGTTTGGCTTTTTGTTTAGGGACAAAGCCAGATACACAAACGAGCTTTGGTTTTGGATTTTGGCCATAAAACAGCTTGTTGTGTGGCGGCAACGGCGGCAGCCTCGAGGCGTTTTGTGGGCACAGCCCGAAAAAAAAACCAACAACCAAAACCAAAACCCAAACTCAAACCCAAAATTCAAAGACAAGCCTGAGTCGAGATTTGAGCGCTGGTAGGGAGAGATACGAGTCTAACCTCTTGGACCCTTGGCCAGCAGCGTAGTCCATGAACAGCTGGGGGGAACTCAGGTAGCACAGGTAACTCTGGAAAACGAAGAGAGCAAACAAGGTCTGTCCCAAAAAAAAAACGAGCATAGGGGGAATGAAGAAGGTATTATACACAGGGGAAAATAATGATCTAATAGAAGGGCTTTAAAATATCAATCCCAAATACCTTAGCAGCAGAATCTTTCCTATTTAAACTATTTTATAATAAAAACAGGCAAACCATAATCACTTTTCTCTCTGTGCAGTCTCAAAATCAAGCCATGAAGGCACCGTTTTGGGGCTCGTTAAGCACTCGGAGTCTGTGGGTCTCGATAAATTTGGCCGTAATCTCGATAATGATTATGTTTGCATTGTTATTCGTTCCCTCTTTTGCCTTTGTCTTAAAGATTTTGGTTTTTTTCTTTGTTTTTTCTCTCCACGCATGTAATCGGAGCCCGAGAAGAACCAGCTTGTCTTGTGATAATGAAGTTGTTGTCTACTGATGTAACACTATCTCCTCATATATACCGAAAATATGCCCAAATTTTGCTTTATTCCCTCCTTTCCAGCTCGTACATATATCAGCATAATGAAGTTTGACATTAATGGCGCAAACGCAACAGGTTATTTACTGTTAGCTGATTTGTTTAAACCTTAAAGCGTCGGATCTGAGCTCTTTTGTATATTTAAATGCGCCTCTTAGCCGCAAAACGTGTTTCTGTCCCGCGTCCGAGATTGGATTGGATTGGATCGGAGTGGAGTTGGCTTGACACCTTCCTCTATGCATATTAACCGGCTGTCGGTTGTCAAGAGAGGTGTCATAAGCGAAATTTATAATGCTCCGCTTTTTTTGGGAGTTAGGATTTTTAGAGAAAGAATTTTCATTAGGATTTTGATGGTAAAGAGCGATATTGAGGCTTAGATATTTGTTTGCTTTTGAGATTTTATAATTTAATTGAATTTATAGATTTTTTATTGTATTTTTATTTAATATGATCTATATTTATTCAGTTATTTGTTAATACCTTAGCTTAGATACTTTATATTTCAACGATTTCTACTTCTTGACACTGAAAAATACATCAAGATCTTTGATATTGGTGGGAAATGTGGATTGATATTGTGTTATTTGTATTTAATCAAATTTATTGATAAATTACATATGCTAAATTGGCTAATTCTAATAGTATTCCTTCTTGTTTAAATGTATATAAATTTATAAATATTTTTTAGACTACAAAAATATATAAATTCCTCCGCAACCCCAACTCCTGGCATACCAATCTCAAATAGAGCGTCTCTGGGCCCAAGAGCTCAGCCTGTCAACGGCTCGAATCGAAACCAATGGCCAAAGTGGAAACGGAAACTTGTGGGAGCAGCCACACATCAACGCACCCGGCTTAATAAGTCGAGTGAGCTGTGAGCCGAGAGTGCGATCGGGCTGTTTGCACCCAGTGCAGGCATGAATGCGAAATTAGTCAAGCGCGCAACTGCATTTACCGTGAAGGTGAGCGAGTGGGCCGGTGAGCAAGTCACTGAGTGAGTGAGTGATACATGCAAACACAAACACCATCACCACCTCGCCCAGCCAGCCTGCCTGCCCGCCTGCTGTCCGTCCCGGCAATTCAATTTCAATATGTGGCAAATTATAACAATTGCCCAGATCCAGCAAAGGAACGGCAAGCAACAACCACACGCTCACACGCACCTTTCGGCAGCTGCGGTTGATTGCTGAACTGAATCAAAGGAGGAGGTGTCCAGGCCGTTCAGAGCCATAAAGCACTAGACTGCAAGTTTCAGGAATATTATAATTGATTGCAGAAACCATTAAAGCTACTCTTAACAGTTCAGTTCATTTTTAAACTCTTCCAATGCTAGTTGATCTTGTTGATCACAACCAAACCTGCTCACCAGTGTAATTCGTGTGCAGCACCAAGCAAAGTTATTACGCATACCAAAGGTAATAAGCTAAAGTCATGGAAATTGTTATCGCTTTTCTTGCCTCGCTCAAAAATGGCTGCAAATTGTTGAAAATTACCAAGACACCATCCCGGAGACTCCCGGACTCCGATTCCGGCAGAGAGAAAACCACAGGCCCAGCTGGGCTTATAATACATATTCATACAACATGGTTTTTGTCCCGGCATCCAACAGGAATGACATGCCAATGGAGATGAATCGCTCACAGTTATGGTTATATGTATGTGCCTGCCTCCTGTTGCATGATGTTGTGGCCGGGGCAATTTAGTATCTTAACACGTTACAAATAAATGTCATTATTAAGATGGCATGGCATGGCCCGGCATACCATCACAACAGCACAATATCGGGGCCTTAATGGCCTGGGCATCGTGTGTAAATGAGTATACAAGACAGAGGAAGCACAGCTGAAGTTGGAGTTAAGGCAGCAGCAGCAGCAGCAGCGGATGCTGCTGGTAATTTCCTCGTTTGCTGTTAATTAGCATGCATGGGCATAAGGGAGAAATTAAACACAAACGGCGAACAATTTGTGTATCAACACATTAGAGAATGATTTGTTGATGCGTCCCCCCACCCCTCTGGCCGATTCCCCAGCAGAGATATGCCATTGGCCAGGACGGAATTTCCTGGCCGTTGTAACAATTACAAATGAGGCCTATTGATAGATTTACATACGCACACACACGGGTGGTGGGGCATCAATGATTTGTTTGTGCAGAGCCCCCCAAGAAATGCTTTTTCCCCCAAACACTAACAGTAAGGGCTTGAAAAATGAGAGAAAAATCGATGGTAAAAATTCATAAAAAAGCTGGAAGAGTAGTTTAAAGATTTATAAAGATTGTAAAGACATTTCTAGAGCTTATATAAAATTAAAAATGATTTTCCAAGACTTTTAAGGCATAATTAACAAATAGAAACTATTAAAAATATAAATATAATATCATAAAAATAAATAATAATATTTGTAAAAAGGCATAATACCAACGGAAGTAATTCCTGGACATAATAATCACAGAAAACAATTTAATATATTAGAAAAACAGCAAGGAAAATAAATAATATAAAGATTTAAAATCCCTTTTAAACTCCGTTTCCCTTTGTGTATGATTATCACATTTATTTATGTTTATTTTTGACTGTCAGCTAATTTTTTGTTTGCGTTGGCGTTGCAGTTTAAATTAAACATTGCAGTTTTATATGAATTTATGGCCAAAGCGGCCTTATAAACAATTTACATTCACACGAGAGCCATACGAAAAATGAGGAATTAAATTCTTTTGCCAGACATATTGGTTTATCGAACTCTCTTTCCTTTTGTCCATCAAAACCAAACAAAAAAAAACCTGAAACCATTAAAACAAACCATGAACGATCTATGTGATAAATTAGTTTTTGTGGTTTTCTGGTTATTTCTTGACTGTGGCTGGGGCTGCTATGGTGCCTGTTTCTGTCGGGTTTTCGACCTATAACTAATGATGTTGATGAATCTCGATAGCTGGAATTCGTTTTCGTGATTTAATTTATGCGTTAGCCCCCACTCTGGTCTGCAAAGTTTTGATTGGTAAAGTTTTGGCCCCATCTAAAGGATCTCTATACATATATAAAATATGTACGAAACAAAAAAGCACCCAATAAATATTTAAACGGCCTTAATTTATCGTTCGACAAAAGTTAATTAAAAAAGTCAGCAGAGGCGTATTCGCTGGGGCCACAAATCATCCAAAGTGTCATTGAAATTATGCCGAGGAGACGCTCTCTCCAGGGATAGTAAGATGAAAAGCCAGTCAAGAGCCAAAATCAAATACGAAGAGGCAAAAAAAAAGTAAACTCCAACTCCCGACAAATTAGTATGCACAACAGGTTAAAAATTGACAAACGCCAGTCGCAGGCAACAGGAAAAAATGCCAAAAATAGAGGGTATAAAATAATAAAAGCCATAAATAAACTTTAAATTGGTTTTTTTTTTTTTTGTGTTTTCTTGCCAGTTTCTAGATAGGAAGCGAACGAGGTACAAGAGTGAAATAAATTAGCAGTCTGTCGGGCAACTGAGACGATGAAGAAGGATCTTGTGCCAACGAGCTGCGAATTAATGTTTCCTCTCTTTCTCCGCCAATATTAGAGATAACGAAACCCGAGATTTTGTACCATATGGCGTAGAGCATACACAGTGAGAGCGAGAGATCAGGAGGAAACACGGGAGCCAATGGAACGTAAACAAGAACGGCAGTCAGAACAATTACACGAAAACAAAGAGCAGTCAAAAGTCCCAAACAAGCCAAAAAAGAAAATACATTTCTGGCCAGGTCGTCTCTCTGCTGATTGTACGGATATGTGGATGTGGTCGAAGATGGCCTGCTGCCTGCCTGCTGGGCCTGGCCTGGCCTCTAAATGACCGGCTTGGAAACGAGTCACAAGTGGGCAACGGGGGGGAGAGGGGATACTGGGTCCCCCCAAAAAGGGTCTCCATGATTTGGGCCCGGGTCTGAGCCCGGTCTCGTCGGTCGTCTCCTCTTAACGATGTGCATGTTTATGCGCTGCGTTGCAAGCGACGCACGAACGCCCAGACATTTAAAGTAGTGGCATTGGCAACCAGCAGAAACCCCAAACAGCTCCCCGGCAGGAAAACAGACAAACAACGGCCACTCGAGGGGGAGATTGGAAGGGGGAACAACGGCGGGGTTTTGGAAGCTTGTTAGCAAGGGAGACATGGCCAAGATGCGGCTGCTGCTGCTGCCTTGGCGATGGGAAGCTCCAGGGAGTCTATAGTTATCCAGATAACTATCGACCCATTGCTGGCATGTTCTGAGCCAAGTTTCTTCTAAACAAAAATGTAGGAAATTTTAAAAGGGAGTCACCAAGTGGTTCTTGAAACAATCTCCTTAAAGAAATGTTAACCCTAGTCAGGAGTACAGATTTTTGAGATAATATCCAATGCAGTGCCCTATAATTAACTCTTTATTAAGCTTGTATATAAAATATTCATAAAAAATAATTTTTAACACTTGAACTTTTAAAATCTTTTCGAAAACTGTGACTATCGCTCATCCCTAAATGTATTCCCCTTCGTCGAAAGGTTGCCCTGTTTTTTGTTTCGACTTCACGTTCAGTTCGTTAGTTGGCCAAAGCCAACGGCTATGTTAAGTGGCTCATACTCACAGATACACACGCACACAAGGGCAGGAGCCATGTAGAGTTGCCTGCGCGCCTTTGGATATGCAAATTGTATAGAAATTTAATTACTTGCTGACATGTTTGGGGCCCTTAAATTGGCAACTCGTTGGTTAAATTATAGCGCATAATCAACATATGCACTTTAAACTAAAGCAGCTGTTCGGAAGGGACAAAGAAAAGCCCCAGAAGCAAGACCTATTTTATACCAAACTGAAATAAACATTATTTTTTGTGATGCCCTCTGGAAAAAATTCAGGGTTCCTTAATTGATGTTCTTTGTTTTTTTATTATCCTATGGCTTATAATGTGAATTTAGCTTAAAGTAATCTCTTATCATTGATTATATATAACGATTTTATTAATTAAATATTATAAATCTTAGTTAATCCCTAAAATCATATCAAAACTGCAATGAAATAGTCGCCTTTAAATACTCTGTTCTGCTGATTAGCCAGCAAATAAACCCCATCGTAAAGTTAACCATTAAACCCGTTTAAACCAGAAAAAAAAGCGAGTATAAAATAAGGCAAAGGATGTTGATGGTGGGAATGCCTTTAGCCTATCAATGTTTCCCTTTTGCAATTAACATTTGCGAAACACACGTAATTACAAGATTACGATAAGTGATAAGAGTCAAGAGGCAGATGCTGGCTAAAGAGGGGAAAAAGATGGCCAAAAGCAGTTGGTACGACGACGACTGGTTCTTGTTTTGTGGCTCTGGCATATTTGCATATGCAGACCGCACTGGAAATGGTAGCCAATTTGCTGGCAATACTAAAACCGATTACGCACATCCACAGAGCACAATGTATAGGGGAATTTTAGGAAAAATAATTATATTTTTGAGATTTCTTAGGGCTTAGATTTAAATATAATAAATACAACAATTTATATTTTCAATAAATATATCAAAAAGATATTAAAATCAAATAGATGAATGTAACTGATAGATAGATTTTCCACAGTGCCAGCACACATTTCCACCCAAAACAGAGGTCAGTGCCAGGCCAAGCCGCCCACACAAATTGGTGGCAGAGTGAGTCCCCTTCCCCCCTATTGGCGTTGATGAGGCTGATGCCATGATGATGATGTTAATGCCATTGCTGCTGCTGCATTGCAACCAATCTGCTGCTGGCCCTACTCTTGCGCACACACTTCCCACACACCGCAACGACCACACCACAACATTATTGTTTAAATTGCAAAGTGATACATTTGTGCCGGCGGACCGAGAGTTTGCCTTTGGTTTTAGCAGTTTACACACGAAATGTGCCGGTTGGTCCCAGAATGATTGGGTTAGTTAAAGCACAATTGTGTTTGCCCGGACATTTGTGGCTGTGATTGTGCTGCAGGTTTGTCAGCTTAAATTTGATATCTGAAATGTTCAAACTTCATGGGGTTTAGGCCAAAAGTTAGGCGTTTTAATGGGCAGGCGTATGTTCAGTCTTTAGATCGATTACGGAGGTGTGATTACGTTAAGTCAATCAATTTCGAGTTGTGAAGTGAAAGATATGAAATATTTCTATGCATTTCACTCAGAAATAAGTTAGTAAAATCAAAATATACATTACTTTGGAATTTAAACTTTTCACAGAAAAAATATAGACCTAAAACAAGATAAATCTACAAAAATAATTGCAATACATCATACTTAATTGGATAATTTGCGAATACCACCATATAATAGTCCCTTGGGTGGGAAAGGACACATGACGTAAAGAAGGAGAATGTGTCGCAAGTGCTGACAGGCGTTCTAAGCCAATGTCAACGCTTGTGAAACTGGTGCACACACATAAATGAAATCAAAATCAATGTCAACAACAGTGAAACGTTGAGTGTGTCCCGGGGGCCCCAACAACGTTGGCTACGGAGATGTGTGTGTGTGGTGATGGAAGGATGGATGCTGTGGGTGGGCGGGATGTGGCGTCAAAGGCGCCGTCGCCTTTGAAGTACTCCCATTACTACTAAACTGGCGTACTACGGCGTAGTAAATAGAAGCTAAAGCAAATAGCGCAGGGCTCTGGCGTAAAAGGACGAAGGACGGATGGGGGGAAATCCCCACCCACCCACAACATACACGGAATGACAGCGGGAAAAAACGTCAGTCAGTGGCTGCAAAAAAGAACAAGGTTTAAAGTGGGCCGAAGAAGGAGGCGGGACTTGGAAAGAGCAGAAGGGAATCAACACAGGCAAAAAACACTTTGTGCGCGCGTCAAAGTGTTAAAGAAAGTAAGCACCAAAAGCAGGGGCGTAGTAAATTTCAAGCTTTTCAAATTTCAAAAACAGAAATAAAAAAATCAAGCTGCCAGAGAGCTAGACAAAATTTAAGTTTCGGGTTTCCTTTTTGGGGCAGCACTTGCTTTGTGGGCGCCCCAATGCATGCTGGAGAGTACTCCGTACTCCGTATGCTGTTTTCCGTACTCCGGGCTCTACAGAAACTCCCAGGAACGTAGAGGAGTTGTCGAATGGCGGCTTATCTTTTAGCCAAACACTCGAGCGTTCACTTTTTGGGGCTTAACGATGTTTGGTTGGCCTGTGTCCACTTACTATTTCCATATTGACTTGACCCGTGGAGTGTCCCGTGCCTGGCCTAGCCTTTGTGCTCGATTATAACCCCGGATTTTTTTCGGGGTCCTTGGGTTCCCCCCCACAAATGCTTTGTGCATTTGAAATATGCCGGCAATTACCGGGGCGGGCAACTTTGCCGTATTACAACTGCTGAATTATTAGTGAAGCGGGTTTTTTTCAGCTCATTAGCGTCGTCGCTGAAAAGTGTGCGGGGGGTGGGGCGGTGGAGCCACTAAATTATGCGCAGTGCAATCAAGTTGAGTGCGTACTACAGTCTAAATAAGTAGTAGTAGTTGTTTATTCATAAAAGCATTGCGCCGGAAAATTGTCAGCCTTTGGGCCTTTGACAGTGCGAAAAGCGCTTAAAGGAAAAACGCAAAGCGGCAAAGGAGATGCCAAAGCAGCAGGCTGGCAAAAGGGAGGGCGGAGATTGGGGGAAGCTCACAAGTGCATTGCCAAAGACACGGACAAACGGAATAAAACTGAATGCTTGGGGGCGGCCGGTGGTGAGAGAATGAAGAAAGCGCCACAAAGGCAACAATGACAGTCAAAATAATAGTGAAAAATGTATGGGGTACCTTTGAGACAGAAACTAAAACCAAGAATATTTGACTACATTATTGAGAAATCCATATTTCAATCCTTATCCCGATTTCTTCCTAAAAACAAGACTATATTTTTTTGAGCTCAACTGTGGTATCCTTTGACACAAAGTATCTTTACCCTCCAACCTCGAACACCCACCACCACAAAGTAAAATCAATTCCTTTGACATCATTCAGTTTTACTCACCATTTTTGTATTGCCAACTGTTTGAGATGCCAAAGCAAATCAGCAGAAGGCCGATCATCAGCAGCACACCTCCACCTCGACGTCCCGCTCCCGCGCTCGTATTGGCGCATCTCTTGGCTTTTGTTGTTGTCACATCATTTGTCTTGTAATGAACAATTGGTTGGCACAATTGTGGTTCGATTTGAGCAGAATTTATAGAGTTTATGTATGGCTCGAGAGCCATCTTATTTTGGAAGCACTATCTCGCAAATTCTAAGACATTTGGCGCAAAAATATATAGATAATCGATAACGCCAACCGATCGTTAGTCTTTCGTTAAGCGCACATAATAGTTAAGGAAAATTCTGCAAGTGGAAAAAGAAAGCGATATTTAGAAACTCCTTTTTGGTTTTTTTTTAATTATTGGATTTGTGGTGTTAACGGATTTAATTTGATTTATTTATTTTTTAATTCATTTTGTCTTAGTTTTTAGCGCGGAATTTATAACACATTTTTCGAATTTTAGTTGTTGAACTGTTTTAAATTGAATTTTTAAAGCCTTAAAAGCTTGTGTTATTGCCTTTTATGCTTGCTTTTGTTGCTGTCTTGCACTAATTAATTTTTTCAGAATTTTCTTGCTTTTCTAATTTGTTTATAATTTTAAAATAATGAAAAATTGTTTTTATTCTATGTTGATCAGTGTGATCGCCTTGCTTGCCCCGATTATTTGATTGTGTGCGTTTGTTGGCACTCATTGCTTTTGTTGACATTATTGTCATAAAGTAGCGAGTGATAAGAAATTGTGCAACTGTGTGTGGTTGACTGCTACCTCCCTGGGGCCCACCCCACCTGGTTGCTAAATTGAAATACTGTAAACGATAAGGCGGCGCGCGGACTTAGTAATTAATTTTCCCTTCCGCTGCCGACGACGCAACAAGCCGGCAACTGTCTGTCGGTGGTGTCTGTGTGTGTGTGCGTGTGCATGCAACCCCCAAAAAGGCGCTGCTGCACTTTGGAAAATTTCACGTCAACGCAACCAAAACAAATGCCGCCTGGAAAATAAAGCAACAAAGCAAACGGAGCAACAGAGAGGAGACACAAACACAGCCGCACAGACAAACACACTCACACAACACTCGCACGCACGCACACATGTCTGTCGTCGGGCAGGCCGTAAATTTAGATGCCCGAAAACCGAAATCGAATCTTTTGGAATTACTTGTGCGCTCTGTTTTGTTTTTAGAACCATTTTATACACATTTATGACAGCAGCAAGAGCAGGAGCAGCAACCGAAACAACAACAACAGCTCGCACGCTACACAACAAACCCGAAAAACATGCCGAATTCCGCACTAGCAGCGTTCCAGGGCCAGTTAAAGTGCATTAATTAAACTCAGACGGCCACAATTAGTTGATTAGCGCACAAGTTTAGCCCGAGAATAGCCATTTTGTGGTTACATTATTTTGTAAATATTTGATTTACTTTTCACAGAGTTTCCACCTCGCTTTGCCTTGTCGTGTTTTCGTTTCGCTCGCCCGAACAGTGTGACCGCAATGACGGGTTTCCAATAAACCTTTGCGCTGTGTAACCAACACTACTGTAGAAATAACATCGGACTATCGATATGTTGTTATTTTATTAAAACATTGTTTTTCTAGTTTAATGTTTTTGTTGTTACAACAAATGGGAAAAAATATGTTATTTTAATAACATTTATTTATTTATTGTTTATTTATAAAAAAGTTTTAATTTAACATAACTTTAGCAGAGTCTTCAACCATTTAGCATCGCTTAAATTAAAACATGTTAAAAGGATCATTTTAAATTTTATAATTTTTAATTCAATTATTAATTTTATTAAAAAACGAACATAAACGGAACGGAGAGCAGAACACTCTACGGTACCAGGTGAACCAACAAAAGCAACACTACTAAACAGATTTAAATATAACTGATTTCTTGGTTTTACAGATTATTAAATTTAATTGTTTATTACTGCGTCGAATGGCCAATTACGGATCATATTTACTTATTTTAAGATTGTATAATTTAATAACATTGATAAAAACAATTAATAATGTGTGCTGTTCTATTAAAAAACATTTTTACTCTTAATAATCAAATAATCTAAACTAAACGATTTACAAATGCTATGTATGGTTGTCCATGAACTGCAGCTCAGACCACAGGAGCAGGGCATTCGGAGGCAAAGGTCGCGGCTGCGGGGAAAGCAACATCACTGCCTGCCGTTCCATGTCCACATCGGTGCTAGAATTCCAATAAAAAATCATATATGTATAAGTGAAAAGGAATGCAAGAACCTATAGTCCCAAAAACTTACACGCAACAAAAGCCCGCGACATTCGAGCCAATCACATCATCCTCTACGGATTCGGCAAAGCTGAGAGCCAGCACATGATGAATGAGGGAGGGAGTGGGCGTAACGGCCACCACTTTTGTCTTATTATCCTCGGCCTTCATTCCGATGGGCATGCAAGAGTCCGGCAGCGGTGGTGCTCCGATCTTGTACAGCCGCAGATCCTGGAATTTCACCTCGAAGCTAAACGGATAAAAGGGGGTGCGTGCATTGCCATAAAAGTACTCCTTGATGCGCTGATCCCGCGACTCGTGGCGCAACTCCTTGCTGCGCTCCACAACGCCACCACTCTTGGGTAGGAGCACCACATTGACGCCTTTTGGCACATCGCGCAGCAATTCGTTATACAGCCGCTCCTGGTCCAGAACGAAGATGGCACAGGCTCCGTAGGCCTGGGCAGCGTGTAGAAGGTGGGCATACCCGGAGCCCTTCACCCAACCACAGGTGTTTATTATAATGCCAGAGCTCTTCGCTAAGAAATTACAAAGCGAAAATGTCTCATGAGAATTGCTCCAAACCATTGTGAAATGGCACTTACTGCGCTTATTGTTGTTCATCGACTGTAGCGTGACTTCGGCCATCTTGGACACAACAGCGTTATACAAGACGCTGTTGCCGCCGGGCGACTTGTGGCCAAAGTGGTAGACCAGCGGCGCTGTCTTGGGAAATCCTTCCTCCACGCTTGCCGGTCTCTCAATAAGTATGGTGGCCACATTGCCTGATATGGCAATAGCGCCCTGGCCAACATCTAGGTCAGCGTACAGCGGCCGGCGACCCACACGGACTGCATAGTTGAGCAGGATGCGGCAGAGCGTGCTCTTGCCTACGTCCATGGGACCCACGACCATTGCGACGGGACCGCGGCGATCCTTCTCCTCAGCCTCGGTGCGGAACTGATCCAGTGCCGCATGACAATTGACATATTGTACCATCGGCGTCTCCTTGGAGATGTAGCACACGTCCATTTTGCCGGAGACGTGCAGCACACAGCCTTGGAAGGTGTATATTGCCACCTTGGCACCCAAGCCGAACTCGTACTTCTTCTTCTTCACCAGCTCGGTGCCGAACAGCTCGGCAAAGCCACTGACTAGCTACGGAAATTATACAGAGGCTTAGAATCGCATGTCTAAAAAATATGGAAACTATTAACTTACGGATACCAACACCTTGGCGTCCTTTTGCTCGATCTCAAAACGCAGCTCGGAGTCATTCTCCAGCGTGTAGTCTTTGCCATGGTCTTCCGACATTAGTCCGCCTAGCTTCTGAATATTTTCACAAATTTACCAAATTAAACAAAAAGGTAAACAAGTCCAGCATCCATTAGTGTTGATAACAGTTCCGCCAATTTAGCTTCTTCCTGTCTAACCAAGAAATTGAAAAATAGCGGGAGAGCGAAACCTTGCCTTTTTAGTTTTCATTTGATTTGCTTCGACAGGAAACTCGCATGTTAAATGAATTGTATCTCTTTTAATTATTTCTATTTTATATTTGGCCAAAAACAGTTTTCCGCAACATCGATTTTGACTGAAAGTGCAATCGATAGGCTGGCCAGCCAGTGTTAGTGAGCGAGTTAATCATTTCGCAATACGACCACATTGAAAACATTTCAAATAAACGTACAATTTTTAAACTAAACTAAAACATGCGGCCACTGAGGGTCCAAGAGTCGCAGGGCGACGATAGCACAGACAGTTACAGTTCCGGCTCCATGCAGATGCTCGACCATTACATGGACTTGGAGTCCGTCACTAGCCGACTCTCGTTGGAGAGCGCCAACGATCAAAGTTCCTCCACGATGCGTCCTACGAATCGCCAAACAAGCCGCGGCCAGGAAGATCAGGAGAATCGCCCGCCGGCAGCCAGGCAGACTCATCAGAACTCAGTGAGAGGCCAAACAGGAGCAGCGGCCTCTGCACCGAGGCAAAGAAAGCAGCGCGGGCCCGTGAGCAGGGCCAACCGGATGAATCGCGAGATCCGACGCTTGCGGGAATGTACAACACCATTAATACCCCGTCTTTCGTTCAGCCGATTAGTGCGAGAACTGATTATGAAGTGTTGTGGTGTAGTGCCGTTTAGAATCACCGAGAGCGCATTGGGAGCCCTGCAGGAATCTTCGGAACTCTTCTTGACGCAGCGCTTCGAGGATGCCTACTTGCTAACTCTTCATCGCGGCCGTGTGACACTGGAGGTGCGGGACATGGCACTAATTGCCTATATAGTACAAAATTGCCACTCCTATTAGAACCTACTGTCACAGAACTATGTCCCTCAGTTTAAGTTTGATGTCTCAGCATATATATAAGGATTCCTGAAACCCGGACTGGGACAACGTGATTAAAACCAAAACCGATGTAAACATGGGTTCTAGCCCGTATTAATCTGATTATTTGGTTTAAGATAAAATAACTTAGTTCATAAGAGATATGAAAATAAGTGAAAAAATGTAACCTTTGTGCCTCCTCCATTTTTATATTGTAACAATATAAACAATTGGCTTTTTTAAGTTATATTAAAAAAAATATATAAATATGTATCCACCCATTGAAACGAATATTTATGTTTTGCATTTGCTTTTCGTTTTATTTGTAGTGTTTTGTTTCGTCTTCAATTCGCTCTTCGTCTTTCATGTACAACATAAAACATAATCCATAATAGTTTAACTATAAAGATTGCCGGAACCGAGCCGAGCGAGCTACAAATATATATATATCTGTAAGGTTTTTTTTTTGTTTTTAGCTAGGATGCATAAGAAAGGAACGCTTTCGGGCCTAGAATCAGGATAGGGACTGTTATTTATAATGTCACGGCCCCAATGAGTAGGAAACTAAGCACTAAATACGAATAACATGAATAGATATAGACTACAGACAGGCTCGGTTGGCCGAGGATTGCATCTGCTAGGACATAAAAGCTGTCTTTGTTTTTGTTTTTTTCGTGGGATGGATAGATCGGTCTTAAACGTAAATTGAGCTTTCATTGCGCCAAAAACGTGTGTATTTTTGCCAAGCTTAGGTTGGGCTTCTAATCAGCTTTCTTTTTGGCATTCGCACAATGTGTGTGTTGGTTGTGTCGAGTGTGTGTTTAGCACAGTAAAAATACTGCCATCTAGATTTATTACAACTTACACAATCATACAAAATATATGTATATTTATAGGTATATTTTTATATATATAGCCATTCATAATTGATATAGGAGGTGGAGGCTGCAACAGTTGTTTCACCTCCTCCGCCTCCTCCTTTCTAGCCACCTGCCATATTTGCTACAACAACACACAAGTTGTAAACTAACTCTTAAAATTTAGGAGCAACACTTTGCTTCGTCATCGCGCCTCCTTCTCGCTTCTGCTTCGCTTAATTTTTCGTTTTGCTATACTTTTGTTTAAACATTGACGACGGTGAATTTTGTTGGGTTGTGTTTACTGTTCTTGTAGTTTTACTTCCTGCAACGACTGTGACTCCTACGAGTATCATCATCCTCCCCCCCTCCCCCCACATCTCTCTCTTCTAACGACGTTAATTGGTAAAAAGAAAACTAATTAATGTAGCGGCGACGCCGTATCTAGTGCGCTTTGCTCTTGGACTTTCGATGCGCTGCGCCGCCGTTCTTGTCCGCACTGCCGCCGCTGCTAAAGTTGCTCTGGCTGCTCACAGAGGCGGTGGTCGGATGCGTGGGCACATTTTGGCCCTTGGGCGGGTACGGTATCCGGAAGAGATCGATTCGCAGGTGCTGGCAGATCTCCAGGCAGACCTGTGAGCAGTAGCGCAGCAGGTCCTGGGTACCCCAGATCAGGGTGAACCACAACAGCCAAATCTCTGGGACGACGCAGTTGAAGTACTGGTTGAGGAACAGCAGCGAGGGGCCGAGCAGCGACCAGTCCAGATAATCCATCTCCGACTTGGTCATGTGGGCAATCTGTGGGGTTAAATACGATTAGTAAGTGAGTTTTAGATTTTTAAACTTAAATTTTAATGGATTTTTATATACATCTGTGTCACCTCTGATTACTTAACGCAACTTACCACCAACTTATTGGTAACCTTGGCAGCCACCATTCCAAAGGCCAGAATGTACACCGAAGCGTGTTCGGTGAAGATGTTCTGCGGCGACTTCTGGGCAATCATCAGGGCGGGCAGCACCACCAGTGTGAGCGGAATGCTCGGCGACAGCACACTGGTGCCCTGTATTTATTCGGAAAAGTGAAAATTGGATTAGTGGGGCGGCTCACTGGGGGGGCTCTTGTTGCAATCTTGCAAAGTGTCGCCGTCAGAGGAGGACTGACTCTAAACGAGATTCACACAAGTTAATAGTGATTTACGGCACAGTTTGCAAAAGTCACAACAATTTGAGTGCACAAACAAAAAAGAGAGAACAAAAATTCTTTTGGCTTTTATAAATATTTTTTTGTTTGCAAGTGTTTAGGGCACTTTCCCCTCTGGAATTTGGCAGAGGGCAAAGTGCGCTCACATTTCTGGTGTATTACATGTTTTTTTATTTACACGGTCTAGCGCTATTTGGGCGGGTGTGTGGACAGGTGGTTGGTTGGGTGGTGGATTGGTGGGTTTTATGGTTGTAAAAATGCATGTGTCAGAGGTCAGTCAAATATCAAGCCAATTTACCAAACAAATACAGCAAACATGCCGTGCCCAAGCAACAGCCACCAAAAAAAGGAGACACTTACACGCTACATAAAAATTATAGTTTAAAGTAGTTAGTAATTAGCAAACAAACACAGGACATGCACGCGGATCGATAAGATGGCATATTTCTAGGATTTCTAAGGCAACCACTCGGATCTCAACTTGTGTGCGCTACTGGAGACCGGGTTTGAGTGCGTCAGGACCAAGACTTTGGTCCAGTTTGAAAACGCACACGAGAACAAGGACCAACGAGAGATATAGAGAGACAGAGAGTGTTGTGTGTGTGTGGGAGGAGTTCTCTGCAAGAAGTATGTACTTAAGGGTATGTGTTAGTTCTTACTGCAACCGATGATCCATTCTTGCCACAACCGTCGGTCAGTATGCACTTTGCGTAGCGCAGTGTCAGTATCAAATCAATGCCACAGGCCACATAAAGGGGCACAAATCGGGTTTCGCAGTTGAAGTACGGTAGCTGCCAATGTCAAGGTTTATATGGGGGGATATGGATTCGATATTGATTGATTGATTGATCGATTGCGTGGGGAAGAAAAGAACAACACGCATTAAAAATTTCATTTCATTTGGAAGACTTGTTGCTTTTTCCAGAAGTCTTTTGAGATCACACAAGTGCAGCCTATAATAACTTTAACTTTTAATTAAGATACCAATTCAAGACCAGTTCTAAATAATAGTTTCTAGATAAAATAAATATTCTATAAAATAATATCACTTAAAAAGCTATTTTGTACCCAAGCAGCGGCAGTATCATGCTTTTTTTTTAATGTAACAAGTGCACCATGTACATGTTTTAGTCGGTATATATGAGGAGCTAAATTTTAGGGCAAGTGAGAGGCCCAAGACCTTAAAATAACAAGATAAATAAATTATTTTCCGACTTAATTTTCGTTTTTTTTCTATGTAAATGTATGCTCGTAATCCATCTTGTTATCATAAGGTCTTTGCCCAAGCCGAATACCCTCCATCACCGAAACGAGCCGGAAAACTGCAAACCGAAATCCAAACCAAAATCCAAATCGAAATCCAAAAGAAAATGCATTAACGGATATTAGTAGAGAACCATAAAGCAAGTCAACCAAGGAGTTTTTATGTTATTATGACTGGGAAGTAGAGACTACAGAGTTAGCTTCAGAGTTAGTCTTCGGGATTTTAGTCTTAGTATTTAGGGATTTAGTAATTGTTCGCCTCGCTATTATCGTTATCATGAGAGGCGGATGCCATATATGCTTACAGCAACTGAGGAGCCGTTTTTGCCACTGCCGCCTTCAGTGAACATTTTTAAGAAATTGATTATATTCAATGTATAACCGAACGTGATAAATACTAATATTGTGTAATTCCATGAAAGGCCCACGATTGGTATCTAAGTAAAGATGAAAGAATTGCAAGAGAAAACAATAATAAAATTTAGAATATTCTTCGACTGGGATGAAGGGGGGAAATGTTTCGGGTTTCAGTTAACTTACGATCTATCCTTAAGGTGAATACATATAGAGAATAATAGTAAAGATTACGTTTTTGGGTTTAGAGGTTAAGAGGGTAATAAATAGATCCGTAACCGGAAGACGATATATATATGTATATATAGACATAAAAAGAGAGTAAATATAATATAAGAACTGCACAGTGGGACAGGGCAAATACATAGATTAATTTTGATAGTAAAAATAGCTAATAATTAACTTAAATTTTTGCATTCAGCAGCCGCCAATAATTGTTGTTATTTTTTAAATATTTTTAATTGTGTGTGTGTGTGTGTTTTGTTTGTGTTTGTTTTTTTCTTTTTTTTGGGCATGCTCTCGCTTCTTGCTTTGGTATAGTTAAGCAGGAGTATTATTTTTGCAGCAGCTTCTTCGCCTTTTAAACCAAAGACACATGAACAAGTATTTCAACAACGGCACAAATTAAATAGGCAAGCAGTTGGGGCAGTTGGGGGTTAAATAGTTTGGGATTGAGGGGGTTAGGGGTAGTTATCCTCACGCCACGCACCTTCCTTGGAAACTCTCAGCTGATCTCAGCTGGTCAGCGAAAATCTCAATATCAAATCAGTTTTTCCTTTACTTTTGAGGAGCCAAAATAGTTTTTGTTGTGTTTAGAAAGTGTGTTCGTGTGTGTGTGTGTGTGTAATAGTTGTGTTTGGTGTGTGTGTTAAGTGTTGTTTTATGTTGTGTTAGGACTTACAGCAACTGTTGAGCCATTCTTGCCAACACCACCGGCTTTAATGACGGAAAATACATATGTTAGGGAGAGCAGACCGCACACAATGGTCGTCATTGCCGGCCCATACCAAAGCTCTATGCCGCCAATGCCGATCTGTGGGTGTTATGTGTGTATTGTGTAGTATTTGTAAGTATTTTGTTTGCAACAGGCATTTTTGTTGGCATTTCATAGAGAGAGAGCGTTTATGTACATAGAAGTAGAAGTTATTAGACAATTACAATTACTGAGAACATCGGGTTAAAGAATATATATATATTGATATTAGATATATCCCTAGGTTCGATGCTGAGTTGTGTGTGTTCTGTTTTGGGCTCAGGAACCTAACCCCAATCGGAGTCTGGGTAATATAATTGGGGGTTTTATGCCGAAACTCAAAACTAAATAAATTAGCACACAAAAAATCGACTAGAACTCAACGGAACAGAACTTTAGGCAGCCGCTGGGCCGAGCTGCAGATGCCTAGCTTAAGCCTAAGCATCCTAAAACTGGAACTTCAACTCTAAACTCTAAGGTAAACGTAACAAAAATAGTAACGCTCTTAAAAGTACGCTTAAATATCCAATAAAATTAAGAGGGAAACGCAAAAAACTTCCGGAAATAAAGAGCTTCGATCTGCGTTGAGTCTTTAAGAGACCTCTCCTACCTTCGTCAGCCAAATCTCGGGCCCCAGCACAGCCGATACCAGGTGTATGGCAATGATTGAGAACTGAGCTTCCGTCACATCGATTCGTCCAAAGCGCATAGTTCCAGACACATAGGTCTGCCAGTGGGCGCAGTAGAAGAGAGCTATGGCGCAGAAGCACTGAAAGAGAAGTCGCAAATTAGTCTCCAGAAGCGCTGCCGTATCTGCTGCACTCACCTGAAAGAAGAGCCAGTTGGGATAGTGTCCCAGCTGGCAGGAGACGCAGGCCGACAGAGCCACAAACACTGTGGATATCGAATCGCAGCCATGATCGAAGAGCTCACCCAGTGGCGAGGAGGTATTCGTGCGACGCGCCTGCTTGCCATCGATGGAGTCCAGGCTCTGGTAAATGAACAAACCAAGAGCGCACAGGAAGCAGGTCCAACGCGGTGGAGGCTCCACGCCATTTGGACTATAGCTGTGGGTAAAAATAATATAAAGAAATTAATTAATTACAAATACAATCCATGATCCCTATACTTGACTTTAAGTGGGGCAAACGACCCTGATTATAGCATGACATTATGTGGAACAGCAGATTATTGTAAAAGCTCAATAGATTGAGTATAGAAATAAAAAAAATTGATAAGGCCGTGTAAATAAATTGTATGAATAATAACAATCTCGTTGCTCTATAAACCGGCTCTCTAAATGTATTGAAATACATATTTAATTATTGTTATTTAGCTGAGTGTAAGGCTTTGTAAATGAATAATGAACAACTACCAAGCAAATCAGAAATGCCTGAGCGTTTTGTGCGTTTCCAAGTCAATTAGCCAGCAGCCCACCATTCCCAATCCCCAACTCGCAAGGGTCTGACGTCAGTGAGCATAGGATCGCCTGATGAGCAAAGTTCCCTACTAGCTGAGTGTCTTAATTATCAAAAAAAATATATATATAATAATTTCACTTGTTTGCAGCTGCTGTCTCACAGATAAGCGAGCTATCTTCTCGGCGGCAATGTCGCCAGTATAAAGTTCCGGCTTGGAGCCCCAAAAAGCGAAGCTAAACCACCTGATTCCAGCTGAATCATCGGCAAAAAGCTGACACTGCTGCTGCTGCTTTATCGAGTCCCACTGACCTAGACAAGTTCAGCTAAAATCAGCAGCAGCTACGGAACTGGGGGCTGGCAACAGTTTGTTTTGCCTGAACAAAATTTATTAAAACAAATAAGAAACAAACGAGAAAAGTGCAAACAAATGTAGAATAATAAACCGGTCGGTTCTTTTGGCTTTGGCGACGTTTTGTGAATGAATATATAGATCCCTATACTGTGTGTTATATGGTCTAAAAATAATATAACCAGACACGTGAGCGCACAACAGTGAAGGTGAATCATTTTGTCTGAAAGTAAGTGACATTTGGGGTACTTTGATTGGCATATAAATCAGGCCATAAAAAGGGGGAAAGGCTGGCTCAAAACAAATGGAAAAATTATAGTATTAATTATATACAAATGACTTTTGCCCCTTTTAGTAACTTTTTACACTCGCAAAAAGGTGTTACGTTTTACGATCTCCGTCTAGCAACGAAATACAAAGTATGAAAGATCACTCGGCTTTCTGGCCTAGATCTTTAGAAATTCAAGGTTTTCACCGCAGCGGAGTGAAAGTTATATCTCTCTAAATATAGTTCTTGCAATTGCTGCAAAAAGAAACTGTTTAGCGAAGCGAAACATGGCTAAATGTCGGACTTTAGTTTTCGGTAGACCCCATAAAAATCAATTATATATGCAAATTGTGATTCTAATTCAATCAAAGGTATATGAAGACAGCGAAAAAAATCCCAATTGAGCGGCAAACAATTGGAAAATGGAAATGTGACCGACCCCGGAGGTTAACTCGACTCGAACCTTGTGTCTCTTGGGGCTCCCAGGAAATTTCCTTTACACCTGACACAAAAGGGTTTCACTGTTCAATCCAATATTGCATCAACCCCTTCGATGCAGAGAGAGATTAGCCCCCCAGCTATTGTTTATTTACTTATCCCGTTTTTAAGTAGCCTTCTTTCGCGGACTAAAGAAATGCGTCACACCGGGCAGAGAGCCGTCGACAAGAGACGATGATTGCGATTACTTATATTTCGCTCAGTTCGTGTGTAATGGGGGAAAAAGTGGCGAGACGCCCTCGCTATCTTATCGCGGGCATAGTTGGGTGTCCGACCAAGTGGTGCCCCCACTGAAAGGGGCTTCGCTGTACCGACTCCCCGCCCACTAGCTCAGTTATTTAGTAGTTTTGTAGTTACGGCAATGATACGCTATCGCTACGCATTATGAAACGAACCGAGTTATGTCGCCTGATTTTACTATATTTTCTTTGGTTTAATGTTGTGTTTATTGTAAATTAGATTTGATATCGATAAGTGATTGATTTTGTCATTTTAAGCGAAGTTTTATAAGTGGTGGATGATTGCAAAGAGAGTATAAAGTTCGGATTAGGAAATCTCATGGCAAATTGCATACAAAAATGGTCACTTGAATCATTTAAATGTGGTTTTTAATAGTTCAAACACTGAAAATTAACCTTTTTCATAACAATAAAACGTTAAAAACAACCAGGAAGCAAGCAAAAATAATCTCTACTATTTTTAAAAGCAAATAATCTTTATAACAGCCCTAAAAACAAAAGTAATTTCAATAAAACTTTATTAAAAAAAATTTTAAATTAATAATCTATGCAAAATAACCAATAAATTGTACCAAAATTCTACGAAATAAAACAATATTTCGCTTTTAAACAGGAAAAATGTCGCTAAATCGAGAAAAACCCAAGAGTGACAGGTGATGGGAAATATATTGAAGACAACAGCTGATGCACAAAAAAAAAATAATCCCCGCATTTTTTTGATGGAAAAAAAAACTGGTGGTGGCCGGCAATGAAAAGCCAACAACAAAACTAATGAAAAACTTGCGATTTTCGAGGGTCGCGAGAGTCAGAGGGAAAGAGAAAAAGAGCTCCCACACACGCGCCGGCTAGAGCTGTTTGCCTTTTGTTTTTTTTCGGTTCAGGGGTGGCGGGTCTTACCAAATTAATATCAACGTCGTCACCACATTAAGGATGAGGCCCACGATGGTAATGAGATTGGGGGCCAGCCAGAGGGGCGTTTGGGCCACCAGCCAGTTCCACCAGGGCTGCAGCAGCGGATCGAGGAGGCTGGCGCTGAAGCACGAGTACTTGTGCTCGCTCAGCTTACGCAGCTGCTGAGCGCTGAGGATGTGCTTCTCCCGGTACGCGAGCAGCGGCATCTTTGCTCGGTTACGTGCGGTTGTGTTGGCAAATCCCTGAGTGCTGCTGTCGCACGCGCTTTTCACTTTTCACTTTCCTCTGACCTAGCGCTTTTCCCTCGCGCGCATTTGTATACGTGTTCCTTGCTTCGCGCTTGTATATGGGTAATTGCGAGTATGTGTGTGTGCCAAGGGGCTTTCCTGGCGAGATTTCCACACGTGGAGCGCTGTGCTGGCGAAACTACGGATCCGGCACGCTTTGCGTCGGTGAACACTTTATCGGGGTCGGCCGTGTCAGTATGTTGGTTGCGCGAGCCGAGACTGCACTTGTATGTTTACTTAGCAAAATTAACTTAATTGGACGACTGTCTACTTTTTTCTTATTTCCATTTGACCAGTGTGGCTGTAGTCTGTTAATGGGAAAATGGCTTAACAGTGGATATGCCGATTGGTGCGGACTCAACCCTACTGTAAAGTCTCTGTTACTTTTTCGCAGCATGGAAAATAACTTAAAAATTAAGTTTTGTGGAAATTATCAAATATTTTCAACAAATCTTTAGGTGAAACAAAAACTATAGCAGAAATACAAAGTGCAATCAAAGTTTATTTGACTGAAACAGACTGTTGTATTTTGCAGCACTGTAAAATAGACTAAAGTTATCAGTTATCGATACTCGATTTCAACCCAACGAAATTGAATTCAAATTAATATATATATCATAGTTTTTATTAGATAAATCAGTTTGTTTGCTTAAACTACGTCCTCAACTTAACATACCGTATGCAATGTTTCATTTGTGTGTGTATTCTCGCTTTTAGTTAATATCTAAACCTTGTCATTTGCCTGCTTTATTGTTACGATTTGAAAATTATCATTAAATATGCGGCTTCTACTGGTTCTGGGCCGAGAAATATGTGTTTTCGCTCTACGCCTGCTCTAAATGCTCAAAAAGTACAAAAGTCGCGCGTCCAGCTGCCCTTTTTAATTATTGTGGCTTATGTTTATAAACTATGGCCTATCAAAAGTTATTTTTGATGTGTTTCTGGTTTACTTTCTTCCCATGAGGCATCGTCTTCATCGTCGTCTTCTGTTTGTTTCATAGTTTGGTGGATATTAGGAAAATGTATAATGGTATTCGATATATATATATATATAATATATGTAGATAAAAAAATAGGCTTAAAATGTTTTCGTTTTTTTCGCATTTTGTTGTTTCAATTACTTTATATATTGGCAACTCTCATTATTACATTTGTTTTTAGGCATAAAATTATGTAGTTATGTGGCTGAAAAAGGCTCTTGAACGTGCAACTGCTGCCTCCTGGCTGTGAAAAAAGGCCGCACTCAACCTTTATTTATAAATAGTAGTAGTAATTTATTAATTTATAGCACAATATGATATATATATAGCAGCTGTTTGAAACTTTTTACACATGTCACACAAATGATTTATTTCTCCTTCTATAATCGAGTTGGTGGCGGAGAGAGAGAACGGGATACAAAAAAAAATTGTAATAAAAGATAACAGAGAACGCGACTGACAAAGTTTAAACATATGACAATAATCGAGTGCATGTGCAGCCGAGGCCTAATATCGTTCGATACATATTTTTTAATTATAGATGCGTGCGTATGTATGTATATAGTAACCAGCGATGCAAAAATTAATTTAATTTACGTGGTAATAATATAATAATATAAATTTTGTTTTAATTGTCTTCAGCTTTGAGACATTTAGGCAAACGTTTTTTGTTTTTCTTCCTTTTCATAGTGAATTTGTTTCGCTTTCTCTATCAATTTGTTGTTAAGCATTATAGGTTTCGTTTGTGTAATTCGTAATCATAATTATATAAGTGCTTACTCCCTCTCGAACATCTAATAAACTAAAGAGAGCACACTCGAGACTCGCTACGAAGCACAGGACAAATATTCTTCTCTTTATCGAAACTTAAATTACATATATATATAATATATTTATATCAAAAATCCGTTTGTTTACAATAATAATAATAATAATAGTGCCAGCTCGTATGCAGACATATTTGCAGGGGCCTATAGTTGCGGCCAAGAGAGCTAACCTCTCTGCCAGCGCCAGATCAAGTGCTTCCTGCTCTCGGCCGCAGCTATAGGCACACAAATAAATGTACATATCTTAGTTTAGACTTGTAAAGTGCAAGTAGTTTCGGTTGTTGCTCTCTGTCACTCTCTGTTGTTGCTGCTAAGTGGCTATGAAACGAATTTGTTATGTGTTATCTCTTCTCTATCGTACTGTATTTCCTTTTTCTGTTTTATCAAAAAACGTCAAAACGTAAAAAAATGCATTATTCGGCTTATATAGGCTTAGACTTGTGTGTGTTGTATATACGATGTCTACTGAATTTATGCTCGTCCTTCTCTCGATTTCTCTTGTATATAAATATTTAAAATTTGTGTTTAGTTCCTTCTTCTTGCTGTTATTGCAGTTGCTGTGTTGCTGTGTTTGTCGGGGGAGAGACGAGTGCGCATCCTCATCCTTATATGTTATCTTATTATGAATGATATGGCGTCACATAAGTTGCTGGGAAGATTCCTTTCCTATTGCCAATCTCGCCGTTCCACCAGTTCTCGTCGGAGCGGTCTGTGACGGTGATGACATCGCCGCGTCTGAAGTCCAATTCGCCGGATTCCTGTGGCACAAAATCGTACAGCGCCTGCACGAGCATCTGCAACATAAAAACCAGAAGAGCGTGAGAATAATTTTCATTCCTTGTTGGCATCATCACTGTTTTTGTTTATAGTTCAGATGTGGTGGGCGGTGGACGGGCAAAAGCATGACCTCAATGTGTTGTGCGTGTGTGTTTTTAAAATAAATCTGCCTGCCACATGCAAGGCGGAACCCCGGCCTCCCTCGGAACCCACCTCTTCAGGTATCATATCACGCAATTTGACATCCTGCGACCGGGACACGCTCGCCGTCCGGTGATATTCGACCAGTTCGTTGAGGGAGTTGAACTTGACCACCCAGAGGAAGAATTTGACTTGGGCGTCGCGCAGAACCTTGAAATGCTGAACACCATCGGGGCATCTGTAATGCGATACAGCGAAAGAGCAAAGGTTAGTGAATGGATGGAGTAAATGACGAACAAATAAACTCACTTGACTGATAAGGAGAAATCGCCGGGACTGGATTCGCTGATGCGTATCAAGAAGGCGCCTTCGTGTTTGTTGGACAGCAGCTTCTCGGCATCGGCGCGTGTGATGCGACCATAATACCAACTAAGCAACAAATGATTGTGTGTGTGATTAGTTTTATTCCTGTTTTTAGGGATAATGGTTTCTACTCACTCGTGATTCTTCATTTCAATGTAATTGCTGGGTATAAGGCCTTCTTTTCCTTCCAGCTCGGCACGGTACCAATTTGAATCATCTTCCATATTTAATATCTATAAAAGGGAAGGGTTTTAAAGGTTAATTAATTATTAATGGAAAGATAAAGTATAGAAAATTAATTATTTTAAATTATTATTAAGCTATATGTAGTTTTCTATTTAGTTATACATTTTGGTATAAATTCTTATTTATTAAGCATGTTGCGACTTAATAAACCTAATTTTATATCTCGATCGATGCACCATAGTT
Source organism: Drosophila mayri (assembly GCA_008042485.1). Classification (NCBI taxonomy): domain Eukaryota; kingdom Metazoa; phylum Arthropoda; class Insecta; order Diptera; family Drosophilidae; genus Drosophila; species Drosophila mayri. The sequence goes on along the minus strand of VNJN01004183.1, from coordinate 125,244 downwards.
ATATACATATTTCTCTTTAATGATAAATTCTGGCTCTAATTTATTTCCTGCTTCAAATCAATTGCAATCCACATATTGAATACATAATCCAACCTTTGGAATCTTTTCTTAGAAGCTGCTTCTGCTTCTGGGTTTTTCGATTTTAAAGGCCACACCCCTTTAAGCGGTCAGACAAAGGGGGACGTCTCAGTTGCGGCATTCTTCCGCTTTGTTGTTCATTGGCCGCGATTCTCCAGAGATTTCGATACACAATTTTCAATTGTCTGCTGATTGCCAGCCAAAAAAACTGTGTCAGTTCGCAATCAACGGCATGAGATAGGCTTATACACTCTGAGAAGTATATTTATACTGTTATCTGTCTTCTATTTTCACTATTTTATTATCTGTTGCTTGGCGAAGACTAAAAATAAACAAAGCATTATGCCTGACATGTGATAAGAATGTTAAGTGAAACGTCGGCTAGTTGAATTTCACTTTGTGTATCTAATGGGAGGCTGCTCTCTTTTTTTTGGCAAAAAAAAAAATGACACAACAAGTAGTCTACGTAATCGTAAATGCCTTTTATGATTTCTTCCAATTTCAATTGCCAAAAATCAAAATGGAAATGGCTACGAAAGTATGTACATATCTCCGCATCGGTTTTTTGTTAGATATTTGGTTTTTTAAAGGCCAAGTTACTAAGCGTAGCTTTTTCATGAATGAATTGCAAAGACATCGACCTCCAAGCACCTAAAGCTGAGCTGCCCGCCAGCATCCCACAGCCTTCTTGTTTGTTTTCCCTTTTCAAGGAAATCTTTTCGCAAATTTATGTGGGAAATATGTACATTTCTTGCCTTAAAGGTCAGGATTCCGCCCACGCACTGGCATGAGTCAGTTTCCTTTTTCGTTAAATATATAAAAAAAGAGAAGTCTTAGGTAAATAATATAGTTAGCATTATTACGTTTTCTCTTTATGTTTAACAGATTTTTCCTTGAGTTATTTGGCAGGTTTTGCGCTGTGTCCCAATAACGTTCATGGGAGTCGGTTGGAATAATGGAATGGCATTCAAATGAGTCATAAAAAGCGCCTGTTATACCCACTGTGATACTGTGTAATCATAGCGGTTAATGGGTTTATTGGTTAATTCCCCCGTTTGGTGAGTAATTTCATGTTTTTCATATAATTATCCCAAGTCATGCCTCATTGATTTAGAGTTTTAATAACATTAAAAACTTAATAGATATTTCCATACCGTTTTTATATATAAATTAACAGATAAACCCTCTGTCGAGACTTTCTATATTTTTTTTCGTTTAATTTTCGCACGTCGAAGTTTTGTGGGAGGTAATGTCGGGGGAGGGAGGGTTTTGTCAAGTCAATTTACCAGCTTATGTAAAACTCAATTATTGTTTTTTTTTTTCGTGGCAATGTGGCTCTGCTGGATCTGGCCGGGCTAATTGGCATAGCTTCTCTATAGTTCTAATCCATCCCCCATAACCGATACCGCCCGCATCTGTCACCCAGACATTGTTCATCGTATATTTATTTTATTTTTAGCTTGTTTCATTCATTGAATACGGCCAGCCGCCGCTGAGAAATTCATTTCCACAGTTTTCCTCGCATATTACAGACAATTTTCTCGCGATTCTTCTACACGCAAAGAAATAGTATTTATGTGAAAGGATTTTCTTGGGGAAATATGGAATATTTTTCAAATATTTTTTGAGTACTTTTAAAGGCATGAAATATTCGTCAATTGTGAAGCTTGTAATGTATTTATGTGAAAGGATTTTCTGACGAAAAACAATATTTGTTTTAGGAAAATATTGAATATTTTTCAAATGAGTTTTTTTTAAGGCATGAAGAAATATTCGCTAATTTTAAAGCTAAAATCTAAGAGCTAAGAAAACAAAATAAGTTCATGTTTAAAATCACATTTCCTTTTAATAAATTAATTATTGTAATTATTAATTATTATTAATTATTGTTTAGAAATATTTTTGTCGGTGCCTGGTCCTCGGCAGTTGGAAAATGCATAAATATTTTTTTGCCGGCGCTCTCCGAAAGCTGGCACGTAGTGGCCATGATTGTTGTTATTATCAATTCGCTGGCAGTCGCTGGGTTTATGTAATTACTAGAGAAAATGGCTATTGTGCCTCCGCGCGGTGTTCTATACGCTGGAAAGTGTCAAATCGACACGAACGTCGCATTGTTTTCGCGGCAAGCGAAAGTTGAACTTAGAATCCCATTTCCCATTTCCATTTCAATTTCGATTTCGCGCTTTTGTTATGATAAAACGTGGCTTTTCTGTGTCACGACGAATCCGTTAGAACTCTGAGTTCTTCTCAGAAAACAAAACACGAAAATATATCCAAGAAATTGGCTGTTGAAGAAACCAGTTTCTGGAATGAAATGAAGTGTTTGTTGGATGATTCACACGAGAGGGGGGGAGCTCGCTTGTGTGTTTCCCTATATCTTTGTGTGCGCGAGTTTGGGAATCTTTTCAGATAAGGCCATCGAAATATCGAGTGAGTAAGCACAAGGGCAAGCAGCAGCAAATGCTCCCCAAGTTCGAACTGTTGGTATCTCAAGCGATTATCCATTGGAATGCTTCTCCTTTGCTTACACCAAATGGTAATTGGCCACAGCTGGGTGGGTTATCAGTTGTTTACTCAATGATAAGCCCGAGCAGGGAGCTAAAGAGCTAGGCTGAGCCAGGCAGCTAGCCCTGGACGTGGACATGGACTATCTAATGGGGCGAGAGCAATGCACACACTTGACCTTCGGCCACCGATAAAGGAAGCTTCTTTGGCGAGTCATTGACACCATCAATCAGCTCACACACAGCACCAGGCTCTGGCATAGAAGAGCTCTGTAAAAAACCTGCCCTGTGCCAGTGACTGGGCTCCTCCTGCTGTGACTAACCTACGACAAGGTAGACACACCAACAGCCACAGCCACAGCAACACCATTACCACACCATCACCATGCAACTGTGCTCCCAACAACAACAACAACAACAGTTTGCTGCAACGAAAATCAGCTTACAGCGCGCCCTGGCAACAAGAAACCGGAAAATTCGCCAGCCAAAACAAAGGGCCTGGCCCAGGAGCCCAGGGACTGGGGGTCTAGCTAGCACCTGGAAGGGACGCAACGGAAGGGCGAAAAACAGATCGAATCGCGCTCAGCAGCAGCAGCAGCCTTCTGCAAGAAACTGAAGCTTTTCAGATCGGATGTGGCCATCTATAAGTTCCTCAAAAGCAAGGGTACATGCTATATGTATGTATGAGCAAGCTGCCTATATAAACGTGTCTATAAATGAAAATTAAATTAGAGTCGCTTGGAGAAATAATAAATTATTGATATGGCATTCTGCATAAAACTAGTTTCCCCTAAAAAAAAAACTTGTGCTGACGTAAATACAAATAATATTATTAATTTAAAATATCAGCAGAAAGCGGAATAAAGGTGTTTTAATATTGAAGAATATTAAATTTCGTAGTTTTTATAGTTTTCTATATTAAAAATCTATTTAATTTACAAACCAGATAATTCTTTGATTTAACTTGATAACGTTTTTTGTTTAATAAATCAACAAATTCATATAAATAAATAATAAAAAAGTATTGCAATAACTGCGCTAAAGACTTTAACAAATAAATACTTTTCCCGAGCTACGTGAATCCCCATCATAAACAATGTTTATCTGTGAATATTCATTTGAGTTTTTTTTAATATTTTTTGTGAGAGCATTCGCCACCCGGTGAGTCACTACGCCCGGTGGTAATCCTTTGGTGTTGGCTCTGGCGGATGCACCTTTGAACCGCTTTCCCAGCTTATATCTTTGTTGGGTTTTTAAGGTAACAAAATCCGTATGTCTGGGGGCTTAGGATGTGGGTTAAGGCAACGACCTGGAGAGATTATGCATGCAATCCCCCCCACCCGGCGAACACTATGCATAAATCTAGTCATAAGGACAAATGGGAGGGAGAAAAACTCACCTTTAGGATCTGAGTTTTGCGAAAACTCAGCTCGTCCTCGGCAGTCGCGGAGAAGTCGTGTTTGGCAATCGCCTCCATTGCTGCGCGTTGATTGCTTGTGCGTAATTGAAAACGCTCTCGAAGTCACTTTTAGTTTAGTTTTAGTTAACGTTTAGAGTCTATGGATATTTGCTATTTGCTATTCTGCTCGCTTTATCAGCCTTGATGCACCACACACACACACATACACTCGCGCACAGCATACATGGGCAGGTTGGATTTCTTGCCTCGCTCTCTCCTCACACCACTAGTGCTGGGGGGAAATGAAAACGAAACGAAACGATTCCGTTATTAGTTTGCGCGCATTATATAAACAATAACTCATAGATGTTCGACGGCGGCGCGATTTTCTGGTTAATAATATTCTTGGGCGAAAAGCGATTAAAAATACACCGACATGCCCAGGCAGAGAAGCAACACAGAAATGACAGGCGGCGACAACACAGCGCTCTCTCGCTCTTCGCGTGTGTCGGTGTCTCGGTATCGGCGTGTGTGGGTGTGCGTGTGAGCGTGGCAGCGTTGCCAGCAGCTTGCGATTTGGAAATTCAGGGAAAAGCAGGTACCGCCGCTAAGGCAATTAAGCCCTGGCTGGCCCTAACTTGTTGGGCCCAGGAATCTGTGTATTTCGCACAAATTCTGAAATCCGGGCTTGGTAATAGATATATTTGAAACGAACTAGGGGCGTGGGTGCTTGCTGCTGGCAATGCTGCTGCGGTGACGTTGTTGTTTGTTTTATTTTTTGTAACCCCAATAAACACACACGCACACTCACACACGCGCGGCTTATTCACGATCCGCTTGTATTTATAAGTGCAACTTTCGGCGAAGTTTTACGGATTTCTCTCGCTTGCGAGCCGGCCGCTGTTTTCATTATTTGGCGAGTTGGGACGTTAAAAGCTTATGCGACACTGATTAAATGCGGGGGATACCATTATACTACGCTAAAATGTAATTCACTTTTATTTTCATCAGCGTGACCGCGGTTGGACTGTTCAGAAACACCAAAACAACGAAGAACATCCGAGATGGTGGCAACGCTGCGCCGGCCAACAGGCACCGACTGCTCCTACCTGGTCACCCTGGAATATCGCGTCTGACGCTTCGCCATTTTTCAAATCCAAGCTAGCGACGCCTAAAAACGGCACTTTTCTCGTCCGGATTGTATTATTAATTGCCAGACAAGGATTCTACAACACCTCAATAGCGACGCCATGCAGCGCCACAAGGAACTATACAAGGAACAGTCCTTGGTGCTGAGTCCGCGCAATCACGTTCAGACCAATAGGGAGCGACAACAGGAGCGGCGCGCCAAAAACAGAGAAGAATGCTTTCAAAACAACCGTATAATTAGTGTGAGTCCTACTCCGGTCAAGACCAAGCCTCATCAGGATGCAAAGCCACAGCCACAATTGCCGACCCCAGCGACTCCCAAGGAGAACGAGGCGCCGACCAGTGAGAAGCCGCAGAATCCGGTCCAGGAGCTGCTGCCAAATAAGAAAGATAGCAAAACAGCTCGTCACCATCAGTTCTTGGACCGCTTCAAGAAATGGTCTGCTGCCAGGAAGCAGGAACACCAAATGCAAGAGTTGTTGCGACGTGGCCAGCCTGTCAAGCCTTCGGCGGGCTTCGCCATTAAACCAGCTGCTGCGATGCCCACATCGGCGGTATTTCGACCGCCCGTCCTCGCTAAGCATCCGCTACAGGAGAAGGAGGAGGAAAATGTGCCTGTCTTCAGACAGCCCAAGAAGAGGCAGTCGCTGTATGTCGTTGTCAATCCCAAGAACAAGGTGATGGAACAGAACAAAGTCGCTGCAGCGCCTCAGACGAGCAGGCTTAGAATTCAGTCGACTATCCCACCCAGAAAGCCAAGCAAACCGGCAGCTGCGGTAGCAAAACCAGTGCCAGCTAGAAAGCCAGCTCCTGCTGCTCCTTCGGCCAGGCAAGCCGTTCGTGCGGCTCCTGTGGCAACCAAAAGGATGCCTTCCGTCGTGCCCGCAAGTAAGCCACCGACTTTAGGCAGGCCGAAGACTAGTGTACAACCGCAGGCAGTTAAAAGCAAAGCCATGGTGCCAGCACCTAGCCAACCACGAACCCAAACACCCAGTATTCGTCCCAGAGTGCCTGCGGCGGCTGCTTCTGCGAACAAAATGCCTCCAAAAACGAGCGGCCTAATCTCCCGAGAACCCCTTACAGCTGCTAAGCTAACCGCTGGTGCCCCAGCGCGTCCGAAACTTTCCAACGTCATGACTCAACCGTTCGAGAAGCCCGCCATTAACAGAGCACCGACCGTAGGCCGGGCAAATATAGTGAAGCCACAGCCTATTCGAGGCGGGGCCGCTGGCAAATTCAAAGCGGCAGGCATAGCCAACAAAGCGGCAGGTACAGCCAATAAGGCAGCCCATCAGTCCGTTCGGATGAAGGCCACCAAGGGAAAGAGCAACTACACAAGACTGGAGGAGAATGCCCGAAAGCTGCCGGAGCTTAAAACTGAACTGTTTCTGGCGGCAACTGATCTGAATCCTCAAACCCCGATGGAGGAGGAGCAAACAGAAAATCCTTTCCTGCTGCAGTCCACATCCACGCAGTACAGAGGCAACAGTAGCGGCAGTCTTCAAGCGGCATTTGGCGACGTCACCTTGGTGAGTCCGTTGGCAACGGGCAAAACGGTAGGAAACAATATGGCTAAGCGGCAGCTGTTGCCCGAGGATAACTCCAAAAAACCCGCTTCGGTTTCCAAGAAGAAGTTCAATTTTACGCGCTACTCGGTGGCCAACTCGGCGGCGGACGAGTCGTTGGCCTTGGAACCACTGCAGACGACAGGTAAGTCGACAAATGTTTGTTTTTTACAGCTGTGATCTCATATACTCTTCTAGTTCAAGGAGATGACGGTGAAACTACGCTCGTCCAACCAACGGAGGAGCCACAGCCACATTCCCGTTCAGTTAAAGATGAAGACGGCGAAGCCACGTACGTGCAGGCAGTGGAAAAGACTCCGCCTCGCCGCGACTCCGAGGGCAAGTCCAACTATCTCAGCCCCTTCGTGAGTGTTTCCCGCGGCAAGGTGAATTCTCGCAGCGAGCGGGAGAAGCGGAATAGCTTTTATTTGCAAGACGGGGAGACGCCGGTGGAAGTCCGACGGGCCCTCGAATCCGTTATGTTCTTCCGGGTGCAGCTGGAAGAGGAGATCGAGCGCCTTCAAGCGCGCTGCAGCGAATGGGAAGCGTACAGCAAAGCGAACGAGGAGCGGCTGCAGGAGACAGGCGGAGGTGACATGATCAACGTGGCTGTCGGTCAGACGCGCCTGCTTACCACGAAGAAGATGATGCAGTTCAAAGGTTTGATTGATCGCTGCGAGGCCGGAGCTAAAGGCCAGAGCCAACAGCAGAACGATGGCAGCGAGGACACAAAGCCGGTGCAACCGGCAGATCTGGAGGGCTGGTGGGACATGTTGCGGCTGCAGAGCGAGAACGTGGACAAGCGCTTCGCAAGCCTGGAGCGTTGGAAGGCGAACGAGTGGTTGGACCCGGATGCTGTGACGGAAGAAGCAAAGAAGCCGGAGCCGACGAAAGCCAAGCCAAAAGCAAAGGTCAGTCGCAAGGTTAATATGAAAGCAAAGGCTAAGCCCAGCAGCAATTTGCAGCAGTTCCTCCGCAAAGCGCATGCCAACATGAAAAAATCGAAGCTTGAGGCGTCGCCAACGGATGATGGTATCCCACAGACGCCCTCGCGCCGCAGCTCGCAGCGTTTGATTGTTGTGCGAGACCGCAGGTCCTTTTCTCCAGCCCCCACAGTTCTTCGCATGTCAACTGGCGAGAGGCGGTCCTCCATTGCACCCAATGCGCTGCTGAAATCCACCCTGATAGCAGCTGCAGAGCAAAACGCTATCGACAGGACGCCGCCGCCGCCGAAATCTCGTCTCTCCATTCTGAAGACGCCGGGTACCACAAAGCGCCAGAACCGCGGTGTCATCTTTAGTGCCAAGAAGAGCGTTCGCCGCTTCCAGTTTACTATTGAGGAGGGCAACATCAGCACCGAGGAGGTGGGCGCAGACAAGCTGGAGGATTGTGAAGAAGACATGTCCCTGGAGACGTCTACTGAGCGTAGATCCTTGGATCAGGATATGACAGCGATTGCCCATGGTGAGATCGAGTCAACTCCTCGAACTTATGGGCTGCGCAACCGTAAAGTCCGTCTCCGTCCGTCGTCGGAGTTTATGTAAAGTTGTTTTATTTGAATATTTAAATTCTGTTTACGATTGTTTTTAGTTTTATGTTGCATATCAAGATTTTATTATTGTATAATTGTAATTTTGCGCAGATGAAAGCATGCCCAATACTTAAAAATTGGTTTATATTATTAAATAAATTATATTACAAAAATACGATTTATACAATTTAATTGATTTATTTTCCCAATAGGAAAAAAAGCGCGTAAAGGCAATAATATCGATAAATGTTACGTTTCCTCAAAGCTGGCCCCACTTTAATTTCCCATTAATTTTAACCTTTGGTGTTCCCAGACTGCGCAAGGAAAATCGTGGTTTTGCTTCATTTATCGCATCTGCTGCAATTTACCGCATTTAAATCTAATCAAACTGTATGCGCAGCTCTAAGAAACAAACCAAAACGTATTCCCTGCAAAAAACCATTAAAAAAGGCGCATAAACCGCGACTTCCTGGTGTTTAAAAGGAAAAATAGCGATATAAATATCGATATATCGCGGTATATTGTAGTATATTTTCTATCGAATGCCTTTCCGCCCTAGATAAATTTTATGTCTCATCAACAGAGTGAATAGAGTTCCGACGGAAATTTAAATTGAATTTTGAATTTGCTGTTGCAGCCGGTTGTAAATAAGCGCTGATAAGGCGGCCGGTAAAAGTGCGAGTGCTAGTGATACCGTGACGCACAGACAATTGAGCGACTTACAAGATTGTGATTGTGGCCGCGACGCCGACCACAAGTTGAACGCGTTTCGCAGCGCACACGACGGTACAGATTTTCTTTTTTGTTTTGCCCACAGCGGCCGTGCACTGTGTGCATTAAAAGAAGCAACGAACGATAACCGAAGACACAGGAGGCGGACAAAGCAACTGGCCATGGACACTAGTGGCGGCAATTTAGGTGAGGATGCATTTCAACTTTCGCATTTCAAATTGAATTTTCAACCCAGCAGTACAGCGTGTACTTTGCATGGCAGTTGGTCCCACGTCCCTGGCGCGCAAATTGTTCTCGCAGCCCAGGGGCCCCACCCTCCCCCTTGAACCACTCAGCTTGATGACCTGAACGTAGATTAGTACCCCTGTTATGCATTTTGATTCCAACGAACGCTGCATTTGGCTTATTTGTAAACAGTTTAGGCTGCTGACGAAACGAAAAGGGCTTTTAACGTTGTGGGAACATCCCAATCAAAATTCCCAATGCAGCCTTGCCAGACTGGTTGACGCACACATACAGCACTAGCGTACTGGTATTGGTGTTTTTGGTGGGGTACAGTTTTGGGGGCAGGTTTAAATTGCACTTAAACCGTGCAAAAAAGTGTATATAAGGATTTGGAGAAAGACCAACCAAAAAATTGCGATTTCGTAGCATTCTCTGGTAGTCTGTTGGTTGTGTCGAGTACTGTGTTTAATTGGCAGCAAAAACGCGCACAAAATAATTTCCCTGCATAACGTCAACAAGGGCTGCCAACTTTAACCAAAGTACCGAATGTTGAGCACCTACAGAAATTAAAGGTCATAAAAGTTAAAACAAGTGAGTTTAACGTTTATTTTTAAGCCTAATTAGTTATTCTAGGACATATATAGCTATAATCCTCAAGTTAATCAGAGTAATCGTGGGGGCTGACCATCGCCTATCGATAGCTCGCGACGGGTTGGCAGCTCTACCACAGCACATTTCGGGGTTTACGCAATTTCGGGCAGCCAAGATTTTCCGAAGTTTTCTTTGAAAAGGCATTTCGCCCCCTGCCAGGACAGCCCATTCGAAACTTGTGAGTGCTGCAGGAGTTCTACGCACCAAAGCCCCTTCTCTGAATCCAACTTTTTAGTTACAAGCAACACCGGAGAGCGAGCGAAAGCCCAGAACCATGTCACATGCATTTGCTGCCGCCGTCTGCCGGTCCGCCGCTCCAATGGCTCTGGCGCTGCGCTGCAGCCGGCGGGCCATGAGCTCCGCAAAAATGTTGCGCATGGCGGGCGCTACGGCTGCTTCCGCTGCCCGCAGGGACTGGCAGGGCCATGGACTCCTCACTGCCCCCGCCGCCACCGGCAACATGCAGCAGTATCTGCGCGAGTACGCCAACGAGAAGAAGGTGTTTGAGCGCACCAAACCCCACTGCAACGTGGGCACCATTGGGCATGTGGATCACGGCAAGACCACGCTAACGGCGGCCATCACCAAGGTGCTGGCGGACAAGCAGCTGGCCGAGAGTAAAAAGTACAACGAAATCGACAATGCCCCCGAGGAGAAGGCTCGCGGTATCACCATCAATGTGGCCCACGTCGAGTACCAGACGGAGACGCGCCACTACGGACACACCGACTGCCCTGGTCATGCGGATTATATCAAGAACATGATCACCGGCACGGCCCAGATGGACGGCGCCATCTTGGTGGTGGCCGCCACCGATGGTGCTATGCCGCAGACCCGCGAACACATGCTGCTGGCCAAGCAGATCGGCATCGATCACATCGTTGTGTTCATCAACAAAGTGGACGCCGCCGATCAAGAGATGGTTGATCTGGTGGAGATGGAGATCCGCGAGCTGCTCACCGAGATGGGTTACGACGGTGACAAGATCCCGGTGGTAAAGGGCTCGGCGCTGTGCGCCCTGGAGGACAAGAGCCCCGAAATCGGCAAGGATGCAATCCTGAAGCTGCTGCAGGAGGTAGACAGCTTCATTCCCACGCCGGTGCGTGAGCTGGATAAGCCATTCCTGTTGCCCGTGGAGAATGTGTACTCGATTCCCGGACGCGGCACTGTGGTTACCGGTCGCCTGGAGCGCGGCGTGGTCAAGAAGGGCATGGAATGCGAGTTTGTCGGCTACAACAAGGTTCTCAAGTCAACGGTAACGGGCGTGGAGATGTTCCATCAGATCCTAGAGGAGGCGCAAGCCGGCGATCAGCTGGGTGCCCTGGTGCGAGGCGTCAAGCGCGATGATATTAAGCGCGGCATGGTCATGTGCAAGCCGGGCAGCGTGAAGGCTCTGGATCAACTGGAAGCACAGGTGTACATCCTGTCCAAGGAGGAGGGCGGCCGCACCAAGCCCTTTATGTCCTTCATCCAGCTGCAGATGTTCTCCCGCACCTGGGATTGCGCCGTACAGGTACAAATTCCCGACAAGGAGATGGTCATGCCCGGCGAAGACACCAAGCTTATTCTGCGCCTCATCCGACCCATGGTGCTGGAGCAGGGCCAGCGCTTCACGCTGCGCGACGGCAACTTGACCCTTGGCACTGGCGTCGTCACCAAGACCATGGCCGCCCTGACTGAAGCGCAGCGCTCCGAGCTGACGGAGGGCAAGAAGGCGCGCGAGAAGAAGGTGGCTGCCAAGAAGTAGAGCCTTGCATCGGAACGCTGTCAGTCATTAAATAGAATCATATTCTTAAGCGATTTTTATGCATATTGTATAAGTTTGTTGGCGCTTCAACCGCAGTCCCATTCGAGTAAAATAATAAAAACAAACACCCGAAACAAGCACTTCATAATTAATTTCTTAGTTAACAATATTTAGTTTAGAAAAAAATAAAACATTTTGGGTACTCTCAGCGATTAAATTGAGTTCAAATATGGTGCCTTGCCGGATAGATTTATCGCTGGTGGCATCGAGTACACTTTCCACGTGGCTTATCGATATCGAAAATCGCTGTTTGAAACCTTGAAAACACCGATTATCGGTGTTGGAAAGAAACGTTGCAACCGCAGCTGATGATACAGAATATTTTGAAATTATAATTTTAAAAATCAGTAAATATGAGTATTTACCGCCTTGACTACACAACTGGTATTGCCAAATTAGAATAATTGCATTGGTGGATATGAAAATAATGTTTATTTTATCGCCCACAGATACCCTCGACGACAACACACCATTGCCCGAACTAAGTTTTGAGGACTTACTGGAGCCAGCGGAGGATAAGAGCCCACAACACATGGATGTCGATGTCTTGGACTCGGAGGACGAGGATGCCTCCGGTCACGACATGGCCAGTGATTCGCTGCATACACCACAGTTCAAGAAATCCACCATTCAAATATTGGAGAACAAGCGACTGTCTACGTCGGGAGTAGCACCCGTTCTCAAGACGCATGCCATCAAGGTGGTGACTTCAGGTTCGGGACTGGGAGGTCTAGGCGGAACAAGTGCATCGACCACGCCGGTCAAGCCTCAAATAACGGACGTTAAGATCCTGAATAAACTGAAACCACTCACTAGCAGCAGCAGTAGCAGCATTACCAGCAACGTCAAGATCGTTACCGCAACCACGCCGGGCGGAGTGACCAAGACGCTAAACAACCTGACATCGATCAAGACGCCCGACGGTCGAATACTCTACGTTCAGAAGTCTACGTCCGGAACTCCGACACCAACAACTGGAGGAATACGCCGCCTCGTTGCCCCGGCAAACATCCAGAAGGCGGTGCTGCCCAAAAACGTGACTATAGCGGCCTCTGGCTTGGTCAAGGCTGCGGTTCCCGTCAAAGCAGGTGCCAGTGGCTCCGTGCCCATCACCATTAAGGGCATTACACCGCTGGTCGCAGGCGGCGTTGGTGGTGGAGTAGTAGGAAAGACAGCATCCACAACCTCGCCCACAACCAATGCGGCGGCTGCCCCCCAGGGCACCAAAATCCACGTAGTGCGCACATCCGATGGCAAGATCATCAAAATCAATCAGACGAGTTCCCCGGTTCTCTTGAATGCCAAACCGGCAGTCGGTGGAACCACAGTCACCGCGGGAACCACTGCTGTCACGTCCACCGCCACCATCTCACCCACCAAAAGCAACGTAGCGCTCGGCAAGTCGGTCGGCCAGGTGGTGCTCAAGACAGGGGCTCCAGCTGCGACTCCCGTAAAGCAAGCTACTGCCACGACAAGCACCGTTTCCAATGCGACCAGCACTGGAACACCCGGCAAGATGTTGGTGCAGAGTGGCGGCAAGCAAATCCTGGTGCCCAGCAAGAACATTATCAAGCTATCACCGAAACCGGGCGCTACCAGCGCCATAACAAACACAGCCGGCGGGCAAGGCGGCGCCTTATCCACTAGCGGACTGCACGCCGTTCAGCTGCCCGGCAAGGGAGGAGTGCAATATGTACGCGTGGTGACCACCAACAAGGGTACAGCAGGGACGACTGCTGCCGGGACGAATGTAACAACAACGAGTGGAGCTGGCAGTTCATCCGCGGCGACCACTACGGTGACTGTGCCGAGAGCCATGCCTGGCCAAAAGATAACCGTGGTTCGGTCTCAAGGCGGAGTTTTTACATCCACCTCACCCTCCACATCAGCAGCGGCATCTCCAGCAGCAGCTCCAAAGGCAAACCACGCCGTGAGCAGCAACTCTAACAAGATTATAATGCGGACAATGGGCAGTATTGTGCCGTTGCCCTCCATGCAGACGTTGGTCTCTAAGGTGTGTACTCCTGCCTATAAGTCTTCGCCAATTTTTAACTATTTTGAATCTTTACAGCGTGCGCTGGGCGCCAGCACCAACGCCACCAAGGCGGCCAGCGCGGCCACCAGCAGCAGCGGGGTTAGCGGCCAGCAGGAATCGCCACGCAAGCACCGGCTAACCGATCTCAATATGCAGCTAAAGCATCTGGGTGCCAGTAGTGGCGATGCCAGCGACAGCAGCGATGCAGGTCCGGAGGCCAAAAAGCCGCGCTTCGTTATTACCATGCAACAGGGCTCCCAGCAGCAGCGCTTGGCAACCGGCAGCAATACCAGTCCGATTGCCACCAAGAAGATCTACAATTTTATGAAGACGACGGGAACCAATGGGGTTAAGTACATGATCTGCAACTCTGGTGTTCCCCAGGCGTCGACCAGTTCAATGCGGCGGGGATACACTGGCTATGTGGATAGCAAATCGAGGCGACCATTGTCCATTGCCTCGCAGCAGGCGAGATTTAAACAGATGACTCCCCAGCAGCAGGCGAAACACCTGCAACTGCAGGCCCAGGCCAAGCAGAGGATCCGGCAGCAGCAACTGCAGTCGACGGGCCTGGCCAAGGGCAACACGCTGCCAACGCTGCCCACGCAGCCACCTCAAGTCACGAAAGCCGCGGCTGCCGGCAAGCCGCTCTTCGAGATACTGAAACCAGCGTCGACTGGAGCAGGAGCCGCCACGGCCACCGATGCACTGGCCGGCCTGACGTCGCGTCGCAAGCACTGTAACTGCAGTAAGTCGCAGTGCCTGAAACTGTACTGCGATTGCTTTGCGAACGGCGAGTTCTGCCAGGACTGCACCTGCAAGGATTGCTTCAACAATCTGGACTATGAGGTGGAGCGAGAACGCGCCATTCGCAGCTGCCTAGATCGCAACCCGAGCGCCTTCAAGTGAGTTCTTTTAGTTGTTCAATTTACATAAAGTTTACTTACCCTTCCCTTTAACTTTACGTTTTATTAGGCCCAAAATCACGGCTCCCAATTCGGGTGACATGCGTCTGCATAACAAAGGCTGCAACTGCAAGAGATCCGGGTGCCTCAAGAACTACTGCGAGTGCTATGAGGCCAAGATTCCGTGCACCAGCATATGCAAATGCGTGGGTAAGTACAGAAATTTCTTGATTTTGTCTAAAAATGCAAACAAAAACTAATTTTAACTGTCGATTCGCAGGCTGTCGAAACATGGAAGACCGTCCAGACGTAGACATGGACTCATTGGATGGCCTTTTGGGTGCCAAGAGTACACGAAGGGCTCCAGATGGGGACGACAAGCACACGCCGACGAACCGCTCCAAAATGTATCTCACAGACGGTGTCATTGAGGCGACCATCATGTGCATGATATCGCGGATTGTCATGCACGAGAAGCAGGGCATGCCCGTTGAAGACATCGAGCGGGAGGTGATGGAGGAGCTTGGAGAGAGCCTCAATCAGATAATCTTGATTGCCAAGGAGAAGAACGATACATCAACTCAGCTAGACGAGTCCAATGCAGCTTCTTAGGGCACCAGGCATAGGCATTTGCCGCTTTTTTAGTCAGATATGAATTAGTTTTTAAGTTCCAACCGTTCTTGACCTTTGCTACAACCCCCGTAATTATATATATTTTTTTGGCTTTCTAAAAGTTGACCTTAAAATTGTACTATTTAAACCAAAATGTAAATACCCCGACAGATACAGATAGCAAATTTCAGACATATAAGACAATTTTAAATCGAAATATTCAAGCGTCTTTTGCTTACCCATATAGTCATGTTGAAAGTGCATCCCCCTTGAATTCGATGTATATATAATGATGATGATGTATAAACTCAATAAAGTTTTAAGAACAATTTAAAACGACGAGAAAGTGTTTTTTTTTTTTGTAGCTTGTTTATTCACCAACAACTTCAGTTACATATTGTATTTTGCATTCGCATTGTTTCCAATTTCGTATATGATGGGCGAGTATATTAAACTCAACGCAATTTCGTTTGGTTTTCCCGATATCGGGTTATCAGCTTAGTTAGCAATATATATCTCTAGGAAATAAACACGTGTGCTTGTGGGTTAATCATACTTTAGTTTCGTTTATAGAGATAGTGTGTGTATTTGGCATATTTAGTATATCTTTCTACTTGGTCACCATTCGTCGTCTTTATAAATAGTATATATAATATAGTTATATGTTATATGTATGTTTGTTTTGTGTTCTTTTCTCCTGGTTTCTCCCGGTTCTCACCCTATAAACATGGCATGGCATGACATGAGTACACATATGTATGTAGTTTCAAGGTCTGAGTAGAAATGTGATAATCGTTAGAGGACTATAATACATTTAGTTACCTTCTCGAGTATTATGCTAATATAATATAAATAAATAATGCCCTGCTTTTCATATTTAATACTATGTGACTATATGCTCGCGCTAAACTATATATGTAGGTTCTTTATTCTTCATTGCGGACATTCGAATACGAACTTTTTGAGAGAGATAGTATGTGTGTGCGGTTATCTTTAACTTATTAGCTCATTTGGCAAATACATACAGTAAATTGTAGAATTAAACATTTAAGATTAGTACTTGCAATATATATTTGTGAATACTGTGCACAAAACGCTTTGGTTAGCTGCTTTAGTAGCATTGTTTGTTGTTTGTTTGACCCCATACCAGCTTTTTTTTTATAGTAGATAACACTTATGCAACATTTGAACATAGTTAGGCAACAATATAACGATTTGGTTACGAAGAAATATCTGTAGTAGTCAGTAGTATATAGTGTATGTATCGAGTATGCTGCACTATTATTCAGTTAGAAGCTATATTGTCTAATTCACACGTTTATATTGGATGCTGAGCCCCCAGAAGGGGGGCCGAAGCATAAACTTGCACAACGACTTGATTGAAAACCGAACAAAACCTTTATCTTTCGCTAAATACCTTGAGTTGCATACCCTGTACAACAACGTCCTCGAACTACATAGGATATACGAAGAGTCCTTTAGTTATACATATGTTTAGTAAAACGCGTGTGGCATGATTGAATTCGGCAATTCTTCAAAAGCGTGGAAAGTCATAACACAAACACAACGTAGAATCTCTTGTGTGCTTCGAATGGATCTAAGATATAGCTCTATATATGGTATTTTCTCTATATAAGAAGTTACAAGTTTCACAACAATGGAACAACGATGATAATCAGCAAGTATTTCAGCTATGCGTATGTACAGTTTGTCAATATAACCTCATTGTATACCTGCGATTAACTACATTTTGTTGGCCTTTTTGTCTTTGGTTGCTGTGCCCAGTTTTTGGCCATTACAGAGTTATTTTCCTTTACAATAAATATAATTTTTGGATTTACGCATGCAAAGTCTGGCTTATAAACGATGCCCAAAAAAGGCTTAATTTTGCTTTAAATATAAGATGGGATTTTACAGGATCTTTCCCAACGCTTTCGATCCTTGCAGCCATTCAAGGGCCTAGCGGCAGTATCCCTTAACGATCGAAGATGATCTGATTTAGTTGAAGAACGAAATCGGTAGTACTTATGAGGGAAGTTCCAGAACTTTGGGTGGGAAGTGTGGAATTTCAAAATTTCCATAAGAAGTATTTAAAAATTAATGAATCCTTCACCTTAGCAATTTCATTCCCCAATTTATAATTTGTTAAACAAAGTGAAGCAACTGAAAAATCTCATCACAAACTGTGCACGCGTAAAAATAGTATTTAAATTCTATGGAAAGGTATTCCTATTCCGAGTACACTTTGGGTACCACAAAAATCTTAACAATAATTCCCTTAATATGTCAGATAACTTGTGTGTGCTACAAGGTTATAGATATTTGTATATATATATATATATTGGTTTATCCTTGGTAACTTTAACTTTAACAACTTGAAATATGAAATTGAGTTAATTAAGGAAGGCTGGACTCGAAGTCGAGTCCACTTAATCCTGGCCAATTGCTGCGTCGTATTGCCAGAAGGCTTTAATGGGTGTCAGTCAGGAGCGGACACTGAACCGAGAGCCAACAAAGTCGCCCGGGTTTTCGGTTTTAGATCTTTGAATAAATTCCCTTTTCGACTTGTTTGAATATTTTTTTCGAAAACCAACAAAAAAAAGAAAGAGTTGACCGCAGCTGGCAATCCTTGGAAATATCAAAATTCCCCCTCTAAATGAATCGTTATAGGTGTAAGTTCCCCTCGAGCCGAGCTCCAGAAAGTGTCAGATCCAACTGTCAGGTGCCTAATTTATTTTCCTTTTGTGGCAGATCCCTCGCGCCGTGCAGTGTACGATGCCTTCCTCGGAGATCCCTTCAAAATTAACTCATATAACTTCCGATATGCCGACAAGCCAAGTTATCCACCGCAACAATACCAGAGGCCTTCTCCAACGCCGCTGCCACCGCCGTTGCCCAACAAGAAGCCCTCCTTCCAGACCTTCTTCGTCAATCCCAAGTTCCGGCAGGGCACCGCGCAGCTGCCCCAAAATAATGGCATTCCCACCAACAGACCTCGCTTCCTGCAGGAGTTCCAGGCGGCCATAAGGCCACCCCTCAGGACGTTGGCCAGGCAGCCCAGTGTTCCCGTTGCCCCGCAATTGAGAAGTCCGTCCGCGGTTACAGATAGTCCGTTCCTAAAGACCTGCTGCCAGATGGGCGAGTATCAGAGCCTGAGGACCGCCCAAAGTATTGCCACCTTGAGCAGTGCCAGCGGCTGTTGCACGAGAGCCACTGGTGGTGGCGCCTCTCGTATTTCTGGCACCACCTTCTCCCGCAGCTCCAACGTCGAGCTGCAGCCCCAGAGGGACAGAGACGCCAGCAGTGGCTGTGAGATCAACATTAACATCTGCAGCCGGGATAGGAATCCTGTAGCGGACAACAATGTGAGCATCCGGATTGAGGCGGATTCCTGTCTGTTGAACAACACGGATACGGTCAGGCCGGAGCTGGAGCGGATTCCCCAGAGATCGGATGACAGTTTAACAGCTTCCTTTGGCATAGACAAGCGTCTGTCCAAATTCAATGTTACCGAGACGAAGCCGCGCACCAGTCCGGAATGGGAGCGCCAGCAGAGAGAGCAGGCCAGGGAGCAGACCAGGGAGCAGGCCAGGGAGCAGGCTAGGGAACGTGCCCGTCAGTTTCGAGAAGAGCTAGAGCTCGAGCGGGAGAGAGAGCTGCAGAAGGAGCGGGAACGCACCCGTCAGCGGGATAGGGAGCGTGAGCAGTTCCGCCAGCAGGATCGCCAGCGGGATCTGGAGCACCTCCGGGAACTGGAGGCGGTGCGCGAAAGGCATCGTCTGGAGGAACTGAAGCGAGAGAGCCAACGGCACAGGGAGTACCATCGAATGTGCATGTTCCAGGAGCACCTGTATCGGCAGCAAATGCGTCCCGTGCCGGCTGTACCTACATGTTTGCCCATAGTGCCGCCCATAACAATACCATTGCCGGTGGTGCCCATGACCTCTCACCTTTATACCGTCACCTCAGATGACCGCCTGCCTGGAATGGCCTTTTGTGATCTATCTGCCACGCGGCATGAGCGGCCGTTGGCCCCAAGGAGGAGTGTAAAGGTAAAAAAGGCTGATCCAGTTATCCAGGAAATACCAATGGTCTGTGCCTCCTCCAGTGCTCCTGTGGAGACACCCATATCCCAGAATTTAACCCCCGGCTCTCCCATACCCTCCTGTAGTACCATACCGCGTTCATCTTCTCCGGAGCAAAATAGAAATCCTACTTCCACTTTAGATGCATCAACGTCCTCCGATAGTCTCATCGTTCCTGCACCTCCTGAAACTCTAGACTGCAGCAGTTCCATCTCTTCGAATGACAACGTTCATGTCATTGAGAAATCCAGTGGCTCCCTGGCCAGGGGATTCCCCGCCCAGCCACTGACTGAAACCAAGCAGCTGAACGGAAGGCCACCCATTGTGACTCGTCTGAATAATATCCCCATAAGGATAACTACTTCGCGGCAAGCGGACAGGAATCTAGACTTGAGCATGAATCACATTAGGGTGCGGGGATCGTCGCCAGGGACAAGCGGATCGAGATCACAACGTCGCGCTGCTCCAAATGATGCCTGTCATGTCAATATCCACTTGTTTCCAAAAAAACTGCATATGATGCGGATTTAAGCAGTGGAAATCGGAGGGATTGCATAGTTGAACTCGGAGACAGATCAGCTCTAAAGCAGAGAGTTGACCTGTCACCGAAGTCAGCCATGCACTTCCTCCAGGTTCCAGCAAGCAGGAAAAGTGTGCAAATCTTTTTAGGTTTTTTGAATTTTAAACCTAAGAAATGGCAAAAGTTTTGTGAAAAATAAAGTCTAGAGTCCGCTCCTTGGTAAATTCACCCATTAAATCATTGCAATTGCAGGCGCCTGCATCTTGGCTCAGCGATTAAACCTTCCCCTGCTGGGAGTAGAGTTTTTCCTGGGAAAAACTCTCAAAAGCTCTCTCTCTCTTGTCTATCTTTTGGTGAGCTCTTCACATAAACATTTTCTCCAGTTTTTAGTAGGAGCTTTTTGTTATCCTTCCTCCTCTCACTGGAGACTTACCCGTCACATCGAACCTCTGGCTTCTCATCGCAGAGCCCTATATTTTCACTCAGTTTTCCGTGGTTTTCCTATTGATTTTCTCCTCAAATATCTCTGTGCTTGATTGTAACGTGTGCTAGACTTTCGGGGGGGTGGGAGGTGTTTTCTTGATATGATCAATGGTAAATAGGTATATAGATACGACTATGTGTATATAGCGTGCAACATTGAACAAGAATAACGATTTCACTTGGAGATTCATATGATATTTCTGATATTGTTGGTTGTGGTTACGATTAGTTTCTGCCTTTTCCTTTTTTTTCACTTTTTTCTTTTTTGATACTTTTCTTTTTTTGGATTTTTGGCCGCTCTTTTGGCGACATTGCGTTGGAGTTAAATCGTTTGCTTACTCATCCTCGTCGTAGTTCTGATAGGTGACATATCGCACCTGGGCCCGATCGCGTCCATAGATCAAAGACTGCAAGGAAGTCGGTAAAAAATTTAGTTAATTGGGTTATAAAGTTAAATATTCCTCTTGAGTATATAAATCAAAACTCAAAACATGCTCAGTGAAACTCAGGCAGCGATTTAAATAAAAAATATAAATTTTATTACAAACAAATTAAGCAGAACTTAGCACTAGAAACAATGATAATGTAATGACTAAAAAATAAACAAGATCAGCAACTAAGAAGGGGAAATATATATGTAAATTCTAAGCCTACAGCCTCTCGCTCTCGTAGCCCTCGTTCGTCCTGCCGGCCGCTGCATCTGGTTCCGGAACCGATGTACCATGCATGATGGCCGGACAGGATGCCGTCAGCTGGGGAATTGTAGTCGCTGCCTCGGGGGATTCCCCTGCCGCAGCGGCGGCAGCAGCAGCAGCCTCGGCCGCCTCCCTGGCCATACGTACCTTCTTCTCGTCGCTTGTCGGCGGATTCTTGAGCAGTGTCAGCAGCGGGGCGTACATGAAGCAGAGAATGGCAATTCCGAACAGCATCCACTCGAAGCCAATGCTCTTCACCAGCGATCCAGAGAGCGCTGGACCCACGGCAAAGCCCACGCAGAAGGCCACATCGCCCAGGGCATAGACACTGCCGTACACAGCCGAGTGACGAATGTCCACCAGATAGCCCAGTTCCGGCATCATTGAGGAGTCCACCATGCCAATGGCAAAGCCCAGGCCGGCATTAGGGATAATCAGATGCGTGATTGAGGTGGCCATGGGGATCTGTAGGTTAAAGAGAGAGTTTTGGTTAAGTTAAAATATTTTTAAAGCCCGTTCGGCTGAATTTTAGCTGTTAAATCCTTCTTAAAACTGAAATAACTCTTAAAAATTAAACTTACAAATATCAAGCAGCCTCCGATGATCACCAAACCCAGACAGGCAGCAAACCATCGTCCTATTTTGTGTCCCAGTGGTCCAAACAGATTCGTGCCAATCAGGTAACTTATGGAGGCTGGCAGAAAGGCCACGCCCTGCTCCCATCGCGTAGCACCCATATTATCTACCATCCACAGCGGCAGCGAAGGCTCCAGCATTGCTATGCCCATGTTGGCGAAGGTAATGGCACCAGCAGCGATCAGAATATAAGGATCACTGATCAGGCTCTTCAGCGAAGGTGGCTCCGATTCGGCCTTTTGGATCGAAGGCTGCAGCATGAACAGCTGCAGCAGGCCATCACCCAAGGCCAGAGCTGCCAGGATCAAAAAGGGAGCCGATTTGCCCACAAACTCGTACATCACCCCACCAAAAGGTGGACCAATGAGAACGCCCAGAGCCAGGCCGCCTAATGCTATGCCCATGGCATTGCCACGCTCCTTGTCATCCGTAAAGCGATCCGCCAGCATGCCCATTCCCGAAACCGAGGAGCAGGATGAACCAATGCCCTGCAGGGCCCGGGCCACGAATAGAACCAGGTAAGAGCGTCCAAAAGCGAAGACTGCAAAGGGAGAAAGGGATGGTTGATGCACATTGGAAAGGATTTCTGAAGGTTTACTTACTGATTGTCGAGAGAAACATGATCACAAAGCCGGCAAACATGGGAATGCTATAGCCAATGCTGCAGAGGGAAAATATATATATTTTAAACATAATAATTTATAATTTAAATATTAAAGAATATTTCCTTTTAAAAAGTTTAAATAAATATTCTTAATAATCAGCTTAAAGCTTTCCCTTAGCGACTTACCGGTGCGTCAGGGGACCCACAATCGGATTAACCAGCAGCTGGACAAAGGCCTTGGAGGCAAACAGCAGACCCACCTCGACAGTCTCGCCCACCAGCTCGTTGTGCCGCTCCTCCAGCTCCCGGTAGTAGGTCTCGTTTTCTGTGGCATAACCGAGGATTAGGTGATGACGGCGCCTTGGGCCAATTACTTACCCTCCGGACTTAGAGTGGAGATTTCCAGCGGTGCCGCCTCGCTGCCATCCTTGTTGCAAGGACATGGCGACGGCGATGTGTTGGGGGTGAGCGGTGTCCGCGGAAAGCTGTCGAGCGGCGCGTCCGGATGTCGTATGTCGTACAGGAACTCGGGTATGATGGGCACTGGTTAGGAAGAGTCATAATTTGATTGCAACATAAAGAAATTTGCTGAAAATTAACCTAAACGCTCGCTCTCTGTGCCTTGGGGCCAATTTTCGCCAGGCCGCCGCTTGGTAATTGCGTTTTCCCGTTGGGACCCGGAAAAGTTTTGTAATTGCCTTGCTGCTGGCAGAGATTGCCCCGGCCTAATTGAGTTGCAACTTGCAGCAGGCAGGCAGGGGGTGGGGAAAAAAGAAAGAAAAGAGACCTAAAAATTGCGCATACGCCACGTTTACAACGATGCATTTAATTGACTCTCCAGGAAAACGTGGCTCGATGTCTGGCCCAGCAGGGATCCCCTCACTGCCGGCAAATTCAATTTGTTTATTGCATGCTTCGGCTCTGTTTATATTTATTATCAACACCCTGGAGGAGAACTCGAGACTTGAGCGGACCCTGGGCCCACCCTGTAATTGCATTTCCTGTCGGAGTTTGGGTCAGGAGTTGGAGTTGCCCGTGGAGTGCCGAGTGCGGAGTTTTGAAGTATTGTTCGTGGTAATTTGTTTGCCCCTGGACACCAGCTATTCGTGGTTACTGGAGTGACAGGCATATATGAGGGCTCCCCTCGTCCTTTAATGGCTGGTTAGATAGTCAAAGTTGAAGTTCTCGTACCGCCATGTACCGCCGCGGCCCAAAGTTCAGCGAAAGTGGAAGTCTCACCTGACCCGCAAGCCCCACAAAAATCCGACATATGTCGGCCATGGCACATGTGTCATTCAACATGCCATTTTATGGCCTGGACCCGGACCCGAATCCGGACCCCTAGAAACGACATGCAAGCGGAAATGTATGCAAATTTCGCCACATCTACCTAATTGGGGTTAACCACTTGGCAAATATGCAACAGAGCGCAGCGATTAAACCATGAAAATGTTGCTAAGTAATTTCCAGGCCCCAAAACCAACAACTAACTCATTAAACTGTCTCCCGAGGATTTGACATAAAAAGTTAATTCCGTAGAAGCACGTGCAGGTAGCCAATGAAAGGAAAGCCAAGGGAATGAGGAGGAGGACACTGGTATCGATGGCCTGGGCCTGGTGGAGTGGATCAGCGGAAGTCACTCGGTCGCCTTTGGTTGCATTTCGCGTGTCGAAGACACTTAAACCGCAATGCCAAAAGGAAGGCGACTCGGGGCAGCTAGACAAACAAACTGGGACTGACATGGAGTCAGGGATACGGAAAAGGAAAGCTATGAAAAGGTATTATGAAGGGTTTTTGAATGGGAAAGGGTTTTAGAAATATTCTATTGTGGGGTTATCTTCAGAATAGATTAGAAAATAAGCTTATTTGAAGTTCAATTAAAAGTTTCTAATGTAAATATTTATTTAACTTAGTAAATACTTCAGAAACTCTCATATTTTATATTAAATTTTAAACAAAACCCCTTCCTTTTAGCTTTCTGTAGGCTTTTATAAGCCTAATCTTTCTTTTTTTATTACTTATAAGCCTTTTTCCAATCCTAAATTCTACCTTTAGAGACACATTTTCATATGCTGCAGCCCTGTGGCATCCGCAGGTCACCCAAAATACATCGATCCGACATGCCGGGCGACAGTGGCGTTGGCGGCGTCGTCGTCGTCAAGCCAAACAGACGCGAGGCAAGGCAGTGAGGCAGCAACTGGCGAAGCAACCAGTCATAGTTATTCACTTCCGACAAGGAAGAGGACAACTCAGCAGTAACCAGGAACTAAAACCGCTAGAATATACGCCTTTGTTTATCCTTTCCATTAATATGCAGAGCATTTAATTAGCTAAACAGAGGAGGAGGAGAGGAGGAGAAGATGCGACCCATTTGGGAGTCGGCCAGCAGGCCGCTGTTTGTGCGCTCCGTGTGGCAGGAGGCGATAGGGAGGCGACACTTTATACTCGACTACGAGCCAAGACAGAGGCAGCGGTGGAAGCGACAAAAGGCCAGGCTGAGAGGTGACTTATAAGTAGATTTTAATCTGAAAGATTGGTAACAAGTTTGTGAAAAATGTAGGGCTTGCAAAAAGAAGAAACTTAAATAGTTTAAGTGATCTTACGAAAATTATTTACCCACAGGTAACTACCAGCAAACCCAATCTTGCGAGATCTTTGATCAATCCACTGAGGACCAAAGTGTCGACTATCTGGATGAGTACCTGCTTTTAGACGCCACCAAGCTGACATTGCAACAGCAACAATCTTTGCCCCCAATGAGTGGGCGGCCAGGTCAACTTCCTGCAACGAACGGAGGCCGGCAAAGCAATCGTCAGTCCAAAAGGCGGGCCTGGCTGCTCAGTCGCGGGCGCACCTACCACCTGGACCATCACCTGGGGGAGCATCAGTCGAGGCGGAGTTCCCTACAGGATGGTGGTAGTGCCCTCACCCCAACCGCTAACAATCCCGAGGAGCGGCTGGCCGAAAGAGTGCTCCACTGGCTGGACTTGGCCGGGCGCACGGACATTGTCAAGGCTCCAGTGCCCACGCCGCCGGCGACCAGCAGTGCTCAGATAAGCAGACCCGCCCAGAGGATGCAGCGTAGCCACCATCGAACCATGAGTCTTAAGCGTGTGGCCACGGCGGCAGCGAATCACCAGCGATCGCTGGCCAGAAAGCCCAGTGCCAAGCCCTTGTCCCAGCAGCAGCAACAGGCTCCCACCCAGCAGGTCATCAACAGCAACTCCTCCTCATCCGCCTCCAATGCCAAGCCCATTACCATTATCTTCAACAAGGAAGGAGTGCCTGTGCGCCTGAACCGCCCTGCCCGCAACATTGATCTCTGCGCCCTGAGCAGCAGTGCCAACACCACGCGCCGGTTGGCAGGTCAGCTGGCCTCGGCCCGCCTGTACAGTGGAGCCACTGCATCGCCGCTGTCGGAGGAGGCACGCACGCCGCCGCTCAGCAGCCGTGGCATGGCATCTGCCGCTTCGGACAGTCGCAAGCAGCTGCACATCTTCATGCCCAGCCTGCCCAAGAAGGGGCTGCTGGGAGCAGGTTCTGCGGAGGGAAGTGGCATTGGCGCCAGCGAGGATGCTCTCAGTACCAGCTTCAGTGAGCTGTGCCAGTTGTAGTTGTAACTAAGAGTAACTCTCTCTGTTTTAATTAATAAAATGAGATGAAAATAAAATGGAAAGTGTGTCTATTAATTTCCAGAGATCGTTCATTAGCCTGGATAAGGAATAAAACCAACCAAGAGAAAAGGCCGACATCTTAATCATAATATATCAGCATTTGGACCATAAAAAATGCATTAAAATGAAATAATAAATCAATAATAATTAATCAATAAATAATAATTAAATCAATCATTTTAGATGATCATTTTTTGGAAAAATCCGTAGTACAAAAATGGCAAAACTTGACCTAAACAGCATTTATTTTAGTTTGAAAAGCTTTTCTTTCCTCGTTTTTATTTATGTAGCAAATTTGCATACTAAATTCCCTTATATTTTAGAGCTTTAACTAAATTTATAATACTTTTTAAGGGCATACAAGGAAGTCTTAAAATGTGTTCATATTTTTATTAAAAGGATAACTCTTTCAAGACTCTTTCCCCATCTTTAAAATGCCAGAGTTCACTGACTTGGCTAACAGACTTAATTTGGCCAATTAACTGCCATACTTCTGTGGCTAAAGTGTTCCTTGCAAATGCAAAAATTGTGATAAGTTTGCCACACGCGCTTGCCTTGGGAGACAGCACGCGCTATATTTATAAGGCCACCGCAGAAGTGCCAAGCCACAATAAAACACATAATAAGGAAAGGGAAAATTAGTCAAGACCAACTTGTTTTCTGTCATATTAACAAGCCGAAAATAAATAAAGAAAAGAAACTATTCAAGTACAGCAAAAATAAATGGGTGGCTGATACCAGACATAAGCGAATATTAAATGCTCTTTGGGAATATAATTAGGTTCCCTTAAAAATTATAAACCCGAAGAGTTTTTTAATTTTTCCTCTGAAAGGATTACGAATTTTCTAATTTGTTTTTCTAAGGAAATCTGTAAGAACTCCTTAAGAATTTCTGTGGCTATCCTTAGGGTATTTATTGTTCTTGAAAAGGACTACTTATTAATATCTACACAATCTTTTTTTGGTCTTATTGATTTTCGTTTTTGTTCCGTTGCCATTGAAAGTTCCTTTTGTTTGTATGGTTTTTTTCTAGGATTTTTTTCGGTGGGTTTATTTTTGGATTACCCCGAAAAGTCAGCGGCGGCATGCGCCACGCCCATTTTCTTTTGTTTTGATTTGGGTTCTGACTTCACTGTCGATTCTTGGATTTTCCTTCATATTTTTTTTATTGGGCTGGTCATGGGGTGGTTCCCAAGTGAAAGGAGCGTAATCAATGTAATTGTGGATATATATTGCATGTTCAACAATGGCATAAAGTTGAAGTTAAAGTTTTGCCTTAATGAATGTGGAAATTTTTGCGCAGAATGCCATCAAACTTATAAATATTTATTATAGGTAGAAATTATTTTATGGATTTTAAGAAAAGCTATTTCGTTGGAAATTATATTCTTCAAAGAAGTAGTAGTTAAGTAGTTACTATTCCTAAACTCTGACTTCTTTAGAAAGCTATCAATAATAATGCGTGATATTTGAACTCGACTTCAAGTGACTTTCCTAGAAGATCTTCCTCTAACTCTTCCCTGGCAACTACTCTGACTTTTATGGGTCTTACGACAGGCAGAACGTAAACAGTCGTAAACTAATTATGGACATTACATATCCATCAGTGTAATGGGACAACAACTGTCAACCGTTGCGAGGGAGATTCCCTGGATATCCATCAAGCGTCATGCAAGCAACACCCGGAGCTAAACTGTCTTCCTTGCCACATGTGGAAAGTTGTCGTTGTCATCGTATTATTTTATGACTGACGCGTCGGTGTTTAGATTCGTTTTCAATACACCGACACGGATAAACTGGGAAGGATATGGATACAGATTTAGATACACTGCAAAATAACTAAAAGAATATCTAAGTTCTTCTTTTAGGGGTTTTAGGTTCTAGCTATTTACATACCAAAAATCATATTAATATCTTAACTATCTTTCTTGCTTTTCGCCTGGTTTTTCATGATCTGTAGACTTGTTTTTCTTGCCATTTTTTACTGTGGGCTTTAAGCAATAGGCTCAATGAGTCATTGCGTCTGGCATGACAGCAAACGACACCGAAAAAGCCGCACACGATTGTGACCTTTGCCTAAATGGGTCTAGCTGGGGAGGCTCAAAAAAGAAGAAAAGAGTGGAAAAACTTTTACCAACTTCAAGGCAAGCCAAAAGACAAAGGGGGAGCAATTACTTTTTTGGAGGCAAAAACTTTCGGGCCGCCCTGACGTTTGACTTTTCCTCGTTTCGCAAGAAAATGCGCAACAATACTCGCCCTCGTGGCTGGATATGGATTGCACACATAACAGGCGGCATCGGGACAACTTATAGACGAGCCGCTCCGCCTGCCGTGACTTATTCGCGTTTCTGCAGCGGACGTGGCAGGTTCCTCAATTCTCCACTGTGTCCTTAAGTTCGTCTTACTGCCATAACGAGCAAAGTTTTCCACGGCGCATTTTAATTTTCCGGCCATTAGTAGTGTGGCATGTCCACCGACGAAGACTCTCTGGGCAGTCCCCTCAAGCCGGCCACGCCCACGCCGGCGGAACGGGAGCGCGAGCGTCCCAGGGGCGGGCGAGCCGGTGCCGCGGAGCTGCTGCGCCATCAGCAGAGCTTCGAGGCTCGCTACAGCAGCATCATCCAGAAGCAGATCTGGGAGACGAGCATCAACAAGGATGTGCTGGAGCGTCAGCTGAATGCCTACTTTCCCTTCTCGCGCAGCGCCTCGCTCTCCAAGGAGGCTTTGGGATCCACTTCGGAAGGACTCGATCACCTTCTGCCCTCAGCAGCAGCAGCGGGCGGCAGTGCCATGAAGTCCCGCTCGCTGGCCACCACGCCCACCAGACGTCCAGTGGGTGTCTGCCTGGAGAAGCTGGAGACTGTGGATGTGGCCTCCGTCTCGGAGCAGCCTCAGCTTGGAAAATAGAGCTCTCGAAGGATAATCTTAACTTAATCATTGTGATGTCCGTAAGGTTGAAAGGCAATTTTTGACATTTTTAGAGTTAAGGTTAGGATAAGTCCAATTTGTGCTTGGAGTGCAGGATTTAAATAATTAACCAACTGATTCGTTATTAGTTAAAAAATACATTTTTACTTTAACTTAAACCTTTTTAGTTTAAGGAGTTTCTAAAATTAAATGAATTTTTTAACTTTTTTTGGATAACTTTTTATTTAGAACTTGATTTCTAACACTAACTCCCTTTAAATTATTTTCTGTGATAATTTTTGCTTAAAATATGGTTTAGAAATTTGTTCTATCAATTATTTACTTTCCACATAGTTTGAAATTAATTTATTTACATTTATTTTAGAAATAAAATTTGATGTTTATTAGGTTTCCTTTCTATTAAAATAATAATGTTTATTTAGCTTGCCCTATTTTGTTTACTAAAAATATAAAAACCTAAGCTCGATATTAATAACAATTCTGTGAGAATTTAAATATTTAAATCATAATTTGTTTATTATATTTTCAAAACCTAATTATCCCCCATTGCTCAAGTAAAAAATCCAACATTTGGCATTACAAATCCTTTCTTGGATTAATGTATAGAAACCAAATCAAAGAAAGCCATAAAATCCAGGTTCAACAAACAAACAATTTACAGTTTCCTTAAATATATATTGAATAAGTATTACTAACATGTAAGTCCGGCAATTGCCCTTTTTAGCACCCCCAAAGATTTGCCCAAGACACAAATTTGCATATCAAACAGGTCAGAGTAGCATATCCCTTTTATATACCCCGATATCCCTGCAGCATTGTGAACCCTATTTAAGCTACTATTATTCAATCTTCTTCAATAAAACAAGAAAAAGCTTATTGCATATTCAATTTGGCATCGAGTCAAGCGGATAAGGCCATGACCCATATAAATCTCCACAGGCTCCTTGGCTAAATCTAATTTATGAGTATATTATGCGATTCACTGGGGAAAAGGCAACACCAGGGGAAAGATATGGAAACATTATATATAGGAGAGAGGAGGGCTGGGGTCAGAGATCAAATGTAATAATCAAATGTATTTGCAGCAATTTTCGCTTCAGCACCTTCAGAAGCGGGCGCGAGACGGAAAAGCACTTAAGTGGAAATGCCTCGAGTCTCAAACGCTAAAAGCCCGTGCCCATTCCTCAACCATCCATCCATCCGACTGTCAGCAGAAGGGAAACGAACAGAAAACCGAACTTCTTTTTCTATGAAGCTAATAGTTTCCCCACTTTTTCCTTTGACTTTCACTTCCGCATGCTCTCAACAAGTTGCTCAAGTGGTTCGGCTATTTCCTTTTTGGCTTTTTTTTCTTCGCCCAACTTGTTGATTTAAATTCATGAACGTTTATCACAAAGAAAGTTCTCCTTCCGCTCGTTTTCTATTTTTTCGGGGGGTTTCCTTCGCTTGGCTGTATTTGTCAGGAAAAGTGGAGAGCGAGGCCTGGAGGATTTCCACTCAATGTCCATGTGTTTGGCCAGACACTTGACACAAGCACTTGGCCACCGCACAGGCCAGTGTCCATCCCCAGAGATCTCTCGCTCTCTCTCCCTGTTGGGGTTTTAGTGTCAAACGCAGGACATTGGTTCTCCAACTCGGCGGCCGATGCGTGTCTACTTAATTGACTGTCGACTGACCGGCCACTTGGAGCTGCCCAACTCAGTCTGGTCCATTGGTTCACTGGTCCTTGTTAATGACTAAGCAGAAGAGCCACTTGAGCATTGATTAGTTGTTGCCGGCGATTCTATTTAATTGCAGTGAATTTTCAACATAAATTAGGGCTGCACCTTCTAGTAAGGATCAGGGAGCTTGGCTATATCTCAGAAATCTCTGGCTTTAATCCAGAGATTGCCTTGAAATTGATGAACTGACAAGGAGCTGACAAGGCGCATTGACAGGAAAACGTTCATTAGCTTAAGTGGTGCTCTGTGGTAATTTTATGGCGCCCCAACCTCCTGGGAAATGGACAATTTCCAGGCGATTGAATGCCAGGATAACCAGCTCTTCCCCCCCAGAGATAAAAGCTCATGAAATGCTAATGGGCTCCAGGGGAAAAAAGATTTATGGGAACGCATTTATATAGGGTTTTTTTTTCTAGTAAAAGTCGCAGGTGAACTCACCGACTGTGGTCAGCAGCATATTGTCCAGGAGCAGGGCTATGGCAACGATGACAAGCACCAGGCGATTGGAGCCACGCCAGCTGACCATCCAGGACTTGGCGGCGGACCAGGACCCGGCAGCGCGTGGATCCTCCTGCCGGTACTGATCCGCCGGCGGCGGTGGCTGGCGTCCGGCATAGGACTGTGACTGATACGTGGGCGGTGGCGGTGCCGGCGGCTCCTTGCCGACGCCCAGGATTCCCGGGCAGTCCTGGTCCATGTTGCCATTCTGTTGGCTGCTGTCCAACTGTTGCTTGAAGGGATTCTTGCTGGGGGTGTTGGTGCTACCGCCGCCACCGGGGGGATGTGATTGCTGCTGGTTGTTGCCGGCGTTTACGGTGAAGGAGGTGGTCTCGCTAATCTCCGACTGCTGCTGCTGCTGGGCTGTGCTCTGTGCTGGCGTGTATTTTCTTGGTCCACCATTGCCCGCATCGGTCGATGATTGCATTGCGTCGCTAGCCGCTGGTTGCTAAGAAATATATAAGGCGGTTTCCACTTATTAGTCGTAAGCCGATTGTCTTTTTAAAATGTAATCAAATCAAGAGGAAGGAATATAAGCAGCTTGGGTGCGGTCTTGTCTTTTTCCAAGACTAAACCCATCCCTGTTCCCACTCCGATTCCCATTTCCATTCGCAGTCCGTATCTCACGCTCGCTTTATGCCTCAATGATTTTCGCTAATTAAAAATAAATTACAAGTCTTGGGATACGAATTGAAAAGTATCTTTCGCACGGTAACTCAGCTCTAATTGAATCATACACAATTTAAATATTTATTTAATTGCCAGCCACCTCACACTGACATGACACCCCGGCAACGGGGCGTATGCGCAACATTTGTCATTCGAACATTTGGCGTTGCCTATCCCCAGGCGCAAATTGAATTTGCGAGCATAATTCGCTTAGAAAGGAGCACAAAGGAGCAGTCTCTCCGAAACTTCTGCGACTTCTTAAAGTTTTTGGTTTGTAAAATTGAATTATCGCACAATTAACAGCAAAAAGGGCCCACGTAATTGAAGCTGAAAGATGAATCAAGAAACATATATTTTATGCAATTGAGTAGGTCTCTTCTCTGTTGGGTAAATTACAATTGATGGCTGTCCGATCTGGGAAAATTGATTGTCTCTCTGACGTCCTAGCAGACAAAATGTTCTTATTGAATGACAAATGTGACGCTGAGACTGCAACACGTTTGGGGGCGTTGCAAACAGTAGCAACGAATTTGTTATTTTAATTGATTAAATCAACTCAAATCAACTCGAATTAAATACGGAAAAACAAAGCTGATGCAGTAGTTATGGCAGTAAAAAAAATAGTATCATTTTAATTAGCATCTACTTGGAACTGACAAGCCGTTAGACAATTAATTACACGTTAAACGGTAATGGGAAGTTAGATATGTAAAGCTTATATATCAAAATACAATTATTAAGTTGAAAGTGTGGTTTATTTAATATAAAATAGCTAGTGAAATTCTATATATTTGTAATATTTAATTAAATACGGAACATATCCTTTTTAGTCCTTAAAAACCCATTTATATATGACAAAAGTTTGTTTTACTTTAATTACATTCTTTACCCTTATGAAAGTTTCTTTTATTGTTCAACAAACTTGCAATTAATTATTTTTAAACACCATATTTTTATTTATAACAATTATAAGCTCACCTAGCAGCTTTCCTTAAATCAAAATCACAACGTTTAAGAACAAAATCCTGCACAATAGTTGTGCTTGTCTCTGGAATATCACTTGCACTAATGAACCTGAATTGCCCGAAGGCCTTGGCTATTTATATAGAATTCTGTTGCCGATATTTATGTGGTTTACGATCACTTATAGCCGCCAGATACGCTCACAGAAATCTCAATTAGCAGGTAACTCCGACTTCGACTCCGACTTGCAATTCAGAAGTCAAGGCAATATAATTTGCATTCAGGAAGTGCTGATGCCATCAACTTAGAGTGCACTTTCGTTTTCGCACTAAAGTTCACTGAATTGGAAGCACTTTTCGGGAGGATCGTTCATTCCGCGGATTCTACCGACAAGTCGGCGTTCTAAGCTCAAACTAAAAACATTGGCGTGATGCCAGCGGCTTAATAAATGAATTAAATTTTTGCACACACAGATTTGAGCTTAGTTAGTCCAGGGAAGCTTTGCATTTCCAATGAATGCACAATGAAAAGTGTGTAAAACACATTTTAATAAATATTTATTAACAATTGGCATGCAATTTCGGATTTATGGGCGTGAGAGATTCAAAACAGAACAAAAGTATTAATTTAGTTTTTATTCGATTATGCTAATGCATTCGATTTTCAAGTTTGAGTTTTACGACTAAAGGAATTGCTTAACCATATTTTATGGATTACATTGGATTAGATTTTAAATAGCTTTTCTGTTGCGTGTGCTCTGTAATAATTAATAATAATAACAAGAGGGAAAACTGACAACACAATAAAGCAATGCCCTTTGAAAAATGCTATATTTATGCTTATTATTTACTCATAAAATCAAAGAATAAGTAAATGCAATTTAAAGCCCTTTAAATTGTTTATTTTATGTAAGTAAATTGTGCAGTTGAACCTGCCAGATATATAGAGTATATAGAATACATCGTAATATATTACATTCAGCTGCATGTGCGATGCGATGCGACGAATGCGATTGTTTAATTCATTATTTATGTTCCCTCATCAGATATTTCTTTTGATTGCTGTTGTCGTTGCTGCCTTTATTTTAATTGTTGTTGCTGTTGCTCTTGTCGCTATTGTTTTATTTTGTTGCCGGGCCTGTGTTAATTGCACAAGATTTTTCAAACTGGCGACGGTCAAAAATTTAGCAGCTTCTAAGCATCGACACGCAACTTTATTTAAATTGTGCTCATTTTTCAGATTTTTATTAATTTAAACAAAGCTTCTGGCCCGAGCTTAAGCACTGGACTTGAGCTTGACATTGAAGACTGGCGGCGGCGGCTCACAAAGATTGATTTATTATATTTTTTGTTTTTTACAAGGCAATAAACTGGTTTTCCTATATATAATCGACCAGGAATTGAAGGCAGCAGCAGGGTTTTTTATTTCCCATATAATTGCTGTACAAAGTTGCACAGTCTAATTTTTCCTTTATTTTTTTACTATCTATAATTGCGATTTTAATTGCAAAACGGTGGCCGCACATCTGGAACGTGTAAATGAAGCCCCTTTAAGCTAATTAGCACAAATCGACACTGCCAGGCAATCATATTCGCAAATACTATAAGCTGGAGGGTACTTGAACGTGTCTAGTTATAGATCAGTCCACACTCATCGAGAGCTAAGCTAGCTCTGAGTTAGAGTTTGAATTACAAAAGGTTTGTAAGGTAAACTAGGAAGTGTTCTACTACACTCCTTAAAGATAAATGAAGTAAAGGTGGCCTGAAGAGATACAGTTCCTCATCAATTTTAAGAAGTAAGAAACCTATTTTTATATTTAAGTTTACTTCATTTCAAGTACTCTTTCACCCTTTCTTTCCTTCTTAAATACCCAAAAACACCCACCTGAGGTTTTCGTTATATGTGACTCCTCCTCCAGACTTGGCTTTCTTCCAGGGATTTTCTGTAGAGGTGACGGATGGGAAGGATTGTGTGTCTGGCGTGTTCCTAAAGTCTATGGCAATTTTCCAGTTGATATTTGCTAGGAGGTTTTTGTAGCCGGATTTTTTTGTTTTTTTTTTTTTTTGGTGGGTGAGGTTGTGCGTTGTTGGAGTATTCCTAAGGGAGAATAAAATAAAGGAAAAAACAGGAAACAGAGAAGCAAAATGAGAAGAAGTCGTTTAAATAAAGAAGCTTGAAACGGATTCTGTTGGCAGTGGCCACTTGTGGATTTTGTGTTTTGTGATGGCACTGAAGTGGTTTTCCTTCGAGGGAGTGTTTGCTCTTCAGTTGGCTGGCGGCAAGGTCGTTGCCCAACAAGTGGAAAGCCAGGAAAAATAAGGGAAATGTGCAAGGGGAGGCTCGCTTAAAAATATATTTAAATACCACAATTAAGCTATGATTAATAGCTTGTCTCACAATTAATTTGAAGCCACAAATTATTGCACAAACAATTTAGCTTCTCAGCATGAGGCCTGGCCAAGGGTAAATGTTATGAATAAAGAAATATATATTCGGATTTATTATTCAATACCCAAATATGCCACACTCAATGGGACTCGGCGGCTATTTGTCCAGGGTAAATATTGAAAAGTAAATGGTATTTACATCAATATTTGTTAATACTTTTATTTGTCTTCGATTTTTTTCAGCAGCAGATTGCCATGTCAAGCAAAAAATATTCTGTATGCCTGCCAGCCACGATTCAAATCGATTAATAAATAAATAAATGTGGGTATAAATAAACAGGCATTTTGTAGCCGCTTTAAAATGCAAATTTCGATTGAGTTTTTGATTGATAGGTGAATATATACCTTGCTTACAAACGAGGGGGGATTTATCGATAGATGAATCTTTCTGGTGCTTTGGAAAATATACATTAAACTAAATTGTAAATGAGTATTTATTTTTCAAGTTAAATATAAATATTTAATTAACCTTTAAGAAGATTTTCCAATGGGAAATTTATAATCAAGAATATAAATGATTTATAGATTCGGAAATGAGAAATTGTATAAAAAGAAAGCTTTATTTTGTTTATAGTATGTAAATAAATATAAGCTAATCAAACTAATTAACCAAAAATACAAACAAAAGCTTGACCGCAACCAAAAAGTTAAGTGACAACAATTAAGACGACTTTGCCTTAATAATTAAAACAAAGCTTGCACAAAAAAACGTAGCTTTAAGAACTTTTTAAAAATATCTAAAGACCGTAACTTACACCCTTAGATCTTTCGAGTTTTCACATATTTTTGGCTGATGTTTTTGGCCTTTGCTTGCTGCTTGAACTTTAGGCGGTTTTGACACGATTTTAGGCGCACATTTGTTTGGAATTTGGTTGTGTGTGATACGGTTGCGGCGCTAACTGAACTGAGGTGCCACAAGTGTTTTCTGGTGCTGAGGCTGCACTGCGAGCGTGGGAAACGGGCACGTCCATCAGCCACGAGATCTCATCTCGCACTGAACGAGTGACTGAACGGGCGCGATGCGCTGGCCAGCGGCGCACGAGGCGCCGGCGACGTCGACGGCCATCGACTGCGCCCAGGATGTGGCTGTGCCACAGCGGCAAGTTTATCAGCAGCAAGGAGCAGGAGTGCCAGGAGGATGCGGGGCAGGAGATGAGGCAGAAGATGCTGTTAAAGAGGAAGAAGCAGCAGCCATGCTGGCAGCGCTGCCACTTGTTGTCTGCTGATGCTCCTGCTGCCTGTTGCAGGACATTCCCTCTTATCCGTTCTGTCATTCTGCCGTTCTTTTTTGCTCTCCTTTTCTCACACTTTTATGTCCTTACACCCCCACCCACCCCGCTCTCCCCCTGGCATATTGATGGCTGCCAACGGCAATGATTCTGCTCAATTGCCTTCATTGTGTTGGTTCTCTATGTACGTGTGGGTGTGCTGTTTGATTTTATTTTCACTGTCAATTGCGTTACGCCTGTAAGCATGCAACGCATTTTGGGGTTGCCCTCGACACACACTCACACACACACATTATGCCTAATTGATTTTCGTTTCGCTTCCTAAGTGGCAAATCAATTTTAAGGGAAAAAAGCTAAAGGGAATGGTAACTGGAATGGGGACAGGAAGAAACATCTTCAGTGGTTTTAACATATACTTTTATAGCGAAAGTCGATTTTAGGTTAGACTTAAGGCCAGCAAAAAACCGAATTTAGAATATTAAAGAGCCCATATCCTAGTATATTCCTTGTATAGTTTTTCCTATGTATAAAATGTTTAATATTTTTGATATTTCATATTTAAACGCAATACAATACACAATTTATACATTTATAATAATTGTGTCCTTAAAAGTTTTTAATAATGGTTTAAGTTTAAATTTATGGCAGATTTAAAAAGTAAATACCTTTAAAAACAATATTTTCTGTTTAAAGTATTGAAAAAACTACGATTTAACATTTAAAATTGAAGAAACAATTTGATTTTTAAATAAAAACAGCTGAAAACCTTGATAAAAAATAGTTTTTAAAAGCAATTATTTACCAAATGAAAAAATCAATATAATAATAAATAATAATGCAAATAAACACAAAAATATACACATAAAAAAACCAATATTTGATTTTCTAATGAGCTTAGTAAAGTTAATGTCTTGACCATCAATTTGAAAACTGGTTTGGGTCAAGCCCTCTTGGGATAAATTAAAGAGCATATCAGCCAAATAATATTATGTTAATGCCATTTTAAAATGCCTAAAATAAACACAGCTCTAAGAAATACAAACCGGCAAACAAAAAACTCTTTTTAAGACAACTTTAAATAACTTAAAGTTTATGTAATACAAATTTGTTTACAGTTTTAACCTTCAAGTCACTTTTACGACCCCACCATATTCCTTGACGTGTGTAAATCATGCGTTCTGCAGCATAACGAGGTCACAATTTACGCTCACTTGTTAGGCAAAGGTGTAACAGGTGTTTTGTTGCAGACACCCCAGGGCATTGGCCTTAAGAAAAACGTCAGCCTGGACGTGTTGCTGCACTGATTTGGCCAATTTCCGGTGAAAATTCGATGCCGGCAGGCTATTGTCGATACCGAAACCACCTGATGGCATGTTCCAAGACGAACTTTGCTTACACATGGACTCTCTTATAATTAATCTGCTTGAGATGTTGTAAATTTATGCAACTAACCGGATGAGGAGCTCGTAAGATACAGATACAGAACCGAAGCGATTGGAAAACGACACGCGACTGAATCGAAGATGGGAACAGAGATTGGCCAGAGACCGAAGCCAGAAATCTATATACCTAAAAGCCTCTACGATGATCACGTTTAATGCGTGAAATTTGCATAAAGAACTACAGACGTTAAAGCGAAATAATGAATTAATGATAAAAATAGACCAATATTACAAATGGGGGAAGGAAAGATCTTGACAACTTAAGAAACCCGTCTACAAGCTGACTTAAAATTTATATTTATGTAGATTTATCTTCAGTAAATATATAGGTAAACTTGTGTTTAACTTTTTGAAAGGATATATCACTAATTGAAACAAGTATCTGACATAGTTTGTCCGTTAAAAAAAGCATAAAACCAATACGATACGATACCCTGCCCCTTACAAATCGATTTTAAACACACTTCATGCGTTGAACTTTTCGTTGGAAAATCAGTGGAAAACCAAGAAAAAATAGCATCAGGGGACAGCAGCAACTACAATGGAGCCATAAAAAAATATATAAAAAAGGTGGAGAGTTCCATTGAAGTGTTAAAGTGGCGACGCCAAAATAACTTCAAAGTTAATGGACTAGAAATCGGCCAGGACTGATGGCATTAAATAATACAATAAATGCAGAAATGCTTTTGGGACACGGCTACCCTCAGCCGTTGGACTTAAAAAAAGGGACTGCTGGGCGGTGGCTAAAAAGGCTCGAGTGCGACTCGGGCTTTGTTTGGGCCTGACAAATTGAATTTGCCACATATGACGGCTTAACTTCATATGCTAAGGGTTAAATCGATGACAAATGCGGCCGGCTTAGCGCTCAAAAACTGATGCGGGTCATTCCGAAAGAGAATCTCTGGCCAGAATCTCTGTGGTCAAGTTTTATCACAATAGAGGAATAGACATAGAGGAGAGAGAGAGAGATATAGAGAGAAAGGAAAAAAAGGAAACCGGAAAACTCATTCGGCCGCAAATGTTTAATTTCCTTTTGTTTGAAATGCTACACACACCAGCCTCGATCCAGGGGCTGTCATTAGCATTTGCGAAATATATTTAAATGTGCGAGGGCGATGATGAGCAACCAACCCCCAGTCAAAGTTCAAATGTCACCCGCTGCATGTGAGTGTATGCCTGTGGTGGAAATATTTTCCATTTTCCCTCGGAACCGGCTAAGAGTTGGGGTTGGGCTGGTGTCGCATATTTGGTGGCATTCAATTGAAATATCAACACGTGCCACATCATCTTCAGCTCCTGCTCCGGCTTGGCATAGTTGTGTTCGCCTTTTCCACTTGGCATTTGTCTTAGCCGAGCAAAGGGCCAGAGCGAGTTCATTAAGAAATTCCACAAATATTTTGAATTTATTATCAGCGTTTTTATATTTCCTGCGAAATGAAAAGGCTTGGAAGGTCCTTTATTGTTAGCCAGTGAAAGTCATTGCTAGAAAATTCCTTGAAATAAAAAATACAAAGCTGAAGTGAACTGATAAATCCTGCTGCTTTTAAAGTTATAACAGCCAGGAATAATTTTCTGTGAAAACTTAAGACCAACTTTGACAAAAGTTTGGACCTGTGGAATGCAAATAAAAGTCAAGTTTAATTAAAATTTTTCTACACACTTAAAATTCAGGCTATTTAATAAAAAAATCAGAATAAGAAGATAGTTTATACAGTATAATTTCAAAATTGTTATAAGAATCAGCTCAAAATAAGTATAGTCCTACTCCTAACCTTAAACTTAGGCTAACCTTACGCCTATTTGACTTAGGCTTAAACATATACTTAACCCGGATACGGCAAGATTATGTCAGAATATAGAGCAAAGCATATGCCAGGGATTACGAATAAAAGAAAAATTAATTTAATGGACTTTCATCCATTTATTTCACTTGGCAGCCAGCATACACCAAACATATCTCGGACTCGTCCTGCGCACTGTCCGAAAAGGAGGCGTGTCCAGGTACAACCAATCGGATGGCTTAGATAATACGCAACGCTGTTATCCGCCAGTCAGATGAAAAGGAAGCCGAACCGGAAGGAAGCTGCGGAATCGCTCGGCTTTTCACTTGTTGCTTCGCTTTTTTTTTGGAGGAGAAGAAATGGGGGAAACAAGCGCTGGAAAAGCGTGAAAATTGATAATAAACGCACTTCGCACGTACACACACTGACTGTGTGGAGGGTGTGGTGTGTAGAACACTTCTAGTCGCATTTATTGCCAGCTTTTATTTTATGCTTTTGATTTATGGCACGGCTTTTACACTTAGACAATTGTCGAGCTCTGGAAGAGTCTTCAGTCCAACCTTAATATCATAATCATTTACATCTTAGCAGAAAGAAAGGCCTACTTTTAGGCCTCTTATACAAATATTAAAACCACTTTACAGATTAATTTGACTTTAAGTCAGCATTCATACGAATTCGAGCTGAAATCCTGAAAGGAAAATCATTTTATGATTAATTTGAGCCCCTCTACTTCGCACCATCCATCTTGGCAGTCGTTTTCCTGGACATTGACCAATTGCTGCCATTAATTCTCAGCCTTTAAGAGCCTTTTTCGGTTAAGTGTCTTTGCAGAGTCTTCCCCAGGACACATACATATCTAGTTAATTGCATTTTTATTAGCCGGCATCGGCAAGCAATGCAAATAAAAATACAAACAGATTGGATTTTGTGGCGCTTTAAGTAAATAATACAGTTTTTATTACCTCCATCGAATTGTACAGATAACGCGAGACGGCTTAAGTACTTAGCACACTCGACGCGATTAATTGTAGATATTACACAATAATAGAAACTTAAGAGCTAAGCCTAAGCGATTTTTGTTCACAAGCAACAACGGAATTTGTCTAGCTTAAAAACAAACATTGCGATCGCATTCAATTAACATTTAACATTGTAACTCAACCAAGCGATCCATGACGTGTGTGTTTATCATATATATATATTGTACAACAGAGTATTTTCTCTACATTACTAGGCCTATAAAAATTGCACACAAGCAAACCCTATTAACTAGGACTACAACTAGGCTAATTGGCCACGCTAACAAACTGCGAATTGGGGGTCAGTTGGGTTGGATTGGATGGGATGTGGGCGTGCACGGGTACAACTACGCTTCGATCTTTAGATTGTCGAACTCGTCGAGCCGGTCGTCTGAACCGGAAGTAGTCAGGTCCGAGAGCTCATCGAGGCACTTCTGGCGCTTGCGTACATTCCAGTGCAGCCCCTCGGCGAGGGAGTCAAACCAATCGGATATTTGATCCTGTGAGCAAATGCTGGGCACGGGATATCGAGAGGTGGTCACTCTCAGGCTGTCGCCGTGATTTAGCTCCTGATCATTGCGTCCGTCAAAGGAGACGCGTGAGGTGTTGCGGCTATCAGGTGAAATTGATATCTGCGAAGGGGAGAGAAGGAAATAATTGATGAGTATCTCCTGCTAATGCATTATACACGATTTTCGGCAGACAAGGTCCACATTAATTAGGCTGAGTCATAAAAAGTTACTCGAATAAAATGTACAAATCTTGAGCTATCTTCTCACATAAAAACCAGACTGCATTCCGACCTCTACTCACCCTTAACTCCACTCCAGCGGGCACAACAATCGGCCTGAAGCTCAGCGAGTGGGGGCAAATGGGCGTCACTAGAATGGCCGGCACGGAGGGATGGATCATCGAGGCACCAGCTGCTGCCGCATACGCTGTGCTCCCCGTGGGCGTCGATACAATCAGGCCATCGCCCTGCACTGAGGTGATGTACTTGCCGTCCAAGAAAATGTCGATATTGCTCAGATAGGGCGAGGGTCCTCGATTGATCACCACCTCGTTCAGCACTAGGATGCTGTTATTGGGGCTATTGTTGTTGTTGGCCTTGACGGACCAACTGGGTCCATTGTTGAGCTCCACGTGATTGAGTTGCCTGTGCAGATTCGGCTTGAGCAGACTACCACCACTGGCCGAGGCCAGCAACGACTCCTTGCGGCGCTCGCCCTTGCGATGGATGGAGCAAGACAGGCGGCTGCGTAACGTAAGAGCAGCATGACCTTCCAGGACATTGGTCACCTGCTCCTGGAAATTGTCGCACTGGAAGGGCGTCAGAAAACCAAGGGAACCCAGGTAAAAGGCCATCACTGGGGGCACCGACTGCTGGAACAGCTGGGAGGCATACAGCAAAGTGCCATCGCCACCCAGGCAGACAATGAAGTCAATGCGATCGGTCAGGTCATCGCGGCCATCTCTGCGGGAAATAAATAATTAATTTTAAACAAATACAAGAAGATAACTTTCACTCGGACTCACTTGAAGGTAACCAGCATATCGCGCAGCGCCAAGAATCGCGCCCTTACTCCGGCATAGTCGCCATGCACTTGTCGAAACTTGGCGCTCTCTGCCTCCAGCTTGACGTCATCCCGCAGCAATTTGTCCTCGAGAACGGCGGACTCCACCCAGACAACCATGTGCTTCTCCTGCACCAGCCACTCCACAAGCTGAACGAATGGTAGCAAAACCTGCGAGTCCTTCTTCTTGATTACCAGCACGGTGAGTGGTGGCTTGTACCAGGTCAAGCGTTGACTGGCCGGATCCTGAATCTGCATCACCATGGCGGAGTTTTTCATAATGCGTCCACATGGTCCGAATTGCTGGAAGGGCGACGGAGCATTCAGACTTCTGGTGCGCCTGGAAAGAATTAACGAAAAATTGTATTACTTATTTAGTTTATTTAAATGGATTTTGGAGAGACCTAAAAATAGAGATACACAGGATGTTTACTACTAAATATAGACCTCAAGATACGCGGATCGGGAGCCACTTGGGGCACCTGTTGCTCTTCAACCTCGGAGATTTGACGCTGCAAGGCCGTTGCCAGCTTTAATTTTGGATGCTGCATCTTCTCCTTTGTAAATATTTTCCGTTTTAAAGAAAACTTTGACGGTCACGCCCTTTTTTGCTCAGTTTTATTGTTCTCTTCTGGCTTTTCCTAGCCCAACACTGGTCACAAAAATCGAAAACGTGTTGGAATTTTTCGATGCGAGCACGGCTGCTGCTCGTTCGAAGGTTACAAAATCACTGACAGGCCAATTTGGTCGAATCGAAAACACAAAATAAAGGTATATAACGTATTTATATTTTTGTTTTCATTACAACAACACGACGACGGCGGCAGCGCAAATAAACTTGTTGAATCTCAGGTCCAAACAAACAGGAATTGCACATGCTAACCCGCCGAATGGCTGCGAGACACGGCCCGGAGGTAGGAGACGAGGAAAAGCGCCTGCCTGGCCA
This sequence comes from Drosophila mayri, assembly GCA_008042485.1. Classification (NCBI taxonomy): domain Eukaryota; kingdom Metazoa; phylum Arthropoda; class Insecta; order Diptera; family Drosophilidae; genus Drosophila; species Drosophila mayri. Next base: position 82,134 of record VNJN01004183.1, on the reverse strand, counting down.
AGAGAGTCGAGAAGCGGAAGAGAGCTTTCTGTTGCCGTGGCTGGGAGAGCCAGTGTGGGTGCGGGGGTGGCGAGCATCGCTTGCTAACGGCTTTGATTGATGTGCTAATGCCCCATGACTCGGCACAAAGAGGCACAAAGAGAAGAGGGCGAGGAGGAGCTGAGATAGGTGGACATGGATGAGCAGGGAGAAGAACGAAGAGCAGAGCTTAATGAGCCATAAGTTAGACTATGCTGAACTGGACCACTGAACAGCATCAGTACAGTGGGATAGTTTTGTGACTTAGCTAAAACAATTTGCATTTGATTATTTTATTTTTATGATATACAAGTAATTTAATGTTCAATGGAAATTAATGCATTTTTGGCTTTATTACGATTAAATTTTCCATCAAGTTATATATTAAAAAGAAGCTTTTAATTGAGCTTGTTTTTACTTTCAAATGAAATACTATTTCTTAGATTTTTCGCAAGTAAATATATGATCATTGGATGAGCACTTGTTTGACTCGAAAATACTCTTCAATCTGGTGGCAAATTACAAATATTTAGCTCTTGCCTAAACCTTTATTTATCTTCCTTATCTTTCGCTCTTTAAACATTGTTCATCACTTAATAACGACACAAGTCCCACCGTATTCCCACCGTATGGCGACTCTGACTCATGAAAAGGCAAAAAAGCCTGGGCAAAAGGAGCACTTCGGCGAAAGGGAACCACATGACGCATCTGTTGCGATCTGATGCATGGCAGGAAGATGTGTTGACAGGCGGTGGTCATGATTTCGTGTCGCCATTGATTCGATATGATAATGAAAGCGACTTCGAAGGAAATTCACACTCATTCATTCACTTACTCGACATGTTCACAGTGAGCACCCACTAAGTCAGCACACTTCCTCGATCGGAACCGGGAACCAACTGAACTGGAAGCTCGACAAGGGTCTGCGGGCACTTAAGTAGCCACCAACTCTAACTAACTAACTAAATGCCGCAGACAGACAGACAGACGTCAGCATGACAATGCTTTAAAATTCGTTAATTCATTGACTTTCTGTAAGCCCGAAGTCCGATTCATTTTCCATTTCCCTCGGGCATTAATGAGGGGCCTACTATATAATCGTTATAATCCATGCAAATGCGGTTTCAAGCCACCTGACCTGCGCACCTTTGGATTTCGGCACGCCAAATCGGTCACGAGCCAGAGAGCGAGTCTGTCTGTCAATCCGCTTTCGTTCCGAATCGGATATATATATGTAAATATATTTCAAGATACTCGAACATACTCGCTCATATGCAATATATCTACCTGTTGGCTTTGGTTTATGACTGGCGCCAAGCACAAACTGGCACCGATTTCGAACTCAAACCTAGCGCTGGCGTCTCAAGTTCTCGAGTTCCAAACAAACCGTAAAAAAATAGTAGTAGCTGGAGAAGAAAAAACCTACAGACATCTCGGATAGCCATAAATTAACAGACGGCGCCGCCGTCGTAGTACCAATAAGCGAGGTGTTAACAAACTCGTTTTTAAGTGGCCAAAAAAAAAAATTAATGAATAAATACAACACGCCACAAATGCTGAACTATGCAGAAAGGTCAAGGACTTTTACGCTCCTCTTAATTCGTTTTCAAAACACTTATTTATTAAATCTAAGTACATGCCACAAAATCCAATTTATTGATAAACAAAAATGTGGTTTGCTCCATCATGCTGATAGGGGAAAGCAGTTGTGAAATTGATACTAAGTTCAGTTGGAGTGTATATATAATTAGCCGATTTGATCTGAGTAAACAAAATGCGCCTAAATGCACACCACTTTTCCCTTACTAGCGATAAGAGCCTGTGACAAGGTAAACACTTGATTATACAGACACCGCCACTCCTTATCACCGGAGCATGCCGCGTACAAATGTTCACCGAGCGACCTGATAACTTTGAGATAACCACCGCACCAAGGCAAATAGTTGAGCACAAAATCAATTATTTACATATGAAAATAATAATCTATTAAAGCAGACAGAGAGAAATTAATGGAGCATTAAAGCTGTATTATATTAACCCTTAAACCTAGGGATAAGGCCAGGAGTTTTTCTTTAAATTTAATAGAAATTTAAGGAGCAAGTTTTGCTCTCTTAAAATAGCTTTCCTTTAGTTTAGTTTAAATTGAATAGAAAATTATAAAGCAATTTTCGCTTTCTTAAAACAGATAACTTTTTAAAAAGATCAATTTTCCGTTTGATATTCTGCTTTCTGAGAATGCTTCTCATTAAAAACAATACAAAAAAATTAAATAATATTAAAATAACTTTGCTGAAAACCCCAAAAAAACCTTTTATATTATTTCTAACACCTTTCGTTTGTTTTTGTGCAAATTTTAAGACTTTAAATCTCAATTTTTCGCCAGTGTTTCCAATTTTGTTTATTAAGCTCCGGTTTGGTTTGCTGCGATTCGGATTTGTTTGGTTTGATTTACTTACGGCCAGGTTCCGCTACGTCTACGCCGTGTGGAGGAATCAAAGTAGCCGTCATCCGTTTCCTCTTCGGATTTGGCCTGCTGCCTGCCCGGACTGTTGGCCAAGTTCTCGCTGCCTGTAGTTTGATCACTGCTTTGGCTACTGACCACGTTTGCCTTATTTTGAGTGATCCTCTGACGCTTTAGCGTGGCACTGTGTCGCACCAGGAGATCATTGTAATGGGTCTGATGGTGACTAGTGCCGCTCCAGGCTAACTTGTAGCTGAAACGTTCCTCCAGGCGATGCTGGTGCAGGGTGGCCAGGTCTATGTCCGACAGGCACGTCATTCTGGAGTTCTTTTTTGCAGTCACCAATCACTAAATATCACTAAGCAGACACGCACACAATTCACAGGAGATGCGAATGGCTAAAACATTTTCATAAACTGAAATTGGGTTGGGAAATTAGCTGGCATATCATTGCTTGGCATTTCTTTGGGACGACTGGTAAGACCCCACCCTTGGAACGGCCCTGAGGCGAACGAATTGTAAATAACATTAACCTTGCTCCCCTTTGGCAAAGGTGTTAACGAAGTTAACCAAGTTTTGGGTTACCAAAACGGGGGACGAAAGAATGCCGTACACCGTTTTTTTTTTTTTTTTTTTTGGGATATAAAAAGGTAACAGCTTTGGCGCGTGGTAAAAGTTGATAAACAAAAACGGTCAGTATTGGGTTTTCTTATAGCCAAACCCAACCGGTTTTTGTTTCTTTTGAAATTTGTGCAAAAATAAATTTGTTATTAGCAATCAAATAGTTTGTTTTGGCTGTTTTTTGGTTTTTTTCTCTGTCCAACCTAACGGACCGGAGCGTAGTTCCGGCTTTGACGCAAAAGCCATCGCAAAAAAAAATATAAATAAAAGCGGGGAAGAAAGGCGCGGGACAAGGCTTGCTTATATGCGTCATTGGCCAGCTTCCGTCGACGGACTTGGCCAACTTTTATCGCCTGCCAGAGCCCCACAACGATGTCAAGTATAAGTCAATTGGCAAAAAATAAAATCATTGGCACGAAACAAGGCTCGGATGTACTAAACTCAGTTAGCTTTATAGCGAGAAATACAATTAAGTGCACTTTTTTCTTCATCTCTTTGTCTTGGCAGCTGGGTTGGTCAACAACCTTTTAATAAGCCAAAAAACAAAAACCACTTAGACTACAATTAACCATTCGGTCTGCAGGCAACCAGGCATAACAGTATCGCCGGGCATTAATCTAGAAATCGTGACCCGTGTGCGCAATGAGCTTGAAAATCTCGATCGTTTTCGGTTTCTTTCCGAGATTGCCCCATCGACAGTTCATTAACAGAGGTCGCTTGGCGCTCCCATTGAGTGGCTGATAAGAAGGAGGAACTTAACAGAAAGAGGAAGTAAAAAGTAAGGTAAGAGGACGAGGTAGAGCCTTTACTCAGAAAAGTGAGAAATAATAATATCTTATTACCCAAAGTCCTCACAAGTCGAAATGAGATTCGAGTATACCTAAAATTCTTAATAACTCTTATATTTATATAAAATTTCCACTGCAATTTAGTAGAAACACATACCCTGATATAACTAATTCCCTTTTAATATCACAACTTACAAGGCCTTTCACTAGATTATAATGCAATTTATCATTTATTACCCCGAATACATGGCTTCTAATTGAAATTCCAATTAAATGTATTGCGTAACAAGAATAATAACAAAAACAATATATGTATACTCTCCACCGATCGCGTGATCCACAGTGGCTTCTCTGTCTTCTATATTTACCGACATCAGGAAGCAACAAGTACAAGTCATTGGAAATGTTTCTGTAAAATAAACAAAGGAAGACACAGGCAGAGCCCCCCCTTGGGAATTGCTAGTTACATCCGTAGTAATCGGACTATGACAATAGACGAGTGCATATAGCGAATTTTTAATTACTTAGCGGCACAAAGACACATGAAATAATAAATTAACGACAGCCACAAATGAATAAATCAATTAATGGACGAAATGCGCACTGCTGCCAGCCACTAAGTTTAGTGATTATGTGATTATCATTAGATCGGATAGAAAAGTAAACCCACGGATCGGTGGAACCACCACCTGGTCGCAACGTGCCTGCATGTCATTGGCAAGAGCCCGTGTTGGCAGTGATATAATTCAAATGACGCCTTTCGTCAACATTTCAAATGTATAGTACTAAAGTTGCAACTGCAGTTATTAATTGTGCACTGGGTGAAGGTCCAACCTCCAATTGTCATTAAACACATTTTAATTCTAGGGTATATGCCTATACATATATTATAATTCATATATTATCTGCTGCCTATCAATTGATAAGTATCTGTGACGTGGTTTCAATCTGAATTATATAGAAGCTTTGTAAGAGTTACAAACTATGGTTTTTAAATCAATAAATTCCATTATCCCCCCTAAAAAATCAGTAATGGTATTAATAGCAATAACTAACTAGATAAAATCTAGCACAAACAACAGTTTTCCCTTTCAAACAGATGTTTATTTTGGGTTTTATTTAGACACAAGTTTACTGAATTAATTAACCCCCCTATAGGTTTATCTTTGGTGGTCTACATATGGATTTTTCGTGTGAGTCAATACAAACAAAGGCTATGGACTACTAGGAATACATGTTTTATAAATTTATAACGATCGATATCTAGCACATACAACTGTATTTAACGGTAGTTAAAGAAGACCAGACATAGCTTAGTTCCACATAAATAAATTCAACGTTAATTCCACGGTTTAGTGCAAGTGCCCGAGACGGCAGGCGATTGACGGTTTGATAGCCAAGCTGCTAGTAGGCTAAATAAAGGGGTGGCCATTGAGGGAAATCGAAAGTGGGCTGGGGGAGCCCAGACCCCAGAAATGCCAAGTCATGTCTGCGTTGGAAAAGCGCCAAGCCACTGGACAGGCAAGGCAACAAAGTACTCTAATTACACGTTATATAATCTGTTTTGTTTTCGTTTTAGCACAAAACGCGAACCAAGGCGAAACTTCCAGCTCCAGAAGCGCAACAACAACGACAGTAACTGTAACAACGGCGGCTATATAGCTTTAAATTTTAACTGACCAGCGATCGGCGATCGGCAACAGGTGAACGAACGAATCGAACTGAAACAAAACGAAACCGCTCGACGATCGGCGTTGGGAACGGGATGGAGAGCCAGGGGGAGGTATAGAGCGCGAACGCGACTGTGCTGTCCGGTGATCATACGATAACTGCGGGAGCTTGGGACGCCAAAAAGGTGATTAAGCTTGGCGATTTGTGTGCGATTCAGATTCAAAAATAAAAGTGTGCAAGCGTCAAGCGACTGTAAACAAAAAACGGCTGTCGTTTGGCCACCTTTGGGGGTTTCTTGCCGGGCATCTCTGATCGTAAACAGCTGAGCGGAGCCACGCGTCGCGATTGCATAAAGAGAGTGGGTGGAGAGGTAAACAAAGCAGCTGTTATCAACAGGTGTTACTCTGTAAAATCACTGTTAAGTAAACCCTGTAATGCAAAGTTGCTCATGTTAATTTCAACAAAGAGGAGATAAATTTATGGACCTGCGAGATATAAATTAATTAACAGAGTCATAACAGAGACTCACAAAGCTTAACAGAGTCTAATATAAATATTCAATGAATGGATTCCCCACAGTGTACGCCTGCATTTACTGAACCAAATCTATTATCTGAGCCTCTACTTTGATACACATTTGTCACACGTGTTAACAAATGTTTAAATTTGACAGGAAAACAAACACATGTGTACCACTTGAAGAAGGGAAGGGAAGGGATGCGAAGAATGTAGAAGAGAAGTATTTTCCGGCTAGCAGCTCTAATTGATTGCCAGCGAACTGATAATGTTTTTTGTTTAGCACAGTAAAGGCAAAACTGTAGCTAAACAGAGGTTTAAATGTTAACCTAAGGTGGAATTACTCATATTAATTGTAATCAAATAAAGGCTTTAAAATGTATCAGCTTGTAAAACAGCTGACAAAAGTAAATAAACAATTTTTAGCAGGTATTTGTAACCCACTTACCACCACCAACGCATTTCCATATCATCGCCAGCAGTCCCGTTGTTAATGCCAGGACCCGGGGCCGAAGATGCTGCAGCACTGCTTTGCCGCCCACTGTTTACGTGGAGCAGCTGATTGTCATGGTCATCGTAGTAGGATCCATTGGACATGCAGCCAGAGGACGAGGTGGCAGCAGAAGACGAGCCGCTGGCCTTTGGAACCATTTGGGCGGGCGAGGGGGTTCCAGCCAAAATATTGTTGTACGCGGACGTCATTGTGGTCACTTTTGCTCCGTTAGCGTGCGTGTGTGTGTGTCTGCCTGCGCACCTGTCAGCGTGTGCGTGTGTGTGAAGTGGGTGAGTGGTGCGGGGTTGGCCTAGTTTTGACCCACAAATGCGATGCACTGCCTCACACGCTGGCCAACTGCCCGGATCCACAGAAGCGCGGACTAGCTGCTAATTTGCGATTTAAAGAACGCGAGTTCCAATGAGTCCATGTTATTTGTTTTTTTCTTGCACCATTACAGTGTGGCTGCCTCGCGCGGTGTACGGAATACCCAACATTTGGCACAATTATTATCGTGGTATTTTTACCCTGATTTGAAAGGCCGCGAAACTTAAATGTTTCCTTTTGGACTTTTGGAACTTTTACAACTTCTAAAAATCGTTATTAATTAAAAAAAGGGTATTTGAATAATTCCCAAAAAATATGCTTAATTTAGGACAATTAAGATAAGGATTTGTACAAGACTAACTTATATTTGCAAATTAGTATAAGTCAAATAACCTAGTCTAAGGTAAAAATAAACCTCATGATTTATTATAGACTAAAACAGCACTAACTTCTCGAATACAAATAAATAGACAAGTTCAAGGATAAAAATTCAAGTTTTCTTACCGAAACTGCGTGCGTTTTTCTAGCAAACTGATGGGCAGGGCTTTTCTCAGGGGAGCTGGCGAGCTTCCGGGCGTTGAGGCCTCTTCATCGACGATTTGTTGAGCCCGCTGCATATCTTCTGGATTCATATCTATTTCTGATTCCGAATTCTCACTGCAATTAAAATCACAACCGAACGCTGGCAACGATCGTCGTCAACTACTCTGCGAGGCTTTATGCATTTCACACGACCAGAGATCGGCACGCACCGTACATACACACACCTGTTGCCCGCACACTCGCACAACGCAAAAAAACATTGCGCACACCTTGAATTCGGCAAGCACAAAAGGTAAAAACACTCGCAATGGCATCAAACACGATCGAAGCTAACGAACAATGGCAGCACAAGATCTTTGCCGTGTAATGAACACGGCTTGTACGCCTGAGGGCGCAAACAAAGTCTCGAAGCCTCAGCCTTAGCTCCACTTTCGATTCGCACCCAAATCGATGCAAACTTATATTTCTAACAGGCCCAAGTGCGTGGCAACAGCGGCGGCGACCAAATCCAAAGGCAGCCGCGAGGTGAGCAACATGCGGCAAACAAGTGGCTACGGGCAGAGGAGTGGGGCTCCAAAACCAGTCTAAACACAAAACACTTATAGGCTATAATCTATAATAAAGCAAGGTGTGTTGATTATGCGAAATATACAAGGCAATGTTCTCTAACACACAATATTCAATCAGTTTTCAGCTAGCAGCAATAATCTACAGAACAACGTGAAAGGGTCGTCGTGCAGGTCTACTTGATGAAATTATATTTAAAACAAGTTAATAATTGCAATTCAGCAATTTGGTTTAGGTGCTAACAGTAAAAAGTTTTGGGTAAGATATAATTAACAGAGTACAGTGCCATATTGTACTTCCAATATTATTGCTAAGCTTTTCGAATATATTCAAGTGTGAATTGCGATTGGTACCAAGTACATATTGATGCTTATATAGCTCAAACTGTTAGATCAAAGTAACCCAGACAAGCTTTTATATTTCTAGCTGAAATGTACATTAAATTCGCATATTTTTAATCAATAAATATATATTTCATATCTTTAAAAAATATTTTTTTTGTGCTTTAACAATTTCTTGGAAACGCCCTTGCACTTGGCAAATATTCGATCTCGTTTATAAACTAGATAAAAAGACGTTTTTGCAGACAGAACTAAGCACTAAAAGCCCTACTCTAGGCTACCAATACGATTACCAACGGAGACTTACGCACTACTACACATCATACAATTTCATATTCTCGATCTCATCCAACGTGTCCTCCGAACCGGATGCCGTGAGATCCGACAGCTCGTCGAGGCACTTCTGCCGCTTACGCACATTCCAGTGCAGGCCGTCGGCGAGGGAGGCGAACCAATCGGATATTTGGTCCTGGGCACAGATGCAGGGCACGGGATAAATGGAGGTGGTCACTCGGAGGCTGTCGCCGTGGAAGAGCTCCTGCCGATTGCGTCCATCAAAGCTGACCCACGAGGTATTGCGGCTCTCAGGGGAGACAGAGATCTGCAAGAGTGAGTATAAATTAGGTTGTACACGGAAAGCTATAAACTCTTACCTTTAGTTCCACTCCCGCAGGCACCACGATGGGCCGGAAGCTCAAGGAATGGGGGCAAATGGGCGTCACCATAATAGCCGGCACGGAGGGATGGATCATGGATGCACCGGCTGCTGCCGCATAGGCTGTGCTGCCCGTGGGAGTTGATACTATCAAGCCGTCGCCCTGCACCGAGGTGATGTACTTGCCATCGAGAAACAAGTCGATATTGCTGAGATACGGCGAGGGACCCCGATCAATTACCACCTCGTTCAGCACCAGAATGCTATTGGCCACAGGTCGTGCATCTGAACTTGCAGAGTCCAGCTCCTGCATCTTGGCCTCGTGCTTTCTTTCGCCCCTGCGATGCATCACGCAGCGCAGACGACTACGCAGGGTGAGGGCAGCATGTCCCTCTAGGACACTCGTGAGCTGCTCCTGAAAGTTGTCGAATCGGAAGGGTGTAAGGAAGCCCAACGAACCCAGATGGAAGGCCATCACAGGCGGCACCGATTGCTGAAATAGCAGGGAGGCATACAACAAGGTGCCGTCCCCGCCAAGGCAGACAATAAAGTCGATGCGATCGGTCAGGTCATCGCGGCCATCTCTAAATAGTAGGAAATAGAGAGTTAGCCATTTTCTTATACTTTTTGATAATTAAAACTTACTTAAAGGTCACCAACATATTTCGAATGGCCTTGAAACGAGCATCTTCATTAAGTAAAGCATCCTCCAGCACCGCTGATTCAACCCACACCACCATGTTCTTCTCCTGGACCAGCCAGTCCACCAGTTGGACAAATGGTGCCAGCACAGAGGCATCGCTGACCTTCTTGATCACCAGGACAGTGAGTGGAGGCTTGTACCAAGTGAGGCGCTGACTGGCCGGATCCTGAATCTGCATGACCATGGCGGAGTTTTTCATGATGCGGCCACAAGGCCCGAATTGGTGAACAGGCGAGGGGGCATTTAGGCTGCGAGTGCGCCTGGAAAGGGAGAAAATATAGAAAATTAAAGAGAATTGAAAGGAGTTAATATAACCTCAGACCTTAGTACATGATGTTTGCTTTTAGCCTTTACAACTGGCTCCTTCTCTAGAAGGTTATTATTATTGCAATCACTAAAATCCTCCCACTTTCCATTGTTAAACTCTTCAATGCTCAAGGAGCTGTGCAGCGGAAATAGAGCAGCCGGCGGTGGCTGAGGGGGTCGCAAGGGAAACATTGTTCAATTTATTTTCAAGGTTCACTAGAAGGTTTTCCCAAAAAAAAACTTGTGTACTGACTCTCTGCTTCATCAAGTTTCAGACTAACTTCAGGCAACTGTAAATCATCTTACATGCAAATGGCGACACTGGGGGATAAGGAAAGAGAATCGAATTTGCATCGATTTCAAGGGAATCTCATTGATCGTCTTCTTTTCCTGCTTGCATTCGTACACTGATAACAAATTCTTTTAAGCTACTATGATTTTATGTTGTGGTTTAACATTTTTATACAAAATTAGCCTGCTTTTTGGTTGCTTAAGATTTAAGAAATGTATTCTAAATTATAGCATCCTTTAATAAAGTATTTTTACTGTGCATACTGAAGTACAACCTTCGTATTTGTATTACAAATTCCCAACAAGCTTATCTATAGGATAACACATCCAACTGGTTGTCACTTACGGCCAGGTGCCGGAGCGTCGGCGTTGCATACCTGCCGCCAAGCCATTGCCATCGGTACCACTATCTCGATCCAGGCAATTGCCATTGAAGTCCCTCTGATAGAGCTTCTTCTGGAGGTTTCGCTCCAAACAGAGGCGCGTAATGGGACTGAAGCCGTCATGCTGATGGTAATGATGGTGATGCTGATGGTACGGGTGATCGCTGTTGGGCAATCCGTAGTGCCAACGCTGCTCCAGACGGTTCTCGTGCAAGGTGGCCAAGTCGATGTCCGACAGGTAGGCCATTTTTAGCCCGAAATATTTTCAAGAAAACGATTGGGAAATTAACGTTAATTTGTCCTGCCGCAATTATTTACAATTGACTTTTTGGAATGCCGTCAGGCCACATTGTTGTCCGGCAAAAAGGGACCAAGGTTAGTTTTGTTTTTCAAAATAAATTTCGAAATATTGTTTTTAAAAATAAAACACGCCCACGCACTTGTGATCGATTGGCCAAACAAAACAAAAACGAGCCCAGAAATGTGTCAGCGAAAAAGAGAAAGTGTTTCTTGGTGGTATTGCAGTTATTGCATTAAGGAAAAACTGGTAATTAGAAATGCATTAAGCCGAGGGCGATGGCATGCTCTAGGCAACTCGCAGACTCTTGTTTTCCACTTGATTACTTCGGACAGCTGGCCGGAAAATTAGAAAATTAGTGGTCATAAACCGACGCAACGGAGGGCCCTGAAACTGTCAACCGGGCGATCGCGTGTGCGAGCAACAACTGAGCAGCGACCAACCCGAGTTGACAAGGTTTCGGCTTGGTCCGAAAGCGGACTGGGGGTTTGTTTTTATTTATTTTTTACTCTTTACTCTGCCTGCAGTTAACAGATACCACAGATTTCCAGAGCCCCATATATAACTTGGCATTTGGGTTTCAGCAGCGCAGGCGCAAAGGCCTTGGCGCTCAATTAATTAGTTTAATTGATAACAGCGATGCTATCGTTGCGTATCAATTGCCCAAAATTGGAATAATGGATTGATCAAAGTCTAGCCAGGTTCGCCTTTCAATTTCTTTTGTTTACTTTGAAATCAAAACAAACACACTTGCTGGAGGTAGAGGAGACGAAGAGAGCTTGGGTTCAAGATGGTACATTCAACTTAGATAAGAGAAGAGATGCATGGCATGTGTGGGCAACTACAGTCAAGGTCAAGACAAAAGCCCTGGAAGGCTATTATTGCTACAAATACATTTAGAGCAAAGTTTTTCTTAATTAAAAGTTCAGTAAAGTAACATTTCAAACAACTTAGAAGTGGCAAAACACTTTACAAGATGATATTTATCTTAATATTATATACCTCTAGTGATAAAAGCAGCCTCTCAATATTTATTTCACAAAAGTCTGCTATTGTTTTCCCCCGCACTGTGTGTTTCTAAGTAAATCAGTTTCTAAAGCTGAGGGACGAGGCAAAAGGTGTCAACTGTATGCAGATACGGGCAGAAGTTGGGACCTTACCACCACCAGCTGCTGCTCATCAGGTCGCTGCCACCCAGTCCCGGCGCAGAGGTGGACGCAGCCGCTGCTCCTTCCATTGCTCCAGAGGCGGCATGCAACAGATTCCCCTCTTCCGCGTCGGCGTCCTTTTCGCTGCAGGGAAACGTTTGGCCATCCGAATTGTCTCTGAGGACCGGCGTGGGCATCTTTCTCAGACAACACTTGATACTCCGAAAGATTAGGGCCACATTTGTGCCCAAGCGGCCGGATGTCAATTTGTTTTAACACCGAAATTTCAACACTTATTGCATTTTCAAAAAATTATTGCAAAAGCTGCTCAACTGTGTGACTACAGCGTGACCTTTAAAAAATACCAGCTACTTGGAAATATATCGAACACAGTGAACAATTGTTTATTTTTAATACACTTATACAAATATAATCGCCAATTATTAATTAATAATTTTATTTCACTTAATTTTTCCAGCAATTTTAGTTTTTGTTTTATTTAATATACATTGAATATCGATACTACTGCTATCGATAAATGGCAGCCGTTGAGGCGCCAACTTTTAAGCATAAGCAAATATATTACTGCCCTCGTCATTCACAAAAGCATTCGTCATTCATGATTATTTTTAACAAAAGAAAGCTTACGCATGCAAATTAGCAGGGCACGTGAAAACAATGTTATTTTTAGCTATATTTATATATGTAAACGCTTAAAATCGTGTTTGTGTTTATATTTAAACGTCAAACATGAAAACAAAAGTACAACGAAGCGGTACATTTGTAGTTTGAAGTAATAATTTATTAAAAAATTAGTAATAATTAGGAGATAAAATCAATTCTCCTTTTGCTATAATGTGGGAGGATATTCATAGTTACTAACTTTGGAAGGAGGGACAATAAAAGGGTTCTATCTTTGCTTCCTATGAAAGGGACTCCCATTTAGTCATGTTCTTACACTGCTCTTTATGGGAGAGCTGATTGGGCTCTATTCTGACCTGTGATCTGCCCACTCTGACAAAACTTAATGTCTATGCTTATGATTGTAAACGAAACTTACCGAAACTGTTTCCGTCTCTCGCTCAAATCCAGGACCCGCCTTAAGGGCCGCGGTGAGTTGCCTGGCGTTGTGGCAGTGGCTCCTGCATCGTTCTCCTCCTCCAGGGAACTGGATACTGAATTGGCCACCATTTGGCGAGCCAGCTGTAGATCCTCCTCGCGCATTTTTTGGATTGTTGAAGATTACTGGAGTCCGGATAAAGTGCTTAAGCCGAGATTTGGCGACGACCAGCAACCTCGCTGTTCCGGTGTCGAGATTCAACTAAGTGACTGCTCACACCAGGTTTTACAAAATATATACAATGCATGCGCATATGTAATACTCGCTCGCCCGAGAGGAGAAGTTGTTGAATAGATATAAACGCTGCCCGCCGCCGCCCCACAAGTACTCGTACTTTGAATTCATTAGGCGCCTCCCCATATTTACATTTCCACAGCAGCCACTTTTTTCGAGCTAGCCAGCGAGCGATCTATATTTTGACGGCCCCCGGGGCGTGGCTGATCGATTTATTAGCTATGCGTGGATTAATTGCCGGCGGCAAGGTGTGGGAAGTAGAGCCTGGACCGCTGCTCTTAATAATATATGTCCGAAGGTAACGCTATGAAAATAGGCCTTTTGCATCCATAAATGCCGATTAGATCGTTTGATTTTCAAGTGGGCTTGGCCGATGTGGATCCATTTAAATATATATATTCTATATTGGTTTTAAGTTTGTCATTGAAACTTTGAAACTGCAATTTTAAAATATATTTTTTACGTGGCAGTAATGCTGCTAATTTTGGGTGTCCTGGAGCTGATCCTTAACTTGAACTTTAACTGTAAAACTTTTACTTTCATACATAGGTGCAGTTCATCTGAAATATTTAAACTCATTAACTGGTCGTTCCAAATCAACTTCTGGAAGTCGGAGGACTTCCGGGTTGCCAATTCACACATTTTCTCAGTTTCCAACCAGCAATAGTCCCTGAAATTTTAAGGTTCACATAATAATATTTACACTGTAAGGGCTCTTACACCAATGCCTTTTATTTTTACAACTATATATCTCCCTATTTTTTTTATTTATTTTAAAGTATATTCTGTATGTACATTTATTAAATCTCATGCAATCCCCTGACCAACCGCTGAACATCTTACCCCGATTTCTAAGAAAATTGTAAATGTAAGTATTTTTTATGATCGTATTAAATTTCTATTTTAATTTTTATTTATTACCCACTTATAACCTAGATTTGAGGCGTCCAAATCACTAAATTAAAAAACAATGATAATAAAGTTATTTTATAATAACAATTAATAAATAAATAAACAGTTTCAATCATATGAAATACTTGTACCTATACATATCATTGGCAGAGTATATGGGTAATTTTCAATATTTTCAATAAGTTACATTATTTTATTTTAAACAAAGTTTTTAGCCGTATTTAGTCTTTTTTTCAAAATCTAGACCAGTTTGCTTTAACTGGCAGCACTAGGAAAAAATTAAAAGAGTTGGCAGGCCTGCCTCTTGTTCCAGCGTGGTTGTGCAAAAAAAAAATTTGGTTGAACCTAATTTCTAATTTTGAGTCAATAAATTCCCGTATACCGCCCGAATATGCCCCCAAAAAAGGCACCGGCCGGTCCCAGCAAGAAGACCGAGCAGAAGAAGAAGGAGAAAGTCATTGAGGTAGGCTGGGGCGAACCGGGAGAGCTGCTGTGTATCGGCATCCCGGCTGCCTCCACATTATTGCCGTGATGTGGACAGACCGAAACCCGATCAGTGATAAATCAACATATGTATGTACATATGTGTATGTATTTGCATCGGCAGGACAAGACCTTCGGACTGAAGAACAAGAAGGGCAACAAGCAGCAGAAGTTCATCCAGCAGGTGCAGAAACAGGTGCAGGCTGGCGGCCACCATCCGCGGCAGGATGGCGATAAGCGCAAGGAGGAGAAGGAAAAGAAGCTGGCCGACCAACGTGAGATGGCCATGATCTTCAAGCCGGTGCAGACGCAGAAGGTGGAGAAGGGCACGGACCCCAAGTCGGTCGTGTGCGCCTTCTTCAAACAGGGAATCTGCACAAAGGGCGACAAGTGTAAGTTCTCCCACGACCTGTCCCAGGAGAACAAGGTGGAGAAGCGCTCCATCTACGTCGACATGCGAGACAACGAGGAGGACTCGATGGCCAACTGGGACGATGCCAAGCTGAAGGAGGTGGTCGACAAGAAGAGCTCCGGCGAGAAGCAGCGCCCAACCACAGATATTGTGAGTTTTAAACTGCAGTCGCTCTAAAACTCCCTACTAAGGGTTTCCAATCTATTCCAGATCTGCAAGTTCTTCTTGGAGGCCGTGGAGAAGTCCAAGTACGGCTGGTTCTGGGAGTGCCCAAACGGTGAGAAGTGTATCTACCGACACGCCCTGCCAGCGGGCTATGTTTTGAAGCGCGACAAGAAGAAGGAAGAGAAACCCACGGAAATATCGCTGGTCGATCTTATCGAGAAGGAGCGCGCCGCCCTAGGACCTAACCAGACGCGTGTAACCCTCGAGTCCTTCCTCGCCTGGAAGAAGCGCAAGCTATCGGAGAAGAAGGCCAAGCTGATCGCCGAAGAGGAGCGCAAGAAGAATGACTTTAGCAAGGGCAAGCAGTTTGGCATCTCGGGTCGCGAGATGTTCAGCTTTAATCCCGACCTGATCGATGACGGGCCGATGGAGGACGGCGACGCTGCCTTCGACATTTACAAGCGCGAGGACGACGACGACGACAATGCCGTGGAATTCAAGGAACTCGACTTGGCCGCCCTCTCACTGGCTGCCAAGGAGGTGGACGGCTCCGGCACCATTGCATCCACAACTAGGCTATTGGACCAGGCCACAGAAGCAGCCAAAACTGCCGCAGCCGAGGAGGCAGCGGCTGACGACGGTCCCTCATCGTCTGAACCCGCCAACGATGCTGCACCTATAAACAAGGATCTCTTTGTTGATCTGGCCGGCGAACTGGATGACTTGGATCTGGAAGATGAAGACGATGATTAGTCCCTTGTGTAGATTGTTTTAAATGAGTTTATAAAATGATATCTGCCTTTAGCTACCCCATCAATCAATAAAGTTGTGGCTTTTATTTGTTGCATTTCTGGAAATTGAGTTTTACGATCTGGAAACTGAGTTCAGCAGAATTTTCTTATTTAATGTTTTGTTTTTATTTTGTATTAACCTTAATTCTATTTGTATTTAAATTACCAAAAGCCTGGCGGCAAAACTCCCACTGCTTGCGGTATCTGACGCTCGCGCAGAAACTTGGCCAGAAGCATCTCTAGCCGTGTCTTCGGGCCGCCCTCATCATATACTGCCAGCTGGGGTAAGTATTGGTTCTGGATAAAGAGGAGCAGTTTCACAAACTGTTTGCCATAGGTGCGCCAGAGCTCGAAGCCGAGCGTTTGAAGAATTTCCATGATGAGCGTGGCGCTGACGTCGGGCAGTGGCTTAACATGCACCACGTGGGCCAGCCAGCGCCAGCCCTCTTGCAATCCAAAGCAGTGCTCGGGGCCATCGGCCTTGCGTCCTGGAGTTATAATGACAGCGGCATAGAGGCGAGCAATTCCCGTCTGACGCTTTAAATAGTTGTCAGGTTTCTCCAGTTCATTGTTGTCCGACAAACGGTAGCCAATTGCCTTGAGGTACGCCTCTGCAGTCTGTCCCGGCTGCTGGGGAATCACGTAGGGTACCAGAAATGGAGACTCCTTGTACAGGTAGGCCAGAAATACTTTGCCAAAGTCGGGCATTAGCTTCCAAAAGGTAACAATCACCGAAGCGAAGGGGAATGCTGCCTGCGGATTGCTAGAGATTGCAGTTTCCGTTTGGCTGACGAATTTCTTGGCCATCAGAAGCAGGCAGTAGTCGCGGGCCAGCGGATGATCGTTGATTGTTATAGAGGCTCCATTGAGCACCTTGACGGGCTGTCCGGCGAAGAAGTTGTACAGTTTTTCAAAGCTGTTGGACAAATGCTGCGGGCTGACCGCCGAAATGGCGTTCAGGGGCAGATTAATGGCTCTCTGGCATCCTGTGCGGTACTGCTTCAGGGACTCCTCCGTCTGAAGAGGCTTGACAGAGTCCACCTTGCCCTGGTACAGAGCAATAACCTCGTTGTAGAACTGCAGGCGGTCTGGGTGGACGTTTGTCGTGGTACTTTCCGACGGAGCAACTGCAAGAGCGGGTGCAGGAGCGGGTGCAGGAGCAGGAGCCGCTGTTGGAGCTGGGGGTGTGACCGCCTTTTCCTTGGCTGCCTCAGCCTGCTTTTGGCGCGCCTCCATCTCTTCCTTTTCTTGCTGCTGGCGCCGCTTTTCCTCCTCCAGCTGCTGTTGCCGCTCCTCCTCCAGCTTCTTGGCAGCCTCCAGCTTCAGTTGCTGCTGAATTAGCTGCGAAAACTCTGCCAGCTGCTGGATAATATCTTGTTCAACTTGTTGTAGGCTCTTGCAGCATTGTTCTGCTTTGATGAGGGAGCGGAGAAACTCACTCTGCTCCATCTTTCCCGCTGCCACGGTGCTGACCAGCTGATCGAACTGCTGCCCCAGCTCCTTGAGCTGTTTGTTGTGCTCGGAGCACACCTGCACAGTCTCCCTGTCCAGGGAGAGTAGCAGCTTTGTGATGCCCTCATATTTTTTCCTGAAACGTTGCTGGCATCGTGACACGCCCTCCACCGCTAGCTTGTGCAGCTTGCTGTCCGTCTTATGGCGCATTTCCAACTGCTCGCGCTGTTGTGCCTCGAGTTGCACTCTAGTCAGCTTCTCCGCATCCTCGATAAGCTGATTGTTCTTTTGCTCCCGCAGGGCCTTTTGGTTCAGCTGATCGCTTTGGCGCTCCTCCTCCCGCTGCAGGGATTCGCGCTTGAGCCGGAATGCCTCCTGACGCTCCTTGAGCGCATTCAGCTGCAGGCGCACGCTCTTCTTTGCCTCGTCGGCCAGCTCCCGCTTAACTATGCTGGCATTAATGGCGTCTGCATCGGGAAAGCAGGGTACACTGGGCTCGGGGACGACTCGCACGGGAATGTGAGGGACAATGCTCTCCGGCTTAACAGTTGGTTCCTCCGCTTCCCGTGGAATCGGTTTTCTATCGGCCTTCCAAAGCGGATCCCGATCCTCGCCAAGAGTGCGTCCAGTGCAGGTACTGGAAGCGAGAGCCGCGTGCTGGAGTACTGTTTCCATATTCAGACGGTCGTCCACACTCTGAAATGTCAATTGAATGTAAGAAATGTCTTAATATCAAGGATTTCTCTACCATTTTGTCTTCTTCGTGGTAAATAAATAAATAATTTTTTGAAGCGCGGTTGGATTTAGTGATGTGAGTATCGTTACCATCACTTGGCGTTATCGCGATAGTAATTTTTGTAACAAATATAATCGGAGCTAGAAACAACTTAATTACAATAAATACAATGAGATTTAATGAGCTGTAAAGTTAAATAGTTCCTAAAAATTTATATTATAAAAAAATAATTTACAAGCCATATATGTAGTGAGTTTTAATAATATACCGAAGCATTATTCGCAGTGATGCACAAAACAAAGTTAACAAATACAAGTATGTGGACAGTAAAAAGTTAGAAAAACTTGACGCCGTGGCTGCCGTCCATCTCAATCAGCTCACACCGGCCCTTCTCCTCCAGCAATCGCAGCGCACTCAGCAGTACTGCCTCATCCACGCCATAGAAATCCAGCTGGCTAGTGTTCTCCCCAGAAGCAATCTCGTACAACGTGCAGATGGTGTTTGTCTGGCCCGTCTCCTGCACCCAGTCGTACACCATGTTCCCATACTCCTCAAGGGTGTGCCAATACACCTGCCACTCCTGCCGCCGCTTGTCCAGCGGATTGGCATGACCACTTCGCTCTAGCTCCCCCAGGATCGCCAAGACGAGTTCCGGCGACAGACGGCGGTTGAGGGATTCGTTGTGGAACAGCGGCGAGCTCTGGTCATTTATGCTCAACGAATACCTATTCGTATGCTTGAGGTATTTGAGGAAGAGATCCGTCCAGACCTTCAGCTGGCGCTGTCGGGTTTCTTCGTGGGGCTGTAAACTGTAACGGAGGATGAGGATTATCCAGGCGCCTGTCTCGCTTACGTCAGTAGTTACTCACGTGAAGAAGGGTGGGAAGGTGTATTCCCAGGGCCACTGGAAATCAGTCATTTTGATCAACTATTAGAAACAAACATTTGTTTTGGCGATAAAAATTTTAGTTACTAATGCATTAGAGTGGCCATATACTGTTTCTCCAGAAACACCAACCACAAATGATTTTACGTGGAAAGTCCCGGCTCTTCAAGCATAGTATCCAGAATGTAAAAAAACCGTCCTCAAGCAGTGAGAGAGAGCGAGAGGCAAATAGTTGAAAACTGTTCGTCAGCGGCCGTTTTAAAGGCCTTCTTCAGTTCCGTAAATCCGTTAAATTTAAAAAGAATATCACAGGAGTTTGCTAAGTAATAATCCACGCCGTGGTTTCGACGGAATTTTTACTTAAATTGTATTCTTTTCTTTTCTATGGAAAGCGGCATGAAGGCACTTGTGAGCCGTTTGGGGCTGTCCATATATTACGTAATCACATAGGGGGGGGGGGGGGGGGGGGCAGCCAAATGATTATGTTTGTATTATTATTATGTATTATGTATTCCTTCAATGATTACTTTTGATTACGTCAAATCGTCAAAAACGTGATTACGTAATATATGGACAGCCCCTTTCCAGCTTGAAATATCCAGCTACACATAAAAATCAATACATATGTATATATTAATGGCATTAAGCTCCAACTATAATAATTTAGATTTCGATTTATTTATATTTATATTTCTTTAAGATTCATTTCAAATACAAATGCACGGATTATGGCATGATATGCTCTGTTATCCAGGGCAAGAATCTGATCACATCAGTGTATACAGCTGCCTCTCCAGATCCACATTGCTGATCTCCGTAGCTCACGATACCCATCTGGACGAAACGTTGCGCTCCTTTGTATATATATGGAAATGAAAGCGGACCGCCAGAGTCGCCAGAGCAGCTATCTGCGTGGGAAGCGTTGAAACACATTTGATTCTCCAAGAGTTTTATATGCCTCCCAAAGTGGCATTTGTTTGAAGGCAGACGATTAATAAACGCCTCGTTGGGCTCATCGGAGGGTTTCCTGTTATTCTTAATGCCCCAGCCAGTTACGTGCTGGACGGTGCGCCTCCGGATGTCGCGCTGCACGTCTTCGTACAGGGGCAAACAGATGGTCCTAACGTATTCTGCGAGAGGACAATCTTCAGAAGACGCTACTAAATGAAGGAGGAAACTCACCTGTGATATTAACAGGTGTCTTCAGCCGAAGTAGCGCTATGTCGTATGTGAACGTTTTTGTATCATAGTCCTTGTGAACGATGGTATCTTCAATAGCAATGTCCTGGGGAGGCGGCAGGCACCAGACATCACTGCCTGTAGCCTTACAATCTTTTTCCGTTGAGATACTGTGCTCACCCAGACGAGCGGATGTCCTGTCATGAAAAGCAGTCAAATATATCATCTAATAATATTTTCAATTACTCTTACTTACAATTCAGAATTCACGCAATGAGCGGCGGTCAAGAGGTATCCTGTTCCAAGTGAAAATATAAATGTTTAGTTATCTCGAGTTTTGTTTTTTTAAGCTGCTACTCACGCGGGGTTATCAAGGTGGCACCACACTTAAACCTTATTTCTGTATCGTTATATTCCAACAAGGCCATCCAAGGACGCGATCCCATTCTAATCTCATGGCCACCAACAACTGGATCGATTCTAAACTTCCCGCAAGTCTCCTCGTTCTTCTTTAGCAATTCCAATCCGGAATTGTTCACCTCGCAGCATACAGCCTACGAAGAGTGGAATATGTCACGCTGTATACGAATTGTGGAATGACTCACTCTTCTGAAGTTGATTCGGCGGGAGTAATTCAAGATGTTCTGTTCCCTGAAGGTGAGGCGCTTCTGCATTCTAATCTTATTTACTGTTTCCATGATGTACGAACAATAATCGACATCAACGATTGTGCCCAGCTTCTGTTCGAACGTGGTGCAGTACTCGACAGGTGCTCCTTCTCTTATATTCCAATGTGGATTTGCCAGACCGTGCTCTAAGCCCACGATGAAACAAAGTGCCAGGAATGGCAGTTGTAGAGACTTCATTCTTTCAGCACGTTCAGATCGCAACTGAAAGGCCGTATAAGTCAGATGAAAATGGAAGCATTAACTTCGTTCTCGGTATTGATAACGCTGAAATAAATAAGTGCTTAATCTATACTAAGAAAAACCATATCTCTAAATATTAAAATTTCATTAAAATCTATAGAAATGTATGTAGCTGTAGTATATAAATTTCTCCGCTCTGCCAACGAAGCTTCTATAATGCTATACCAGCGTATCGCCGAATTCCTATTTGGTAATTCTAAACCTAATAAACCAGTCATAATAACTTGTAATCATTCCGTTTTCAAACATTTGTGGATTATAAAGACATAAATTTATTTCTCTGCTTTCCACCTTAACACTATGGCTCAATGTTCTGAGTTATCCACGGTAAGAAACTAATAACATCCGTGTATACCGCTGTCTTTCCTGATCCACAGTCCCCAAGCCCATAGCTTATGATGCCCAACTGGACGAGGCGTTGAGATCCTTTGTATATATGATAATATGAAAGCGGGCCGCCTGAGTCGCCAGAACAGCTGTCTCTGCCGAGAGCGATGAAGCACAACTGATTCTCCAAAATTTGTTCAGTCCGACTCCTTTGGCAGTCGATGTCAGGCTGACGACTTATGATTGCTTCATTGGGTTCATCCGACAGATTAGTTTTAGATAATGTCATTCCCCAGCCGGTCACCAATCCATTGTTGCTTATTTGGATGCTCTTCTGCACGTCCTCGTACAGGGGCAGGCAGATGGTCCTAACGTATTCTGCGAGAGGACAATCTTCAGAAGACGCTACTAAATGAAGGAGGAAACTCACCTGTGATACTAACAGGTGTCTTCAGCCGAAGTAGCGCTATGTCGTATGTGAATCTATTTGTCTCATAATGCATGTGAACGATAGTACCTTCAATAGCAATGTCCTGGGGAGGCGGCAGGCACCAGACATCACTGCCTGTAGCCTTACAATCTTTTTCCGTTGAGATACTGTGCTCACCCAGACGAGCGGATGTCCTGTCATGAAAAGCAGTCAAATATATCATCTAATAATATTTTTAATTAATCTTACTTACAAATTCGAATTCACGCAATGAGCGGCGGTCAAGAGGTATCCTGTTCCAAGTGAAAATATAAATGTTTAGTTATCTCAAGCTTCGTTTTTTTAAGCTGCTACTCACGCGGGGTTATCAAGGTGGCACCACACTGGAACCTTATTTCTGTATCGTTATATTCCAACAAGGCGATCCAAGGACGCGATCCCATTTTAATCACATGGCCACCAACAACTGGATCGATTCTAAACTTCCCGCAAGTCTCCTCGCACTTCTTAAGCTGTTCCAATCCGTAATTGAACTCGCAGCATACAGTCTACGGAGAGTGGAATATGTCACTCTGTCCACTCATTGTGGATTGACTCACTCTGTCAAATCGGTTTTGGCGGAAATATTCCAACATGTCCTTTTCCCTGCCGGTGAACTGCTCCTGCGTTTTTCTCTTATTTATTAATGCCCGGATTTGCGGACACTCATCGATATCAACTATTTTTCCCGGCATCTGTTCGAACGCGGTACACTTCTTGTCAACTTGATTATTTGCCAGATTGTGATCCAAGCCCACAATCAGACAAAAGGCCAGGAATTGCAGATTTAGGGACTTCATTCTTGCAGCAGGTTCAAAACGCAACTGTAAGGCCGTATAACTCTGATGAGAATATAAGAAAGCAGCTTGCGTCCAAAAAACATTGATAAGAGCAAGAAATCATTAGGCAACACAAGCTTAATAAGTTCCTGGAAATGTGTTATAAAGAAATACAGCTGATAATATAATGTGCAATTCAAAAATATAATAGCAATCACGAAAGTTTATATTTCTTTATAAATAAGATATGTGTTTGTTTAACCCTCTGAGCTGAACTGAGAGGACTTCTATCCATGTCGATCCCATTAAAACACACTTCTTCCATTTACATTTACATTAAAATGCAATCCATTTCTTTTAATTTGTCTTAAATAGAAAAACTGTGTACATTAACATTTTCATCGGGCTTTTCCATAAAGTTTGAGATTTGTTGGGTGACTTGAATTGAGTTTACTTGTGGTTCCAATCCAATCCAATCCAATTTGGTTAGTGAGGAGGGGTTTGCAGTGGCTGGCTTGCATCATCAATATACATTCACATATATACTAGTATCTGATATATATATCTGGTTTAATATAAGTAAAGTACTAGGAGGCGCAACACTATACATTCAATATCTGCTATTCCGTATTACTTGTCCACCCACCAATGCGTCCACCAATCCATTTTTACACTATTTTGAGTGTTTAGTTTAATGCTGCTGGTGCTTAATTACTAGCTATATCCTTTGGGTGCATATCGATTTTTGCTTCTGCTGTTTAGTCAGTCAAGTTTTACTTGCTGGGGGGAGAGGGAGTCCTAGGATATGGATGAATCAAAGATCTTATAATAACAGGATGCGCAACGTCGATAATTTTTTAGCAAGCGACCGAAATTGCTCTTTATATTTTGCTTTAAATTTAAAAAAATCCTTCGACGCTACTCATCTTGTTGGCAAACACATATGTAGTCTTTGGTTGGACTGCATGTACGACATATAGTATATATGAGAATCATCTTCTGGTTTTGCACTTTATTTTTTATTTGGTTTTTGTACACATGCGTGAAATTCTAGAGAGAATGCCATACGGGGGTTAGGGTAGGGTGTGACTTGGTAATACAGTTGAGTGTGTTGTTAGCTGGCTAGCGTTGTTCTTTAAGAGTTTAGAGTTAGTTCCTAGTTAACAAGTGAGGTTTGGTTGAAATCTTTCATTGCTATATAGGTATTTTTCCGTAGGTATGCAGCTCTATCGTTTGGTGCCTGCCATGCAATTTCCAAGACATTTACATAGCTTTAAATTTATTAATTCTTTAGTTAGTTATATTCGTATAAATAATAAAGCATTCCAATCAGTTTAATCAGTATCTTCAAAAAATATAATATAAATGCCCCTATATGTTTGCTTAAAGCATCATTATATTGATGAAAATGTACACTTCAAATGCCTCGCTCTGGTTTGCTTACAAAAGATAAAAGAAATGCGACAACAAAATGGCATTTGCCACAAATTCATTTGTGGCTTTCCTTGAAAGCATGGTCTTTACACTCGCCTCTTGGTTAGTTTCGGTTGGAAGCAATATTTGGTTCAGAGAGGTGTGTGTGTGTAAATCGGCAGTTTGATAGCAAAAACATAATTACAAAAAATATTGGTTAGACGGGGGTTTCTTCTTAACTTCTCTTTTGGTTTATGAAACACGAAACAAATCTTAAGCTTTATCTTACGAGCATAATCAGCGAAAATCAAAAACAATTGATTTCTTACAAAATACATAAAACATAATTCGCTTGCATTCCATATACATATACATATATATATCTCCATCATGTACATACAGTTCTCGCATATTTCTTATACATATACACTCAAATATATAGTATATATATACTTGATTCATGCTTGTTCTTTAAATTATTATTAAGTTTTTAAAAATGGCATGTGGTGACATGTATTACAATACACATTATACATATATATGGTACATACATTTATATTTAATATCGATTTCCGAGTTGGTATAAAATAATGCATGCAAGTCGAGCGAAGGACCCGATCGCACATCCCTCATATTTTGGTTAAGCTTGCACTGCTTTTTCTCAGCTTCGTGTTGGTGTTGGGTTGCCTATGAGTGAGTGAACAGTTTCCAATTGAACTTCACCTGCTCCCTTTGCTTGCCCTAGGAGGACTACTCTCTATGTGGTCGGTCTTCCATTTTTCTCAGTGTGTCATAGGTTTGAGTTATTACATATACATTCATAGGGTTTTGGGATTCTCGAATCACTGCACGTATAGCATGACAGCATGTTGTTTCACACAATGCTCCATATTTCGACTAACGACTAATACTAGGTATATATAGCTAGAGACCCTAAGCTACAATTTTTGCCTAAGACTGTTCCGGGGGTGTATTACATTACGTGGGCGCCTCACTTCGCCAGTGGCTCCAGATAACATCGAACCGTGTTGTTCTCGTCCAGCATAGCCGACAAGTGGCGCTGCTGATGGTGCGGGGGATGCTGATGCGAGTGCGGATGGGATAGTGGATGCGGATGGGGGGTGCTGTGTGATGTATGCGACGACGATGATGTGGTGGACTGCGGTGACAGTTTCTGTAGCTGCTGACGCTTCTGCGCGGGCGTCTGATTGGCCGGCGGCAGCGGCGGTCCGGCATTGCCCTGACCGAATAGCTCATTCACCGCCAGACGGGCGCCTGGCGACTTGGCATTCTGTTGTTGCTGCTGCTGCTGTTGCCGGAACGCGCCACGCATGGAGCCCTCACCAACGCCGCCGCTAACCCCAAAAACCGCACCGTTGTGCTCGGGGTGCGGCGCTGATCCCGGTGGCATGGCCCCATAATCAATGGGCGCTCCACGCTTACGCTGTTCACTTCTGGCGGGTGAAAAAGGATAGATTATTAAAAACTCTGAGGGCAAAAGCCTTTATCTACTTACTGAAACCGCCGCTTGAACTCCTCGTCCTGTATCGCCATCAAACGTTCCATTCGCTCAACGCTCTGGGGCGGCAATCCATGCGGATCGTCCTCCAAATCGCTCTCCTCCTCCTCATCATCATCACAGTATCTGCCGTGCAACTGCTCTGCAGCAGTAGCCTCCTCATCCTCCTCCTCGTCGTCATCATCATCATCATCGTCAGCCGTGCAGCGACGACCCGATCTCTGCTGCGCCAGCGACTGCTGTTGTTGCTGCTGTTGCAGATGCTTTTGCAACTGTTGCTGCTGTTGGCTCCTGGACGAGACACTACCGCCGCTCAGGCTGCCGCCGCCGTAGCGACTTCCGCCAGCGGCCACAGCCGCTCGCATATTGTTAAAGACACCGGTGCCAACGCTATTATTGTACACCTCATCCACATCGAAGTCCCCCACCTCGTAGTGCTGCACATCCGAGTTGCGGTTACTAAGGATCTCCTCGTACACCGGCCCGGCATCCGCGCCGCCGACGCTGCCCTGGTTGTAGTAGGCATCGTTCATGCCCAGATCACAGTTGGAATGCTTATTTCTAAGCTGGCGCTGCATGAACTCCAGCTGGTACTGCGCCATGTGCGGCGGCGGAGCGGGGAGCTGTTGCTGGCTGCCAGCGCGTCGCTGCTGCTGCAGCTGCTGTTGTTGCTGGTTTTGTAAATGCAACAGGTGGGCATGCTGTTCGCTCTGCTCCTCGTCCGAGGACAGTTGCTGCTGTTGCTGCTGCTGGCGACGCATTTGTTGCTGTTGCTGCTGCTGATAGTAGGCAGCCGCATTGCCAGTGGTTTGCGGCGGGTCCAGAGCTTCCGCGTAATGCGGATAACCGGCCATCTGGCCGGGCTTGGTCTTTTTGTACGAGGGATAGAACACCTGGGAGACAGCGGCGTTCCGGCTGTGCAGGGATCCACTTGGAGAGGCGGGTACTCCGCCGGCGCCGCGCTTCTTTTTACCATGCTGGCTGTTTGGCTTCTGCGTCCAGTAGAACACCTCGTGCGCCTGCTGCGGCGAAGAGGCGGCTGCTCCAGCATTGTTAAAGTATTCACGCTGGGCCTTTAATGCTGCCGTACCGACGGGCGGCTGCTTTAGGCTGTAGTAGTCCGGCTGGTGGTAATAGGACTCGCCCAGGGGCTGCTGTTGCTGTTTATGGGCAAAGATGTGATGGGTGGACCCGGCCGAGCTGGTGGGCGAGGCGTGTCCGGTGGAGCGTAGTGTGCTGTTCCTTTCAAGCACCACTTGGTTTCCCAGTGGCTGAGCCGGTGCCTGTAAAGTGCCAGTCATCAGGCCGCTCTTGAGCGTTCTCCTCTGCTGGGCTTCGTTTAGTTCAGTGTCGGAGTTAGCTCCTATTATGATATCCTCGGTGGCAGCCATACCCGCCGGCGGCATCTGTTCATCATGCCCATCCTCGCCCATAGCACCAATCGGGAGTTTGGGCTTTTTGGCGGTTGAAACACTGCAGAGAGTTCCGGCAGTTGGTCCCCCACCCGCCACTATTCCCGACGAAATGGAGGTCTTCGAGCAGCGCAGGCATTTGGGAAGCCAGGCGTGCTGCCGCACATACTTGCGATACTCGCGCCGGATTTTTTCGTTTTGGATGCAGTGAAACACGAAGATGTAAAGCCCCAGCAAGGTGTTAAAGCAGATGAAGCAATATCCATGCACATCGGCCGTGTCCTCGTCCATTTTGGCTCCACGCAAGTAGAAGTAGGCAGAGCACCAAACGGCACTTAGCAGCAGCAGGAACACAAAGGAGCAGCGGATGTCGAAGCTGAGGGAAAATATGATAAGAAGATAAGAAAAATAAGCTTAGAGGATCTTTGGCAAGCAGACATACCGAACGCTGGCCAAGCGAGTGTGTTCTTTGGTCTTCAGGCCTGTGCGACTCTTGCGGCACATGATGATCGATGACAGGAATGTGTAACCAATGGCAGCCTAAAACAATTGTAAACAAGTTCCCATTCAGAGTTCATCTGGAATATATGTCTTGAGCACTTACCACAAAGAAGATGAGCACTGGGGCCACAAAGGTGGCATAAAACAATGCATTTGCCTCCATCAGAACGCAATAGTCGCTCTGGGTATAAGTGCTGGGATCGATAACCACAGAAACGGCTACCACAGTCAATGACAGTCCATACGAAAAGAGGTAATAGCAATTGACCTTAGGTGTCTGATCCACTTCCAGCAAAAGCTCATCCGAGGTGAGGATGGAGTACGAATGGAAGGCTGAGCGGTAGGGAGAAGTTAGTGCTGCAAATTAAAAACAGGTTCCGGGGACACCTTACCTTCGTAGCAGAACCAGGCAGTGCCGGATAGGATGGCACAGTGGAGGAAACAGGTTATGAAACCGCAAAATGTGCTTGTTTCGGTCTGTTCGATGCCCAGAAGAAAGAGCAGCTCGATGGCCAGCAGGCAGAGGTAGATACTGGTATATATCGAGGTTCGGGCAGACTGGTTGGAAGAGATATAGGTAAAGGATGAGACAGATAGTTGGGACAAGTTTAAGAATTCAGTAAATAGTAACTTGTGGGGGAAGAGCAGTCAGCAGTAGAACATAAGAGCATAGCAACATTAGTCCGCCTGAGTAGTTTCTTTTCTTTGGTTTTGTCTTTCAAAAACGACAAAAATTCGTGCAAACTTATGTTGTACAAAAACATAACGCCTTTTAAAATTGACAAGTTATATGTGCGGCTCAGGGTTGTTATCCCAAACGCAAGTTTCCCTAAAGATCTATGGCCATAAAAAATATTATAATGAAAATCGTAAATGCCGCCATTTCCTGCAGCTCTTTTCCAAATATAGTTTTAAATTTTGTTAGGCAAACTTAATGTAGGCTTCGATTTACAATAATTTTGGTGGTTGGTGGTGAAAGAATCGGAAAAACTAAGTAATTAAGATCAATAACGAATATTATACGAAATAACTAAGAACAATAAACAAGACACGAAACAAGCACAACGTATGTCAACAATATATATGTACAAATGAAATGAACAAACACAAAATGCAAGATATTTACAGGACATGGTTAGCAACATTTGTAGATTTTATTATAATTAATTAAATACAAAAGAAAATCAGAAGTTTTTAATGTATTTTCTAAATTAAATTTGTTAAACAATGAATGCACATCGAAAGGGTGTTAGTTCCTCTCAAATAAACATGCCAAAATAACGATGATTATTAATTAAACGAAAGGGGATAAAGTGAGCTAAACTTAGACTATGACAAATAACTACGATACATAAATATATATATAGATATATAACTGAAGAGTCTTCGAGTGCAAGCTGTCGCTGGGAGGCGATGAACTATCTCAATACGATAACTCCTCAGCATGACCCGAGATATCCATCGCTTCCCGTGGCAGCTTTCGAGTCTTATGTTTGAGTCCTATTATAAAGAGAGATCAGTTTCGTTAACAATTTGAGTTACTTAAGCATTATATCACATGAGTCTCTGATCATAAATACATAAGTCTATATGGAGAGCCTGGCCTAGCCTAAAATTCGTGTTTGCTTTTCTGTTATTTCACCACCACCACCACTTATATTGTAAGTCATCCATGTTCGCCTGCATAATGATGTTGTTTGTATTGGTATCCAGGTTTTGATTGCGATTCGGATGTTGCTGCTGCTGGACAAGTTGCTGCTGCTGCTGCAGGTAGTTGTGACTGATGTTGAGGTTGTTGCTGGTCGCCTGCACGGCGTGCTGTTGGAGGGCAGCAGCAATCGAGGCAGCAGCAGCAGCCGCTGCCGCCGTTTGCTGACCATGCTGATGCAGATTTAGATTAAGATTGTTCATGGCATGCTGCATGTTCCGTTGTGGCTGATTGGACAATACCACAGCAGCCGCAGCTGCTGCAACGACTTGTTGCTGTTGTTGCTGCTGCTGCTGCTGGATATTGTAGTTTAAATTGTTGCGATGCGAGTTACGAATGGAATTGTGCTGGATAAAGTTCGTATTACTGTGACTGGGCGCTGACACATTGGTCTGGCTGCTGGGCGCAGTCAGGGTCAGGGACTCATGGGTCTGGTCGCGTATATTGTTCTGCTGGCGCCTGCTTCCCGCCCGCTGATGGGGCAGCGGACCAGTGGCGTTTCTTACCTTCACAAAGACCCCATTGAACAGCTTCAGCGTGAGCAGGGCAATCACTATGAACACCACACAAATGGCTATGCTGATGTAGATGAAGATGCGCATGTTGCCGTCGAACATGGTAAACAGCGAGTGCTGATGCTCGTCCACTACGTCCATGAGGATGGCAAAGTTAGTCAGATGGTTGCAACTGCACACGCTGTGCGTCCGGTTCGTGGACTCCAGGCTGCACCCGTTGGCAGACCAGGCACTGAAACAAATTTAAATTAATATCACCGCAAAACGGCAGATATGCAGAAACCTTACTGGTCAATATAATTCCAAAACACGCAGGTGGGGTTCGTCACATTCTCCGTTTTCAGATGCTGCAACGTCAGGGTTATGGGTTGCGAGAGCTGAATGTGTCGGCCTTTGCCTAAGCTGGCCGAGATCACCTTGCTGTTGAGTATCCGCAGGCGCTGCTGCATCTCTCCCGCATTGGCATCACTATCATTGGCCAGGATTGCCGTGTTGCGAACTAAGAGATATGAATTATGTATTTCTCTTCTGATTAAGCATTTCGTAGGCCACTCACCATAGCTGCGGGAGCTCTTTAGATCGAAGTGATCATAGCTAGGTTTAAGGATGGACTCCAGGCGATCAAAGGCCGCAAATACAATGCGTACCAAGCCGCCTTCACTGTTGTCGATCAGAGCTGCGCGTGGTAGCTCAATGCGGTCGGAACTTAGGGGCCACTGATCCGAGTCCGGAAAGACAACGCTTGACTGAATGGTCTTCGTTTCCAAAACGCGAACAGTCAACACTGAGAAGTATTTGGATGAGTCTTCCGACGAATTTAACAGTATAAAGTATACTCACATATATTCTTGACCTTCTGCACCACACTCCGCTCCCTGATGATTGTATCGGCCAGCAAAAAGGCGTTGTACTCCAGCCCTGTTAGCAGCGATGTGGCCACACGCATCTGATCCTCCGGATTGAGATCCAACCAAGAGGACAGCTGCGACTCATCCAGAAGATTTGAGCCCGTTTTGACAACGTTAAGCAGGAGCTCTGAAATCATGGCCTCCCGTTGCCGCTGATCGGGGAATGTCTCCTTGTCGTGCATCATTTTCTCCGAAACAGTTTGGATGATCTTCGTGGTGACCAACATATCGCCGCCGTAGAGAGTCTTGCTGCTAGTCACCTCGGACATGTCGTTGGCAATGGAGATTAGCGAAGAGTCGCGTTGGTTGACTCGCATCTCCAGATTGTTCAACCAGATGCTGCGGCACTGTGTCAGATCGGGAGTCATGGGATGCCAAGTGGGCTCAAAATTTCGCAGGCGCTGGTTCACCTTGTGGGCCATGCTCACCGGCGGCTCGCAGCTGCTGCTGTTGTGCAGGCAGTCGCCTCCACTAGGCGCAGGTGTTGTGCTACTTGGCTCATCGTCGTACTCGTCGAACCCAGAGTCCGGCATTCGCTTCATTAGCACACAGCGCCACTTGGCTATGCCGGCTGCCCCGCCGGGACAAGGCTGAACGTTTACATCGCCCACACGAGTCATGTTCCAGAAGAGATTGCGGGCATGGGTGGGTCCGCAGAACAACTTGCTCTCATCATCCGCTCCGGACATTCCAGCCGCATTCAAATTAATGTTGTTGATGGTGCGGACAACGCTGCCATTCCCGGAGACCGGAGATCCATTTGTCGCCGTTCCCGGCGGCCGGTTGGGGGAGCTCTTGGTGGTCAGCAGAGTTCCATCGTCGGTACCCGATCCCCCGACACCGGTAAGAATGCGGGTATTTGATGGAGCTGTAGCATTGCTGACAGCGGGAAGCTTGCTACTGGCCTTGGTGGGTGCTGCGGCCTCGTCGCCGCCATGGTGATTGTGGTGATGATGCAGTTGTGGAGGCGGCGGCAGACCATCGTGCCGACCAGCCGGATGCTTGGTGGTCGTAGTGGAGCTGGCCACACCCTTATTTCTGCCACCGCCCACAGCAGTCGTGCTGCTCGAAGGCGTTGAATGGGTAACGGCGGTATGTGGCGGTGGCACATTGAACAATCCGGTATTGCCACTAATTCCCACCACGCCGGGCAGCGTGGGTAATCGCGGGGGCGGTTGCGGAGCCCCCGATCCTACGCCAGGCGGGTGGATCAAGCCACTGCCATTCCCGAAGATGGGTGGACCATTGTTAAGCACCCATGGCGGTGGGCTGGGTCTCTTGGTCGTCGTCGAGGTCTGGGCGGCACTGATGCACTGATAGTGTGCCTCCAGATACTTGTGGGTTCCGGGGCAGGGATCCCCAAACATGCTCGTGGCTGCCAGCACACTGCAGCTCTGCTTGTGGGCGCATCTAGATGGGAGATGTAAAGGTTTTTTGGTTTATGGCATAGTCTACATCTTTGCAAACATATTAAATCCTAATTATCTTTACATTTAATTGAAAATAGAAAGTATTTAGTTAAAAAAAGTCTCCTACCTTGAGTTCAGTACGGTGAGTGACTTGGGAAACATGCAATTGACACTCCACTCCACATTGCCATGATCATTGCAGATGGTGATCGAGAAGCGGCCATAGTTAGCTCGGATTAGATTGATCACATCACCGGGATCACACTCGATGGTCAGTTTCTTACCTTCGCAGGCGTAGGCGGTTTGGTACTTGGAAACTGCAAGGCGAACGATTCATAAGTCGTGGTGATAATAAGCAGGGTCGGGATTTGGGATACAAATATATATATATATGGCATATATTGAGAAAGAAATGATATTAGTGGCGTTGAGCTGGTTGTTGTAGTTTGGTTTGGTTTGGTTTTGGTGATGAACCTGCAAAGACACTTACGCTCTAACGATATATATGCACATAGGATATAGAAGACAACATGGTTGGTAGCATGATACTCTTTTACACTGCCTGGGATATACTTAGTATATGTGGTGGTGGTTGATTTGTGGAGTAGGTGGGTCGTTAGCGATGGATGCGCTTGGTAGCAAGTAGAATAGTAGTCATAAATACCAAATCCTGCCGGCCCCAGCTCACAGAACATTGTCGGTCGTCCATCATCCAAAATTTAAGGAGTGGCCTGCTTTTCGAGTATTTTAACTGCAAGGAAGAGTTTAAAGGTTATTGTTAAAATGTAATAGTGATTGTAATATAATGTAATAAAATCTTCAAAATTCATTATTTATGTCACCATAAGAGTGACCTCAAAGAAAATTACGGAAACATCAAATATGAATCACTAAGTTTACATTATTTTGGGTCAAGCACCACTTACCTCTGCTTTCCAATACTTTCCTTCCAGTTTTTCCACATCGCTGGAAATACAGGATGAGAAAATTCTGAAAGAAGAAAGAAAGAAGCCATAAGATAATTGTTTACATATTGAGCACACACACACACACGCACAATGGCAAAGACGAACAGGCAGGCAGACGACAAGCAGAAGATAAGAAAAGGGGGGGGAGAGACTAAAAATACACACCCTTCTTGGATTCGAGTTGGTGCATCGACATCGCCATCGATTTGTTGGCAGAACAAAGACTCGTTTTCACTGCATGAGTGGTAGATACATACATATTTTCACATATAGAGAAAAGTTGCTGCAGCTGCGCTTCAAGTTTCGTCTGGAGCTGCAACATGCCCAGCGGAGCCCCACATTCGGTGGCTTGCTTTTTCTTTGTTCTGCCACACATTTTCCATTGCGGAATTTGAAGATATTTTCTGATTTTCTTGAAAATCACACATATTAGCACTTGGGAAAGGCATTTTTCTAGTTGATTTTGATTGTTTATTGGAGGAATGTGGACTTGCTGACGTAGCTCAAAAGCCTAGAACAGACGCACGTAGGTTGGGCTTAGCTCGAACTTTGTATTGTCTTTCAATTATTGTTGTAGTAGTTGGCTTATCTTTATTTTATTATGTTATTTAATTAAAATTTTTGCTTTTCACTTCAGACGGTGCGATTCGGTGGAGATCCATTCAACTTTCTATCTTTTAGAAAAATTCTGTATACTTGAATGTCTAGTTTGAATCGTCGTTAGTGATGCATCGAACATCGATGTTTTTACCGATGCTTTTGTTGATATCGACTATAAACAAAACTCTGTAATGAGCACTCTTCATGGACACTTTTTAAAAATTCATTGCAGCGAATAATAAAACAACATTTGAGGAATTATTAAAAAATATGTTTCTTCAAAATAATGTATAGTTGTACGAGCTATTAGAAATCTACCGAGTCTCCTTTGGTTTTGCATTATGCATCCTAACTGCCACTTGAATCCTCCGCTACATACGTAGACCTGCCAACTCGGCAACATTTTGAAATTAGGGCGGGAAAATTGAAAAATAAGCTTAATAACTGCATAAATATTTAAAAACTAAGACTGAACATTAAACAGCATAAAATATTTAAAACAACATAATTTTTTCTGTACACATTAAGGAAATAAACAGCGCGAAAAGTAATTTTTTCTCAAGTTCAAGTTCAGATATTCTTATCTGCAGGGACTCGGCATTAGCTTAAACTTCCTGATTCGCGTAGCTTGGGAAAATGCATTTCGCTTGCGATTTCAGTTGAATTTTATTGTTATTGCAAAACTGGTCAACAAATTGCACAAACGCGGAATGGACTACTTTTTCGTAATACTAACTCTACTATTGGCTTCAGACTGGTCCGTTCAAGTCGTAACCAAACCCAAGTCGCCCAAGGATCTTATAAAGGAGCCATTGAAAAATAAAACGGAAGTCATCCCCATCAATGTTACACAAGTGGCCACCGTAACCGCCGCACCGGAGAAGCTGGCCGAGGTCCATATTGATCAGCACAAAACGATTCGGATTAGCAAGGGAGATCTGGATGATCTGCTGGATGTTTATATGGGAAAAATAGCTGAGAGTGCCGCCACCATTAAGGACAAGGAACACGAGATCAACCAATTGCAGTCCAAGGATCAAACAGACGATGAGCTGCTCAAGAGATTTGAGAATCTCACCGAGACTTGCAATGCCCAGAACGCTTCCTTTACGACTGAGATCAAGGAGAAGGACGACAAAATCAAGGAGCTGGAGCAGAAGGTCAAGGTCTACGAGACCCGCCTGAAGAGAAAGCAGCACCTGGTGACCGATCTCAAGAAGCAAAATACTTCCAACGTCCTGCTAATTGATCATCTCAAGGGAAAGGTCATATATTTTCAGAGGAAATTCCGAGAAAAGAGGGATGACTTGCTGGCGGATTGGGAGGCGGCCACCACAACATGTGTACCTTATGGTACCTCTCCCGGCATTCACCTGATTCAACTGCCGAACTTTCTTCCCTTTTTGGTGGCCTGCGAGGGTCAGACAGCCGCCGGACCCGGCTGGATGGCCATTCAGCGAAGACTGGACGGTTCCGTGAATTTCTACCGTAACTGGGATGCCTATAGCAAGGGCTTTGGCAAGCTGAACGGCGAGTTCTTTATGGGTCTGGAAAAAATCCACCGCCTGACCACATCCCAGCCGCACGAGTTGTACATTAGCTTCAAGAGGTTCAGCGGCGAGACAAGCTATGCGCACTACGATGACTTCCTTATCGGCAGCGCAGAGGAAGGCTACGAGCTGACGCTGCTGGGTCATTATCAGGGAAATGCCAGCGATGCCTTGCGCACCCACGACAAGATGAAGTTCTCGACCTTCGACCGGGACAACGATGCCTTTACCCACATGAATTGCGCGGTGCACCATCAAGGAGCTTGGTGGTATGACTTCTGCTCTAGGAGGTAAATAGTTATAATTTAGATAATAATCACATATAAAGTTTTTATTTGGTTCCGCAAACAGCAACTTAAATGGCAAATACTTCAAGGAGGAGGTGGACAATGCCCAGGGCATATACTGGGAGCCCTGGTATAGCTTTCGTTCCCTCAAGTCCGTGCAAATGCTTATTCGTCCCAAGAGCCAGATGGAGCTGAGGGACTGGCAGGCCAAGACCAAGGGAAGAACCCGAAATCTGTGAAGAAACTTCTCTATCGAATAATATGTATTTTTTGACACAAGTTTAGTGCTTAAATATATGTGTGTATATGTATAAATCTCACTTCGAAGCCGACAAACTCATTAATATATATGTTGTTTCGCCCGCCATCGACTCGACGCCCCCTTTGGACTAATGATTGGCTTTCGATTTTGTTTTCAGCCTCGCTCTAGGGGTAATTACATCGTCACAGTTCACTGGATTTTGCTCTAGACATTTGTGTGTTTGCTTTTTGCATTGGGTGGGTGCAATTAATTTTCATTTTCTGCTTCATAATTTGTTCTGTTGCAACAATTTAATGGAATCTAATTGAGTGTGTGTTTGCGCACAAATGAAATAACTGGGAGAGACGCCGACTCATTTATCACTTGCACTTTCCTCAACTCAATTGGAGTCAATAAACAGCAATAAACATTTACGACTTCGGAAAAGGGTTATATGTTCAGCCAGCTTTAAGCGAAAAATACAAATTCCAACTGAATAAATCCAGTTCGAGTTGAGTTTGATATAAATAAATAAATGATAGAAATTAATTAAATTTCAAAACAATTGCTTTAATATATACTAAATATATATAACTTCAGGTATAGGTGTATTTTTGGTTTCATTTTCAATGACTTTGGGTTCTGGCTCGTAAACCAGTTACAAGTATTTAACTAATGGCAAGTTAATCGTTCGATTACGGCGATAAAGCTTAAAAAACTTGAGAAGCAACACTTGCTAGCTAGTTATCAGACACACTTTGACTGTAAATAAATACATTATAGTTAGATCGACGATATGATTCCAGCACGCTAACTCTTTACAATTGCCTTGTAAATATTGTCAAGTGCAGGGAGGGGAGAACTTTGAGTGGCGCGGTCTACTTCTCGTCTGGGGCCTCCTCCTCGTGGCCATGCTCCCGCTTCTTGTGCCATCGCAGGCTAGCAAACTGGGCGAAGCGTTTGTGACAGGCACTGCACTTGTACTTCTTCACCGTGAGGTGCAGCTCCGTGTGCTTCTTTAGGTTTCCGTAGGTTGTGAAGGCCTTGCCGCAAACCGTGCACAGGTGCTTGCGTATCGCCCAATGGGAGTTCATGTGATCGGTGAAACGATTCTTCTCGTAGAATCCCTTTGCACAGATCGGGCAGTGGAATGTCGACTGGTTGAGGTGCCGCCGGCGGTGGATGTCGAAGAAGGACCAGGTCTTGAAGGACTTGCCGCACAGGTCGCAGATGTAGGGCCGCTCGCCGGTGTGGCTGCGTAGGTGGATGGCCACCTCCGTGGATGTGGCGAAGCGCTTGTCGCACTGCTCGCAGGCATAGGGGAAATCCCGCCGATGCCGTCGTATATGCACGGTCAGGTTGCATGGCATCTGGAAGCCCTTGCCGCAGAGCGTGCATATAAACGGCTGCGTTCCGTCGTGGCCTGAACGATGAACCTTGTACTGATCGCAGGTCTTGACCAGCTCGGCGCACACATCGCAGCGAAAGGGTCCCAAGTTTTGCTCCAGAAACTCCGACAACTTGGCGTGCAGCAGGGGAATGCTACTGCTGGCGTTAGCGGAGTCAGTTGTGAGTATTTTCCGTTTTTGAGCCGAGAAATCCTTGCGTAAATCAAACAGCGTCTTCTCCAGCTGCTCGGGGGCATATGCGGTTTGAAATGTGGCATTTAGCTCGTCCAGCATTTGACCCAAGGCCTGGCTGCGATAGGCATTCGAGCGAAAGTCGGGATGGTCCACTTCCCATAGCGCTGAGTAATTGCGGTAGATTTCCACGAACTGCAGCTGGTCCTCGACAGTGGCGAACTGTATGGAGCTGGCATCGATAAACTTTGTCTTCTGATTGGTCTCCACCACGCCGACTTTCTGGAATATCCAACAGATTAGTCTTCCTGGATAATCGCAAACTTTTCGCACTCTACCTTGCTGATCTTAGTGAAGATCTGCTCCTGGAGTATTGGCTGTAGGAACTCCATCTCGTCATAGCACCACAGTTTGGGCAGGTACAGTCCCTTGTGCTTGATCACCATGCGCAGCTCCTTGCGGTAACGCGTCCTCAGCTTTTGGATCTCCTTGTAGCACTCCTCGCCGCTCAGCTCGTAGCTGAGCTCTTCCTGTAGCTGAACGGATATCTCCCGATACAGATCCTTTTTGCAGCAACTGGCATAGTCGTAGTGCTGCGGATTCCACAGGCACTCCAGCCTCTTAAAGGCATCCAGTATAAAGCTGAGGACTTCGCGGTAAAGGGTCGACTTGCTGCAGGACTCGGCATCCGTTTCGCAAGACTTTTCGCTCTCGGTGGTCTCACCGGAAATCTGTGAAATAATTTAAAAATAAACCTTGAAAACCGTCAGAGAGATACAAATAAATACCTTGGCCTCCCTCTCTGCTCGCTTGTTCTCAATGACGCCCCTGAGGAAGTGCATCCTGTCAAAGTACCACAGCCGCGACTTGTACTTGCCACCAAGGGCATTCAGCTTGCTCAGCTCGCGGCGGTATCTGCCCCGCAGTTCCTTGAGCACAGCAAAGATTTCGGCACCTGAGAGCCGCATATGGCAGTGGCATTCCAGCGGAGCGGCCAGTTCTCCGTAGACGCTCCGCTTGGCATTGTATTTGTAGTCTGGATGCCGGGGATTCCACAGCTTCTCCATACGTTCATATTCCGTCAACAGAGAGCTAACAAACTCTCGATTGCGCTCCAGCTCGCGTCGGGTTCTCTGGGGAAAAATAAGAAGATATGGGTTTCATATAGTCGCTACCGATAGATTTCAATGGAATCAATATGAATAATAAGATTAGAAACCATTAAGTGGAGCTAATCATAAGAAGTTGTTGGTTAATCACCGCTTGGAAATCCAGGCTGCTCGCCACACTGCTGGTTGGCGAGGTGGGCGGCATGGGAGTGGGTGGTGTGGCTGGCGGCGTCATTTCCAGAACATTCTTTTCCGGCTGCTCGATCGGGTCCTCCTCTGGCTCCACCTCGGCCTCCTCCATCTCCAGCTCCTCTATCTGCAGCAGCAGTTCTTCGGTCTCCTCTGCGCCCTCTTTTGCATTCTCGTTTGCCGCCTGACGAAGCTTGCGCTGCATTGCCTGCATAAAGATGTTGAAATATTTTCGCATAAATAAATAAATTTGTTACTGCTGTTGCTGTCCGGCGGCGGGATTAGCAGTGCCACATGATCTCGTCCGGGGGTTTTATCGTATAAACACAGCCAGAGAAGTCGTAAACAAAAAGCGAAAGTCCCCACTCCCGGCTCCCTCACTCTCTCTTTGGTTACTCGATTCTCGAATATCAGCGGCTATTGGCCTTTGTGTCGTCGTCATCGTCACCGTTCTTATCGCACTTGCATATGGCCAGACCGACTTCCATATTCCCGCCTCCTCCCCCCCACAAATACTATATATACATATGTATGTCTCTTTATTTGTTTGTTCGTTTTCTATATTGTTTTGGTTTCGCTGGCAAAGAAGAGTACAAAATACACAAAACGGTGCCCCTAGAAATAATTACACATATATCGTGTTTAACAAATGATCACTCTAAGATCTTAAATATGAATATTTCGGATGTAAATTTCCCTAAATTAAAATGTTTAAAACCACTCAAGGATACCAGTCAAGCATTAGGTCGCAGTTGAACCGTTTTATAAATTTATTTAAGTCATTACTTCGATTTTTAAGATGTTGCATTATAATTCCTTATGATGTCTAAATTTTTAGAAATGTTTCAATAGAAAAATCATAATGATTTGTTTTTATTAATTAGTTTGCAGTTGAAAGGCTAGAGTTCTTCCAATACAAA
The DNA here is from genome assembly GCA_008042485.1 of Drosophila mayri. NCBI lineage: Eukaryota > Metazoa > Arthropoda > Insecta > Diptera > Drosophilidae > Drosophila > Drosophila mayri. The sequence goes on along the minus strand of VNJN01004183.1, from coordinate 42,301 downwards.
ACTCCATCTCACATATATTAAATTTTGTTTCTCCTTTAAAAATTACGAAACAAAACCCGACCTACCCTCATATATTTTAAGTACTCGAGAACAGTTGCTGATAAGGTTCCAGTGGCCTAATTAGGAATTCGCAAGACCCAAAATTAAAAGCGAAACGAAATTTGTTTTCGGCATGCAAATGTTTTGTTCTGACAAACAATGCATATGGGTAACCGTATCCCCCATACGATGAGCAGTTCTAACCAGTTTTTGCCCGATATGGGTTACAGCTGATATGAGGCTTTAATCTATAAGGCGTTCAACACCCTTTCTACATTTTAGTTAATTCATAATAAACCTTGGTAAGTTTGGATAAGTTTCTTCTGAATGAAATTATCTACTTTATGTTCTTCTATAAAATATCATTAATATGATATAATGGCTATATATTTCAGTAAGAGCATTTGCAGCTACGGCTTGGGTTTGTTTTATTTCCGTCAAGTTTTCGTTTGGCCATAATTGGTAATTGAAGTTGTCGCCTGATTGTCTTGAAATTGAGGTGACCACCACAACAGTCGTTGATATTTTAGCCTCTCGATTTGTATTCCCAATTGTATTAGAACCAACCCCCTCTAGACCTAGACCACCCACAAAAACGTCGATAAGGCTAATGGGCCTCTAGATAAAGTGAAACGTGGCCTGAAGGCATTAAGAGTTATGGCCGACTTCTATTTAATGTGTTATTAATTGCACTGGCTGTTTTGTGGGTCAAATTGTCTTTGAGTAATGAAGGTAATTGAGTTACAGGATATTGGTTTTAATATATAAATAAATAGAGAACTATCCCGATCTTTTTGTATTAAAAAAACCCGTACAGCTGAGGCTTCTTTATCAAGCAGTACATATGGGGTTAATGGCCCTGATTAATCAGCTACCAACTAAGCCAGCCCACCAATCATTTACCATTCCGCCATCGAACCTGACCTTTTCCCGAATCCATGAAAGCAAACCCTAGTTTACAGAGCTAATTGAATAACTGAGAAATTTACAGAAGGTAAAAAAAGCCCAAGCCTTGGCCCCAATTAAAAATGCAATTTCAAACGTCGAAATGAAAGTTTCACCCTTTACTCCCTCTCAGTCTCCCTCTATCGCTCTCTGTGGCAAAGCGAGCGAAAACATTTTCATTTCGAGCGACTGGAGCGAGACCCAACTGGGGGTCACACCCACTCGACGCCAAGGACCTCGGAGAACTCGGAGCGCGCCCATCGGAAAGGTGAGCAGAGTAAACCCATTAAAAGCAACCCCAAACCGGGCTGACCCTGCCATCCTCGACGTTTGTCTGCCTGGCAACAGGAAATCGTTCCATATCGTAGCTGCATTGCATTGCATGAGACTCGACTCCCACATGCGTTCGCTCTAGTCCACATTCACAGCCACATCTAGAGTCCACATCCAAATGGTGTAAATGGTTGAACAGCTGTTTTATTTTATATTTTTTCATCTATTCCCTTGATGGAAAGGGTATGTTGGAATTTTCATAGAGGTTTTTGAAGATTAAAATGAGTTTCTAAAAGGTTTTTTAATAATTAGTTATTGCCAAGGGTTAGGTTTTTTCAATTAACATCTCCTTCAATTATTTTATTCTTCTTCAAGTATCCCTAAAAACTATCCCTCAGTCAGTGCATTCCCTGTTCGTTTCAGCCAACAATTAACTATTTTATTTTCTTATTATTTTTCATATTGATGCCACAAAAGAGCCAGCAAACAAAGGCAGGGCTGACCAGGGTCTGATGGTTTCCTAGTCTCCCCAGTCTGGCCCTAGACAACCCCATTGAAATGTGGGGTGTGGCTGTCCAAGAGCCCAGCCTTGTCCGTACGGAATTCTCCCTTGCCTGCGTCACGGCTCCGGCTGCGGCGACTCTGTGTTTACCGAACACGCAATTGAAATAATTGATCCAGTTAACAAAATTGCATAAAAATTCAATAAACAACAACAGCCGCAGCAGCAGTGAAGCTCCATATTCCGGGGTGAATTTCGCTCGATATGCGATAGTATATAGAAACCCGATCGCAGAGCAATCTTATTGAGTTAAGTTGAGTGTTCTCCCCCTTTATGTTTATTTATAAATTGCTCAAACGAAGAGGGGGTCGGGTCGGTGGAAACTTGTTAGAACTGTCAGAGTCTTGAAATGTGAACTGAAGATGAGGAAGGGACAGGAGAAGGGATCATTGCATTGAAGCCATAAATCGATATACAACTACAGAGAGAAAGAGTGGAAAATGGATTTGTTTGGAGTTCAAATCAATGAAGTTGGAAATGGTTAATAGGAAGACAATGAATAAGTTACGCTGAGGGGGTTGTAAAACAATCTGTGAGCTTTAGTTTTTCAATTAAGGCAGCTAATGGATTTGTAGGTATAAATTGTGGGAAAAGCATTAAATGCTCGACTAGATTAAAGGTTAAGGGTTTCTAGGGGTTAACATAAGAAAACATGATCTTATGGTTTAGAAAGCCCTTTGAGTCGGGATACTTATTAAGGGTTAACTCTTGTTTAAAAGTTAAGTTCATTTTCTTCCCCTATATAATTCTATTGAATTCATATTAATTCAAAGTTTTTAAACCGCATTTCCTCATTAATCAATGCTAAACTAAATTCAGTTCTTCGATTAGCCACACTCTTTGAATTCTGCTTATAAAACTCTGGAATCCATCGGTCAAAATAAACGCCAGACTAGACCCATTCAGTGTCTGAGCAGCAGCTGCGTCATCTGGCGGCTCTTCAATTAAAAGCTATTGTTTATTGCATTTGTCACCAAGCGAAGAATAATAATAATAGTAATATGCGGGCAGCAGCACCAATCAAAAGTTCCTTTGATGATGTTGCGATGCGATGCAATTAATTAATGAAAACTCTTATTTCGATACAATTTCATTCCCACCAAATGCGATGGTGATTATCGGATCTAGAGCAATTGGCCAAGGAATGTGCTAGCTTGGGAACTTTCAGGGTTTTATTTGTGCAAATAAAAGATTCATGGGAAAGCCCATTAATACGACGCTTAATGCTTGGTACCATTGTAGGGCTTTTTGGCCCCGAAATGGTGTCAACACACACGGCCTCCTCCCCCCCTCTGTTTGATTTGGCCCCAGGGAGGCCTTTAATTGATCGAACGGCGAACAGCGGCATTCGCCGAGTGTCTTGTTTACCATATAGGCTGGGTTTATGGGGTCTCGGGACAAGCTCAGCTCCCATTTTTGTATGCTATATAAAATTATGCCCCCTCAAGCCATATGACAACGAGGGACAAAGCCAGGCAGCAGAAGTCGCTTACGGCGGCAATGGCGCGACATGCAAAATCCGGGAGAACACGAGACTCAAATGTAAATGTAATAAAGCCAACGTGAGCTAATAAATTATGAAGAATATTTCAGTTTTTTTCACGCAACCCGTGGCCGGGTTCCGTTTTGTTTTATGGCCAAGCATAAAACTCGTCCACGCCCTTGATGGAAGCCCCCGACAAAAACGACGAAAAATAAACCGATGGGAAACCTTATAGAGAACATACATACAGGAACCAAGCCGGGAAGCAAACAAAGCGAAAGCCAGATTCAAAGATAATACCGGGGGGGCATTAAGTGCAATCAATTTCTGACAAAAAAATAAAAAAAAAACAACAACAAAATAAATAATATGCGCTGCTCGGCACAACAAAACTTTAAACAAATAACTGCTGTCAGTCACAAGGCTGCATTAATTAAATTAGACTGATTATAAAACCCACTCAGCTGATCGATCGGGCCCCGGACTATAGCGACTTAAGCTCCTCCAGCTCCTCCTTTCCAGACGTTCACATGCCGAAATGTTTAGTTAAACTTGTTAATTATTTAATAGGCATGGATGTGCCCGATAAAAACTGAAGCATTTGCTGTCAACATGTCCTCGTTTTTTACCATGATTAACGTGCACATAAATCGAAAATTCCCGAAACCGTAGCCGACCGAACCCGGAGATTTTGAAAGGTTGAAAACAAATTATCGCCTGGTAGACGATAATAAAAAGAGCGCATTGATACGAAAATACAACCGACTTAAGATAAGATTATGGCCCGATGATGATATATGAGATGATTTCTCAGTGCACTAACCTGATTTCGGATCGCTTATCCGATGATTTAAATGGGTTCTCCAGGAAGTTATCTTAGATACTGATACAATCTAAAGCAAATACCTAATCGATGGTTAGAAGTAATAATCAAACCCAAACAATATCTTTCCCAGAAAAGCTTACAAAAACGGATTTCTGGAATTTAAGCATTATATAGATTCAGTAGCACTTCCCGTTGATCGCTAGTTATATTTCGATTCGCTGTCGGACAATGATTTATGGCCTGTGTAGGTTTTTATGGCAGGTGCTCTAAAAATTCCAATTTACAAGTGTTTAAATGAACATTAAAACCTCCTTAGTTATGAGTTACGCGATAGTTTCTTATCTTTAAGCCATTTTCAATAGCCGACAAGCATCGACAAAAATCTAAAATTATTTTATTACCCCCCTAATAGAGATATTGGCCAACGCGAGACTGACGATGAATTATATGGCATTGGAAATGATAATGGTTTCGGGGCGGGGACGATCGCTAGACCGGACAAATATTTTAAATTACTCAAAGGGGGGGATGGGAGGAAGTTAAGTGAAGTGTTTATAGATATAAATCAAATTTTTGTTGCTGAAAAAGATTCATTTTAAAGGTTTTCCTATTTATCTTCATTAAAAATAAACCATTTTGAAATCGATATTTGGCTATAAAAGTACTTCAATTTTTTTTTAATATTTATAATCCGTAATCAATCGATCTTTTATTTTTCTCAAGCTTAATTTCGCTACAAATCTCTCTATATATTTATTTTTCCCTGCCCCACTGTGGCGTCTACAAATGCTTACCAAATCGAAGCTTAGATAATTTTCCCCTATTTGTTTACCTCTTTGGGGTCTAGATAAAGCCCCCAGCGTCGGCCGACAAGCTTGCCCAATGTGCGCTGATAGTAGCAAAACCGAAAAAAAACAACAGAATTACCAATAATGTCTACTGCAAGTGCCAGAGCCTACGGGCAAATACAAAATGATTTTTATCAACATTACTATTTCTATTTCCGAGAGTTGTGTTATTTTTCCCTGGCACCCAACGCTCAATGGCCCGGATATCGGGCCGGCGATAATAATAACCAAAATTGTAATGGTCTCCGGTATGCGCCATATACATTGTACACACATCCATACACATTCACCAATAATGCCTTCCTGATGACGACAAATGCATTCACATTACTCATACACACATTTGTCCGTACTATTTTCCTTTAATTATTATTAAATTAGCTCGTGTGTGGAATTATTATTCATTGACACTTACACTACGTCAACGAGAGTGCATACTATTTTTGGCCAAAGGAAAAAGAGATGAAATAAGTTGAGAGCCAGGAAAGATTTCCAATAGATGTGTTGATATTTTAAAAGGTTATTATCACCTCTAAACCATTGACGAACGAACATTTATGAATAGGTATTTAGAGGTTGGCTAGAAGAGTGCCTGTCAAGGCTAAGAAAGCAATTTAAACTCTTTGACAATTGAACAATAGTTTGTTTTAATGTTTAGTATAAATATATTCCCAGCATATTGATTTAGATGGGGGGAATATAGAATATTATCTGGTAAATGGGAATTTCAAACTGATTACAAGCTATACAGAAAGATATTATTTTATTTTAAATTGTTTAAATTCTGAATTACTTTTATTTTTATTGTTAACTATAAATAACCCCCATTCCCAAGAACTAATAAATTTCCATAAGAAATAACAAACTTTATAGGTTTAAAAGACCGCAAAAAAAACATTTTTGAATCATTTCCAAAAAGTCTGAAGAAAATATACTATGCTGGCTATATCCTCTACGATATGTGACACCATCCACAAGTTCTGTATCTGTCGGTTGACATAAATAATCATTTTAATTACCATTTAATAGCTATTTATTTTTAAAAATCAGCTACAGAGCAAAGGCCTCAGCCAAACAAAGAATATTTTGACGGGCTGTTTTCCAAAAAACACCAAGTGTTTGTGTCCCAAATTTTCGAGTATTTTTTTCATATACATATATGTATTTGTTTTAACACGTAAATATCTATGGGCGTACAGATGTGTGAGCAACAAAAGATATTGTTGTTGTTTTTCTTCAGTCAGTCATTTCCATGTCCACAAAAAAATGGAACAAAACAAAAGTGAAAACTCGAAGAAAAAACTGAAAAATTGCGTCGCATTGGAAAGGAAAAAATAGCAAGGCAACAAGACAGACTGACTGACAGACAGAACGCCTCCCTTTTTGCTAGTTCCTTCAAAATAAATAACAAAAAAAATAAATAAAATATAAGAAAAGGCCACGGACAGCAAATGGGACTTAAAAAAGGGGAAGACGACGAAAGAACAAAAGCGAGGCATGAGCGGGCAAAATGCGCGACACACTTTTGCTCAATATTTTGTGTGTTGTGTGCCATTGCGCCGTTATTTTGAAGGTCAAGTGACCAGGGGAAACGAAAACCTTCTCCGGAACTGCCTGGCCTGGGCCCAGCCCCTCTTACCACCGCTGCCCGCCCTCCTCCTGACAGCAAACGGAAAGCCAATTTTGCATTACAAAATCGAATGAAAGGGGGAAAGGCAAAAACAAAAACCTAATACAGGGAGAGTTCGCTAATGGAAACCTTAATAACTTTTTGTTGTTCCTATACGAAATTGTTGTTAAATATATTTAATTTGTTAATCTTTCATGCTTCATTTAAGAGTTGCTATGTAATTCTAGTTATTAATTTATTAAAAATAAACTAAAGTTAAAACTCTAATATCCTCTATCTTTCTACCAATTATCCTAATATAAAACCCATTTACCGAACTCCCACTGTACTTAATAAATTATTAAAATGCTATTTCGGCCAGTGTCATTTGTTGTGCGATATCTAAGGAACCAACACCATAGCTTGTGCCCACTGTGGGGCCATTGGGTGATTAGCTTACCACGCGTCGTGTCTCATAACGCGGCAACGGAGTAGTTGTAATCGCCGGGGGAGCAGCGCCCTCAGCAAGCGGATTCAATGGCAAGTGAGTGGGCGGAGACATCACCACGTCGTGGAGCAGGGTGAAGGGATCGGTGTCGGGATGTAGTTCCAGGTGCAGGGCCTGCAGCTCGTCGCCAGTCGAAATGTCCGCCGAAGGCGGCGGCGAGGGTGGCAATGGATTTTCCACCACGTAAACCAAATCTATTTCTGGCGCCACGGCTTCCGTGGGGGTTATGTGCAGAGCGGTGGGGGTCGCCGGCGGAAGAAGGCTCATTAGCTGAACGTCCAAGTCCGCCTCCATGGGCTCCCAGGGGCTTTCTCCGGCCTTCTTGTGTGGTGTACCCTCCAGCGGGTACATCTCCGGGCAGTCCAGCTCCATGATCACCAGATCCGTCTGCGTTTGCTGCTCGGCCCGTTCCTCGGCGGTGACAGCGTCGTAGCGCCGTCGCACCTCCTGGGTGTGCTGCTCCCGGACATGGTCCATGAACACGGAAAACTGCAGGCAGATGGCCGGACAGAAGGCGCAGTTGAAACCGAAGCTCTGGACGTCCGGCGAGGCGGTGATTTCCCCGCATTTGCGAAAGTACGCATAGTCCTCCAGCTGCCAGCTCAGGGACTGCGTCGACTCCTGCAGCGGCATCATCTTTGATCTTAACTTTGCGTTTATATTCTCCCTCGACAATTTGTTTTCCACAGTTTTCTATTTGGCGCACTCGCGACGTACCGCGCGCAGCTTTTCCGATTTAACTTATGATCCAAACAACCGGCAAATCACCACCTTGACCACATGTGGCTCCTGGGTATCAAAACCAATCAACACGTCTCTTCAGACTAGGCCGGCATTAAAAACACATCATGGAAGGCTAGCGGCTATATGTTTGAATTGTTAAAACGCAACTGTCCGTTTTGAATGAATGAATGCACTGCCAGTTTAGCTTATTATAAGCTAGTTCTGGCATATTTGAAAATGGAAAAGCTTATAAAGCTTGCAACTTATAGCTATATAGCATATGGCTTGAAATATAGCTTATTTTACTATTCATCTAGCATATTGTAGCAAAATGGAGTTAAGCTATTTTGAATTAAAGAAAATTAAAAGAAAAACATAAAAATAAACTATATTGTTGTATGTGTTTTATAGCTATTTTTTAATTTGCATTTTCTTTCTTAATCTAGCTTATTTGAGAACTCACTTTCGTAATAACAATCACTACTTTGTATTCCGTTTGTCATAATAAATCAACCTTGTTTACTATCCATATTATAATATTATTATTAAACTATTAAGTTAATACCCTTCTGCAACCTTTGAGGCCGAGGCGGGAACGTTAGAAAATACCGAAGGCGGGAATAAAGTCACCTTTGCAGCTCCGAGACAAATATCGAAATCGTAAATAATCGGCGATGCGATTCAGTATATTTTTTCCCAGACGCCATATTTTTAAGCCACGGTCACGCTGAGCAACAAAAAAATTCCAAATAATTCAAATAATCATTTAATAGCAAAATATTCGTGTAGATGTTATTGTTTGTTGTATTTTAGTCAATTTACACCATGGGATTCGTGCTGTCCAAGTTCCGGGTGCGTATAACCTGCCATCGGTATCCGCCGAGGGCCAAAATGCAAATCGGCGAATGGCCGAAAATATGGCGAAAAAACACGAAACCAATGCCAAATCTGAATCTAATTATAGAAGGAAAAGTCTACGGAGGCGGTGTTGGAGGGGCTGCAGACGCAGATCCAGGCATTGGAGAAGTACATGATCAACACGGAGGAGCGGAAGCGGCGGTTCGTGACGAACTTTGTGGGCTTCACCATCGGCGCGTATATCGTGGGCCTGGGACTCTGGTACTTCTTCTACTTCCCGCAGACGCTGAAGGAGTACATTTTTTACCTGGTGCCGCTGCTTCTCTTCCCCATCCTGTGAGTGCTCCAACTAAAGCAATCCCATTTCTGAGTCACCTCTACGAGAGTCAATATATGTATTTATCGTCCCGATATTGCAGTATCATCTTGCTGCGACGCTTGTTTACGTGGTACTTTCAGCGCAAGCTGAACAAAAATGGCGATAAGCTAACAAAGCTGAAGGAGGACAAGCGCGTCCTATTGGAGCAGGTCATGGACAAGGAGACCTATAAGGTGAGACAATCATTTGCAAAGATTAACTATAATTTATTCGCATTACTTCCCCTCCGTAGGTGGCACTGAATCTCTTGGAGCGCTTTGGTGATAAGAAGCAGCTTCGCCTCACCAGCGGCCTGCAGACACCCAACCGGCACTCACTGGCCGAACGGTCGCCTCAGCCCGCCGCTCGAGCCGCAGCTATCGGTCAGCCGCTGCAGCAACAACAAAGATCGCTGACTCCGTACACGAGCGTCTATAGGAACAACAATAACAATAGTAGCACCAGCATGAACCGCAGCGTCATCAGCTCGCATTCGCTGGCGGTGACGTCAGCATCGCCACAAGTGAACGCCATGCAAGAACTGCGTCGGCGAACACCGTTTCCCATTGTAGATGAACGATCACGGAGCGCCGTAGATCGCATCGTGGACTTCATCGTGGGCGATAGTCCACAGAATCGATTCGGCATGATCTGCAAGGAGTGTCATGCCCACAACGGTATGTTATGATCAGTAAAGGAGACTTCTTTAAATTATTTCGAGAGGAGGCAGTAAAACCGGTTAGGCTTTCGCTTTTATTTGTATTTTTGGCTGACAATGCTGACAGAGCAGTACGTTTAACGTAGTACGTAGTACGTAAACAATGCTTATAGGAAACAATTATTTGCAATTCTTGATAAGATATTGAAATTTATGATAATGCAACCTTAAGAGGTACAAGTCTATATCTACGATAGTCAAGGTTAATGACAGATTTAAATACTTAATTTTATTGCGTTCTTGTATTGTAAAAATGACTTTTCAGTTCGTTAAAGGGTTAGGAATATGTATAAATATTTTAAATTATTTAAAATTTCATATAGGAATGCTGCCCAAGGAGGAATATGAGTATGCCTCATTCCGGTGTGCTTTTTGCAATGTACTGAACCAGGCTAGAAAGGAACGACCTGTGGCACCCCGTCTCTCGCTAGAGACCCCGACGCCAGCCTCAAATAAGCGCAACGAAAGTTCTGAGAGTGAATCATCTGATGACGAGGAGTCGGGTAAATATTTTATTATTTGTGAGGAAAGCCATTTTAGGAAGCGATTCATTGCAATTTATTTAAAGGTTGAGGTCATTGAGACTTTTAACAACGTAAATAGTAATGGTTTTTCTATTGGATAGCATTTAAAACAAAAAGGGGACGGAAAATGGTTAAAATTTAAATATTTTTAAATATTTGGACAGCTCTTTTAGTGGCTCTTTCTCCCAAGTTCTAAAAATACCTTCGCTAACAATACCCTTTTACACCATTTCAGATAATCAGGCAACAGTGCGACGAGTTTTGCTGCAGGATGTGCCATCGAGTCCAGGCGAAGCTTCCTATTTAAAGGAAGACTTGGAAGTAGAGGAGAGGGAGCCAGAGACAGAGACATCAGAGACTGGATCTACTGCTGTTAGTGGTGACGTCAGCAAAGCTGAGGTGACTGCAACTGGCAGCTCCTGAGCACATATACACACGTCACACAACAATGCAACACCTTTAGGCGCCAGTCAAGCAAAATTCTTGGATTATTTGCTTATTAGTTTACATATTTAATTTAATTGGTAAGCAAATTTTAACTGAATCTGTTATTATGAATTTAAATGGAATGCGAAATTACTACGAGTGGCTGCACTACTTTCTTCATTGGGTTAGCCACCCCTCCTCCGCCCGAGGTGTGGGCGGTCCGGGCGGTTTGGCACCACTCCCCCGTGCAACTGTCAGCATAGAAGGAAGTTGATAATTAAAATCTAGACAAAATAAGGCGACAACTAATGGCATAATAATTTAAAGCACGCCGCGGCGTGTGACAAAAAAGGCAAGCCACTACCTGGCGATATCACTCGCGGTGGCCGGCAGCGATAGTGTACTTACTTACAAGCGCGAGAACACACACATGCCACTGCGCCGCCGCAACTCCAGACTAACACTGCATTATGCGAACGGTCAACAATTTCAATTTCGCTGGCTTTTATTTTGCTTTATTCTGTTTTTTTCCGGGCCATTGATCAAGGCTAACGAGATCGATCGGCGCTGGCTGGTGGCCTGCCTGGCAATCTGGCGGTGCAGCAACGTAACATAACGCATTAGCCGGGCCAACACCAGCGACCACCTACACAGAGCACAAATATGACAAAATGAGCCATACATTTGCGTTTTTTTAAGTAACCAAAAATGTCTTTCCGGTTTTATTTGTATCATTTTTAAAAGTGAATTTCTGATAACTTTAATATTTCTTATATAGACTATAGATTACATTACATTACATTTTATTATTATTCCTGATAATAGTTAAAAGGAAATTCAGAATAATAATTATTATGATTTATAGTCTCAGTAAATAAGAGGGTATTTTTATTAAAACTATTGCCGTATTTGCGAAAGTTGTTGCATATCCTGAAATTTGTGTGAGGTATAAAATAGTTTATTATTTATTTATCAGAGCTATGAAAATGATATTAAACATATTTTAAATAACATAAAATATTATTTATTACTAACAAGATTTTATGACTTACAAAAAGATAGTACGATGCCAATTTTTAATATTTATTTTTATTAATAAATGGATAGTAATCATACTAATGATTAATGATTCATTTCAACTAAAACTAACTACTTTTTAATATTTATGGTGTATATATCTATTATTTCTATCTGTGTATTATCAGGTGAGGGTGTAGCGGCGGCGGCAGGAATGGGGATTGTGTGGATTGGACAGTGCCGCGCCCGCGCAAATTCCTGCCAATGGCTGGCGGCAAACACAAATTATAAGAATTAAACTAAATCTGTTACACCGTTGCCAACAATTGGGCACGTCTGTCCCCGAATCTAACATGTTCATATATCTGTAGATATGTATGTTAGCCAGTCGTGTGCCGGCGACCCGGGGCGCTGGGCGCTGCCTGATTATCTCATAATTTGTGTGTCTGTGCCAGTGCGATTTTTCGCTCTTTTCCACGTAATTGAATTTCCCAACTGCCCAGGAAGTTGTCGTCGTCGTCATTGTCTCGTACTCTAGTGCGTAAGGCGGTTTTTAATTTCAGTTTCACTGGCAAGCTGCGTGGTCTGCGGTCTGTCCCAGAGAGTGTGTGTGTGTGGTGTGTGTTGGCCGATCTGAACGACCGTCAACCTATAACGGGTTATCGGAAATAAAACTGGCAACGGAAAGATCTAAAACTAGGGACGGAATAGCTTGAACTCAAAATCTAAAGGAATTTTTATAAATGTAAGAATACTATTATATGATATTGAAGATATGGCTAATTTTTAGTACCTTTCAGATCAAACATATATTGTGTTTATTTAAAGACAAGTTCTTCAGGATGTTTTAAAGCGTTTCGCCACGAAAACTGATTAGAAAACTTATGGAATTTTGACCTTTCTTGATATCATAACAAAAATAAGGATTACTTATAGCTGGAGTAAGAATTCAATAATTATTTTATTGTCTTTTTGAAACTCCAAACTTGAATCACTTACAACCCAACCCTAGAACCTAGAAGTGAACCTCGGGCCACCGCCTCTCGAATGCATTGGGATCTAGTGCAAGTTCGCTGCACCGAAACCCGTTTGCAATGACTCGGAGCACTGCTGCCTTCCGGGCAGGCAGACCGACGACATGTGGCAGTGGCATGCCAAGGCGATGCTTGGTGTTGCCGAGATCCGATGGCGACCTGTGTGCCTCTTACACGAACCAATCCGATCCTATTCAATGCGAGCCAAGTGATTCACGAACTGATCCCCCTGCTGGCTGGCTGGCTGGCTGGGCGGCTGGAAATCGAAAATTGGCCAAACGCCAACGCGGCTTTGTCAAAAAACACACACCATATATAAGGCCAGGCTGGAGATTTCTATTTTTTGTTGTTCTATTTTATTTCTGGCCAAAATGCAAGTTGGGGGCTTAGTTCATTGCTAATGACGGCATGTCGGTAACTCGATATAAGTGCACAGTCGTCTGTGTGTTTGCATAGTTGGGTGTTTAAGCATATTACCCCCTATATGTATATATATCTACATATATGACTGTCTGTCTCTATGTCTATCCGCCGGCCCCGTTCGATTTATTTGTCCGCGCGCTCCGCAACAAAGACTCATAATAATCTGTTGGGCCAATCAAGTAAAATATGCGCGAGATCAGTCAACTACAAAAACAAAAGCAAAAGCCAAGCAAAGTAAAGCAACTGCACCAGCAGCAGCAATAGCAACAACAACAACAACCAAGGCAGCAGCAGCGGCGGCAGCAACACCAAGAGCAATGAAAGTGAAACCGAGAGACTCTGGCTGAGATTGAGACCTGGCCAAAAGCCGACTCGGTTCTAGCCAGCATCTCAGGCCAGCTATATAAGCTAGATGGCCGGGCTCGGCAGCAGCAGTGCAGCACTGACCAGGAACCCAATTGGAAGTTTGAGCTACGACTTCATAGTCCAATTTGGCCAAGGATTACCATTAACCCCCGAAACAGACCAACTCTAGCAACACCTGCACCCACTCAGCAACATGTTCTTTAAGCTGGTAAGTAGCCTTTGAGCCAGGCTCAGATCCAGGCTAACATCTCCTTAAACAAAGTCTAAATTCAAAAGTTATTTAAATACTAATTAATTATCTTAAATTGGATAATTATTAAAGAAAAATTTATGAACTTATTTTGAGGATTTCATTTTATAATATTTGACAAGTGTTTCCAAAGAGTTTGTAATACTTCAAGCTAATATCCTTTAAAATATGTTCCTAAAATATAATTTCCTTCCATTTTCAGCTGCTCGCTACCCTCGTGGCTCTGGCCGTGGCCAAGCCCCAGCACCAACAAGCTGCCCAGTATCCGGCTGGCGTTAATCCCCAGGACTGCCCCGGTTTCCCCATCTGTGATAACGAACGCCTGCACAATCCCCGGCCACAGTGGGGCGCCCCGCAGCCGCAGTGGAACCCTCAGCCGCAGCAATGGAATCCTCAGCCTCAGCCTCAGTGGCAGCCACAGCCCCAGCATCAGTGGAATCCCCAGCCTCAGCCCCAGTGGCAGCCACAGCCCTCGTGGAACGCTGCTCCGGCTCCTGCTGCCGGCGGTGATAAGTATCCGGCTGGCATCAATCCTCAGACCTGTCCCAACTATCCGTACTGCGATGTGAATGCCGGACATGCTGGTGCCCCGGTGGCTGCGCCTCCACTACCGGGCTGGACGGAGCGTCTGTATCCCGCTGGAGTTTCGCCCCATCAGTGCCCTAACTTCCCCTACTGCCACTAGGGTGGGCGCAGCTTCCTCCTAACATTATCCCCTTTCCCAGTTCTCAATTAGTGAACATTAATTTGAAATTCTTTGTTGTTGGCGCCGAAATAAATGCTAAATGTTGGTAAAAAAAACAAATGTTTGCTTTGTGTGAGGAAGGAAATTGAAGCATTATCTTAAATATTTGATTATTTTTGAGTTTATTTTAAAGAAAAATGTCAAGCAACAAGGAAATATACATAAATCAATGTTAAAAGTCCCCAAAAATCCTTTCAAGGAAGTAAAAACTTGTAAAGTTTTTTATTAATTTAAGAATGTCTTTTTTTTAGGACCAGTTTTAAACGTGTTGAACTAGGAACTGCAAGTGGGACTAGTTAGACATGCTGTGCTCAGCGGTCATGCCACGAGAATGTGCCCTGCCACGCCTCTGACTTACAGCATTACGTGTGGGCCAGGAGGAGTGGAGTGGATCGGACCAGACCGGATCGGTTCAGAAGGGAGCGGACGGACAGGCGGTCGACCTCAGTCGGAGCTGGTCCAGTGAGTGAGTGCTTTGTGAAAGTCGTTCTTGCAAAACTTCGGCTTAATTGCCGCCTATGGGTTGGCACACCACACCAAGGTCAAGTGCAACTGCAAATTACAGGCTTGCAATGGGGATTAACTAATGGAGCAATGATCCAATCGAAACTATCACATTCCCGGGCCAATTTACTTGTCTGTGCGGTGCGTGCAATCGAAATTGTATTTCATTTATAATCAATATGGCATTGCTCTGGATTTTTGGGGTATTATTATTTATTATTTCGTGGGAAAAAATAATGAAACAAAGTGGTTATTTTGAAATGTATTTCTTAAGGGACTTTTCTGGTTTTGTATTGAGTAGATAATTATATTTATAATTAAAGCAAGAAGTTGAAATTGCCTCTTTACTAAATATTTAGAAATATACAAGTAATAAACAGGAACAGAATAATGCCAGGGAATGCAACTTTGGTTGGCATAAAGTCGTGTCTTTACTTTTCTTGCATTATTTTTAGACTTTTCTTACACACCTACAATAAATACAATTCTATTTAAGAATAAATTACCAAATATTTAATATTAATAATGTTTCTTGTAAGAAATTAATCTTTGTTTAAACATTTACCATTTTCCTTTTTGTTTAAAGATCAAAGTAAAAACCGCTAGTACTTTTCTGTATACATTCGAATTGTGATTTTATTTACATTCATTAACTTAGTCATTGTACAATATTTACAGGCTGGTTTTATTCATTGATTTACTGAGTGTGGGTGGGTCTTCAGACTGTGGGACTTACTGGTGGCTTACAGCCAGCCGTGTCCGTGGTGGGAGCTCCAGCCATGATGATCGTGATGATCATCGAACACATGATGGATGGGCACCTCCTCGTGATGGACATGGTGGACCGGCACGGGGACCTCCTCATGATGAACATGATGGACAGGGACCTCCTTGTAGATGGGCACTGGAACGTGCTTCACCACCGGCACATGGATTTTCTGGACATGATGATGATGGACGGTGTGCACCTTGTAGGGAACGTGGATGGTGTGGTGTTCGCTGTGGATCGGAAAAGTGAAATCGGTCAGACTATTGGCACCCAAAACAGTCGAGTGTGTGGGGTGTGTGTCTGTGGGCATATTAGCTAATCAGTTGCTTGAACTCGGCGACGTCTTGGCAGCCAATCGGAATTGGCAATTAGTCGGACAATTATGCGCGAATTACAAATGAATTAAATGCCAGTCGTAGCCTGTGAAATTCCTGAGCGGCGAGCCGCTGAGCCAAGATCGGCTAAGTTCAATGGTAGAGACTGCGATTGGAACGGTCCGCCGCCGGTCTAAGTGGTGCGAGCGTTTTGATTGCTCAATTCGATCGCATATTTTATATATCTATGTATATATACCCACGGCTAAGCTCAATCGCAGCGTTTAAAAAGCCATGCGACCGCTCGTTAGCTTAGCATAAAGCGGGAAATGGCCATTTTTATCGATTCGCTTGGGTTATTTATGGATCAGTTCAGGTGCCGGAGATCGGCAGTAGATACTATATCCGTACTATTCGTACTTAGACTCCAAAAAGTACTTACTGTTTGCCAAAGAAACCGGGATGGGGGGCGCAGTAGGCCACGGCAAAGAGGGCAACGAAGATCTGAAAGGGGATAAGGAAGTGTTTAGATCCGATTTAAAAGCCACAAATTAATATATATAATTAAGTTTAATGTGCAGTCAGCCAGATAACTGCGGTTGGTATTCGTTTTAACTGTGCGGCAAGCTTAATTATAACCAAAAAGTCTTAGTTAAGTCAGTTAAGAGTTAAGAGTTTTAATGGAATTTATTAAGCGTGACAACAATTCGTAACTGAATTCTTTTTTGTGGAATTTATTAAGATAATATAAAGGGTTTGTTTTGTAAATGCTTAATAAATCCTATTAGACTTCGAGTGACTTTTGTGAGTTTCCTTAGTAATAAATAAACAGTAAACTTCTTATTTTATTTCATCTTTAGAAATCCTGGATCCTATTTTATTAAACTTGTTACTTGTTTTTATCAGAATTGAATTTTGAACATTTTGATAAAGCTTCAGTAGTAGTAGTTTTATAATTTTATATAATTTATGGTTATTGAAAAAAGGATTTAAATTATATATAAATTAAATTTTGAACATAGTTTTAATAATATTTATTCGAGTTATTTGGTGTTTTTATATTTGGATTATTTGTTTGGTTTCTGTGATAAATGTTAAAACTTTTTATTATTCCAATTCCTGATCACTAAATTCCACTTGAATTGAATATTTTCCAGCTCCAAGTGGATTATTTTTTCAAACAGTTTTTAACACTTTTATTGTTTATTGTTTTTAACACCGATATCCTTTTCGCACTTACGAAGGCTTTCAGGGCGGACATTGTGGGCTGGCGCTTGACTTTTCTGCACAAAGCAAATAATAAAACCGGAGCACTGTCAGGTGGTGACTGATAACCACAGGCTGCGACTCATCCATTTTATACACGGCGCCAGCAGCGATTTTTCGCCAAGAGTCGACGCTGCTGCACAAGTAAGACGTGAGCTTGGTGCAGCGGCAACAGCAACATGGCAACAAACACGGCACAAACAGCAACGGGAGCAGCAGCAGCAACCAATCAACAGCAACGGCCAGGTAACACACAACAGAAAACAGCAACAGCGAAGCGACAATAACCATAACAGTGGACGTGGACCGCTGTTGGCCATGTTAATAAATGTGTGTACATGCGGTTGACTCCTCGGTGGCTTCTGTTTACCACTCATCGGGGTTAAGACCCATCGGCTGGCCAAAGAGGGGTATGACTACACGACAAGAAAATGGGTATGCGAAATATATAATATCAAAAATTAATTATATTTTAATTATGACAAAATTTGAGGTAACTGAATGATAAGAAAGACTTATAATATTAATATTGAACTCGTTTAAAAAATTATTAAAAAATCCTAATGAAAAATAGGTCTAAAAGGAAAATGTTTATAAGATCGGAGAAGACTGATTTTACTAAAAATATGTTTATTTGGTAATCAAAAACTATGGGAAATGTTGAAAAATTATATATTTTTATGATTTTGGAATAGTTGTTTATTAAATTTTATATTTTTTAATATTTTTTGGAAATCATGTACTAGAAATATTTTTTCCAAATATCTAGCCCTATTTAATACACACTTTTTCCCCCAGTGCATTGGTCACTCAATGCTTCAGTTGTCTTATGACGCAGACAATCGAACTTTGACTCGGCGGCAGTGCAGATCTCTGCTTTGTGTAATACAACACAAATTACATTAATTTCATAATCATAATCGCAAGACAACGAGGAGCGGGGCTAAAATCATTCCAAGTGACTGACCAAGTAGCACATATATCATTGCTGAATGGATCACTTAGCGGCCTTCTGCAGGTAAAAAGTGAACGTGAGCCACGACAAAGTTGTCACGCTAATCCACAAATTTCTGGCCCTTCCATATCGCGCCGAAGACATCTCCGGCAAACGACCTTGAACGGGTTTTCTTTCGGCGACTGGTGGTGTCAATTAATATGGGTCACAGTTGGAATTACAGGAGTGAGATGTACCCAAAAAACAAAAAGGAAATAAAATCACGAAACACGTACGCCGTAAATTTGCAATAAAACGCATTTCGGGCCATTACTTAACCGTAACAGCAATGTGGCGACTCTAATCAAGCAATGCATCACACGATTTTAAAGAAATTCGATTTTGATTTGGGATTTGATTTTGATTTTGATTTTGTGGGGATTTTGTCCGATTCTATAATGCCCCTGACATAACATCTAGCTAAGCCAGCGAGTCAGCCAGCTGTTGCGGTTGCAACTGGTTGTTGCAAGTCTCTGTTAAATCGAGTGTAAAGAGCTCCAGACTTTAACCCATTTCAAACTGCAGAGGAGTTTCTTTAATTGTTTTGGGTAATTAATTGTGGAACACAAAACTATGTCTGGTTAGTGTTAGTTACTTAAGATATTTTGTGAAATTAATTACTAACTAATTCCAAACAATTAGTCAAGCGAATGATTACTGGCTTTAACTGGGATTATTATTGCTTAAATTTCCATTTAAATGTTTTGGGGATAAGTGCTCAAAACATACTGAATAAGTGTTTATTAAACCCTCTTTTTAAATTAATTATAAACTATATTAAAAATCAAGGAAATATCATACATTTTTTGCACTTTAAAACTATTAACTTTGGCATGCCACCACAAATATTTCAAGCTTAACTCAACCTGCTTGCCATATATGGCCTGTAATGGGTTAAAATATCACTATCTCTTTGCTATTTTCACTATGAATGTCTGCGTTTATCGGTGTATAAGTAGGCCAGTATGCTTTTTCTGCGTTTGAGGGCGAACCACTGACATCCTGCCCCTGCCACCGGCCCCGACTTAGCTCCCGACTTGGCTCCAACTCACCGGGATGTTATTGCATTTGCAGTAAATTGCTCGTTTTAGACATGCCAAATTGCATAATGGATATTTGTTTGTGTGATAAATATGCCACGGCTGCTGGCTGCCACGCCCCTCTGCCTCCAAACCATGCGTGCCCATAGGCAAAAAATATACAAAAAAAAAATGAACAAAACAATAATCTGCTGCTGGCTATGCGCCGCACTGCATGATTACTTTCGCTTTCTGCGAACGCGCTCGCGAATCCCCGAGATCTCTGCATGCAAAAATACTTCCTGCTAGGTGAGTTTTGATTTCTATGAATGTGGACCACACAAAAAACACTTGGACCGAGTCCGAAAAGTACACAGAAAGATATGAGATTTAAAGAGATATTTGGAAAGGTATTTTAGGTCAAATATAAGTACATTCTGAGGGTATTTCATGGAATACTCAATAGGCTATAGAAGAGAGATAATTCTTTTAAAATATAACTTTATTCTTTCTAATACAATATTTTCTCTCTATGTAATAGGATCTGCCATTTAGCCAAAGTCGAACAGCTGGCCACTAGACTCTGACTTACCAGACGTCGAGGCAGACCCAATGGCTCACTCAGCACCAACCATGATGTAAAATACGGCAAGTGCTCGTCGTTATGCAGATATGAAAAAATATATATATATACACAAATAAAGCAAAACGATATGGCTATCTAATTGGACAGCGGAACATGGCCGGCTGATCAGTCAATTGGTTTAACATGACGGGACATTAATCGGTGGAGTGCTGGACAAATCGTTTTGTGATAAAACCAAATTAGATTGATATGAGATAGCTGTCTCATAATTTAAGCTTACGAGGTTGGAATTGAGTCTATATGTGACATGTAAGTGCTTTTGTTTCTAGACTGTCAGTATTTTTGAGTTATCTTTCCATTGAATGTAATCCCTTGATGAAATTAATTATTACAGAAATTATTGCATTGTTTTTATGGTTTTACAGTGAATGAATAGTTTCTTGTAATATCGCTAATTAAATTTTTATGGCTATGGCTTGAATAACGAGCTCTTAGGCCCTTAAAACTATATTGAAATGCTTAGTGAATGGTGGAGAAAAAATTTGGTAAGAGGAATAGTGTAATATATCTAATCGAACTCAAGTGACTGGAAATTAAAAGACAATAAATAAAACTTAGCAATTTTTTTAAATAATTTTTATTCTTTAAGCAAAGCAAAAACTAATTTATTAAATATACAAATCTGGACTACTTCATGATAATCTTGAATAAGAAATTCTTTAGAAATCACCAAAAAAAGATAAAAAAAATACTAAGCTTCCCCCGTTATTACCTTACTTTCATCTCCGGCAGAGCATGAGTTATTTTTATAAAGTCATGTTCCCTTAGATTTACATATCCGTGCGACTAAACAAAGTTTGGATGAACGACTTTGGTACGTGTTATCAGCGGAGGGCTTCCTACTGGCCCACAACTGCCAATCATCAGCTTTTCGACGGCGATTTATGTGACCTGAGCCACGCCGAAGTCGTTTGCCCAATCGTCGCGGATTACATGACGCCGGGCTTAGGGGAGGCTTTGGGTTTCCTGCGGAACGGTGGCGATTGGGTCGCCATCGATCTCTGCACTTTTAGACACGACCAAAAAAATCAAATTGAAATTTCCACGCAGATACACTAGAGACGTGGTCAACTTCGACTCGGTTAGCCTCACCCACTTGGCAGGCTAAGAGCGTCCGCCAAAAGCGCCGAATCGGCGATCGCCACCGAATGTTGGATGAATTTTGATGCGTTTGCGATTTGGGTCTTTGATAGGGTCGAGGGACAAGTGCCAAGCAAAAGACTATAGTGTATGCCATATATATCGGATATGTGGAGCAGCCCCCAAAACCAATAATTGTGCAATTCCAGTGCGAGCGAGCCTTCTATTTTGAACATTTAAGCCATTGTTGGCTCTTGACCTGCTAGGGTAGGTGCTGCCTTTGACGCAGTTAATTTACTATAAGTAAAACAGAAACAACCTCTATAATATTAAATTATAATTCTCTTTCAATGATTTCTATTCAGTTTCTTATTTAAGAAATAGCTCTTAACCTTTTCTCATTCATTAAACACTAATTACCAAATGTATTAAACCAAAACATAAAGCAAATTGATAAGTTATTAATTTTCTATATGCAAATCGGCAATCAAATTTTCGTTTTAATTATTCTTTGGGCAATCCCCAAAAACTCTGTGATGACTGGCCAAGGGGCGTAACCTCTGCTGGGACTTAGAATTCCTCAGAGTTCCTGCTATGCAAATGAGCTTGCCAAATGAGCTCATCTTCGCCTTCAGCGAATCCCATTCTGAATTTCTGCCTGAATCCGAATCAGGGTCCAACCTCCTGACTCTGCCAAGATCGACGCCAACTGCGGCCGAGACTGCGACTTTGCGCACGCGCAGTGGCAGATTTCGGAGTCGATGGCGATGGGCGCTGATGAAGAACAACCCCGGCCTGAATTAGACGACGCCAGCGAGCATGACAAGGTCGGCACTTAAAGGTGTCGCCAATTATGCGCCACCCAACTCCCTCCCCCCACTCGCATCATCATCATCATCAACATCATTGACCTGGGTTTCCCCATCTTTTCAAAAACCTCTTTTTCGAGCCTTTTACGAAAACTGGCTCGAATTAACGCTTGAGTTAAAAAATAAAAACCTAATCCACTCGTGGGCAGCTGGGTGTCCGTTAAATTTGAATTTCACACCGCTTAGCGCGGTCAGCAAGGCGTAAAGAAAACTCTCCAAGCTCCAAACTCAAAAACCTTAGGCTTGGATTCTTAGATTTCTTGGGTTTTCGGTTCTGATTCGATTGCTCCACTAATTCCCGACTTCTAGCCAAGAGTTCTGTCTCTAATTGCATCAAGAAAAACACATAACACACAAGCAATAATCACGCGAAGCTGTTGAATATACTGAAAGGGGTATATGAGCTATGGAATGAAATCTTTATGGATTTAGAATCATTAAAAAAGAGCTTAAACAATGCTGATTTCACAGTTATACTTGTATATATGTATTTTTTAATTAACTTTTGGCAGACAAAACATTTAATTGCAATGTTTTTATGTGCAACTTTTTATTAGCTTTAAACTTTTTAATATTCGAAAATCAAACAAATAATGGTTGCCTGCTAAAAACATGTTATTCATTATGGAAAAATTGTATTACATAAAAGTATATCTACTTTCAAAAAAGATATAATATCTTTAACATTTACAATAGTATCAATAAGATATATTATGTATGTATCTTTAATATATAATTTCTATGAAAACTTCAAAAAGGGCATTCGCTTTTCATCACTCTAGTTTTCCTGTTACAATTTCGTTTTAAACAATTTTCGAGAGTCATTTCCAGCTATCTGGAAAAATCGGACGAACCTCCCAAGTAGCTCTTTTCGCTCCTCGGTAGCCCCTTCCTCCTTGCTCCTCTGTACCTCCCCCGACACTGTCTCAAGTGGGCGCAGCGTGGGCACTGCTAATGATGATAATGATGATGACGATCTCTGTAGAGCCAAGCTCCAGCGCCTCCCAGCAGCACCTCACACCCGCACCCTAAACACCTCACGCCTGGCAATGGTTCACCTGAGCTACCATCTAAATAAACAACAACTATATTACACTTGGATAAAAATGGAGGAAACAAAACTTGTAGATAGATTAGTATAGATAGATTTGTTTATATTTATAAACTTTATTGTTTGGGAATCAAAAAAAAGACAGTTTAACTGTCATGTCTATTAATACATATAAATTTTATAGATTGAGATAATCTATTAGAATTTTTATCTATATAATGACTTAAATTTGAATCATTTTTGTAAAGAATGTTTACATTCGGGTTTATAGATTACAAAAATTATAAAAAAATCTAACAAATTTATTTCCTTTATAGATTCCCGGTACCAAATATATTTCGTATTTATACCTCCAGATTAATGCTTAAATTATTTCCCTCAGTGCATCAATTCAACAATTTAGGAAGAGAGAGATGCCTAGGCTGTTGCTGCCACTGCCACTGCCTCTGCCCGGGGCTCTGCCGCAGCACTGTCGCGTCTGCGCCGCTTTCTGCTCTTCCGATGAGTTTCGAATACAACTAAATCAGAATTTTTATTCAGTTTCAATTGTTTAGCGAGTGCGGATCGGCGTCCAGTGCGCGACGCAGCCAAACCGAACGAGACGAGCCCCAAAACAACAAATAAAAAATAAAATAAAATAGAAATACAAAACCGAAGCTAAGCTAAAAACAAGAAACTAAAAAAGGAGAATTAAAAAGTAAAAATAAATTGAAATTAGGTGTGTGTGAAAGAAGGGCTTACTGACTTTCTTGTCATTAGCCGAAATTGTGGAGATTTGCGATTCGCAAAAGTGTCAAAGCGCAACGAACTACCGTTATATTCGCTACATTTCCCAGCTTAATTTCCCTGCCCTGAATTTTCTCACTCAAAAAAAGAAGAAAGTCTGAAACACTTCATAAAAGTTATTTTATTTGTATGCCAAGAATTGTTCTTTCCGCTTTTAATTAATCATCAAGATTCTTTCCCAAGTTTGTTTAAAAACCAAAAAAATAAGCTCTTAGTTGTTTTTTTCGGATTTTTTTTCCTATGACAAATGCTGGATTTACGCATTGATGAACACTTTGTCATTCGCGTTTTTAATTATCGGCCAACTCCAAAAACTTTTGGTCGAAAGGTCACAGGCACCTTCTCTACTGTGTGTGTGTGCAGTGAACTCTGACGTCATCGTCTGTAAGAAGGTTCAGTTCCGTACCTAAATCCGTATCGCGCTTGGTTGGTCGGTCAGGTTATTGACTCTCTCCCTCCCTCTTCCACTTACAGATACAGATACATTTTACCATAATTATGTAGACTTCTTCCGCAACCGCAGAATCTTCGCAGAAAGCGAGCCCGTAAATATATATAAAGCTGATCTTGGCTCATTTTTAATGATCTGCATATTTTGGCAACATAATTAACGGTGAAAAGAATGTGAAAAGTAGCGAATCGTAACGCGAAAGCCAGAAATAACAAAAAAGAAAGACACACGCGACTCCGAAGAAAGGCGGAAGAAAGAGGAAGAAGGTTTCTACGCGCCTCAAGCTGATCGCCGACGCTCAGTTCGCAATCTCTCGTCCATCCCGTCGGTGCCTCGAGCAAATCTTCGGGCTGTAAGAGCCCAGTTAAGAAATCCAGTGAAACCGCCGATAATGTGTAAGGGAAGTGCCGCAAAAAAAGCGAGTTAAGTGAGCTAAGCAAATCTAAAAGAAAGCATCAGTTTTGGCAATCGGATACCAACGCGAGAAATGATGGGGCAACGGATGCTGCGCCTGCTGCTCGCATTTCACCTGCTCGGCCATTGGTATTCCGTCACAAAGGCTCTGACAGTCGACAATCAATTGGTATCCGCACGCAATGGTAAGTGGGAGATAATGGGAAGCTGCAGGGAGCTCTATATAATCATCATTAGATGAAGATGGGAAGATCAGTAAAACCATTAGTGGGGGTTTTGGTGTAGGGATCACCCATGGTGTCTGGAAATTGCTTCTTGTCCTATGTTTTTGCTAATACGATATAGTATACTTTTATTAAACACAGGGAATTCTCACTATAAAATAGAAATATGAACAGTTTTCAGCACAATTACCCTAATTTTGTATCAAAGGTATAAATATGTAATCAAATTGTGTTAAATTATAAACGTTCTGACACACACTTTTGTTATTATGTTGTCATAAAAAATACAAATTAAAATAAAAACATTCAACCATTATTATTGCATTTATGCCATTATTATTAAATTATAGCTCTGTAACAAGTTCCCATTTCTCTTTATAAATTTAACATTTATTAAAGCAAGCCCTATAACATCACTAATTGTGTTTTTTTTAATATTTAACTTGGCTATCTTTTCTTATATAATAAACATTTTCTCCGTAATTTGCATTTTTTTTCCACATTACAAACACATAATGTGTTCATTAACAACATTTAAGCTAATCAACAATTGATCGTAAAAAACATTTTAGGTGGCTTTGCGAGAACTTTACTTTTATGAACTTTATTATGCGAATGAGAAAATTCTTGCATTTGTTAATAAAATATTGTTTGCTTAAGTTTTTTTTATAAACAATATTGTACATTTTATAAAGGCATATTTAACTAGCTTTGTCATACTTTTCTTTTTTTTATATATTGAATATATTATTATTATTAAATATCTAAATTCTATATTATATTTATATTATTTTACATTGTTCTTATTTTTAGATTTAATTAATTTTAATATAATTTAGTAGTATTATTTCTTTAACTTTCTTGTAATAATTCTCCACTCAAAATAAACAAAACCAATCAGTTCTTTTAATTTTATATTTAACCATATATTTCTTCTTATTTAATATTTTTGTTGTAAGCTTCTATTTTTATTTCCAATTCCCAATAAAACATATTAAACAATATCTGTTCTGTGTAAAACCTTGACCTGCACCTAGAATAATGTAAATTATATTTCAGAACATAACACCTCTTATTAAAATTAAAACAAAAAATATGTAAATAATTAATTTGAAAGACCATTAATCTATTTTTCCAACAAAAGTGTTTCCTCTATTTTTTTGTAAATATGAATTAAGCTAAAGTAATTAACATCACATAGGAAATATTCTAAATGAGGTAATTTCTTGGAAAATATCATGCCCATCTAATAACCATAGGCTGGGGGCCAATCCATCAAGCATGGCCAATAGTGTTTTGTCCGCAGCTTGACCTTTTTGAATTATTCATGCACTGACAAAAAAATAAAAATAAAAGAAAACAAGAAATAGGAGAACTATATGGTCGTCTATGGGTTAATGCCTCAACTGGCAGCACGCAAAGTTAATAAAATTCAAATTCGAATGGAGAACAAAGCCGGCTAACAATTGGACAACAGAGACAATTGCAGAGTCAATAAAACTAACCTACCGTAGAGTGGAGTGGACGAAGTGGAGCACCACTGGTTGGAGGTGGCCTTGAAAGTGCAAGTGCGGTGACGCAATGCCAGAGCTGGAAGGGGGAACTGGGGGAACGGGGGGAGGGGATTCATTGCATTCATTGCCCAACTGTCAGGTGAACCTTGTGTAATACCTCCAATCTCTGTATCGACAGACTGCTTCGAGCGCATCGCACTGGAGGCGATGCTGCCATTTGAGAAGACCTTCCGCACCGAAGACACCAACTCGCTGAAGATGTGCAAGGAGAAGTGCCTGCAGGCGGGCGAGAAGTGTCAGGCGATCTCATTCGGGTGAGTCCCCTCCTCCAAAGCCTGTCAGTTGGCCAATTAATTGCCCAATTTCCATTCGAACTTATGTATCTTTTCGGTAATTTTTGTTTTTGCATTTTTCGTGTGGATTTTTTGCAGTGTTCATCGACGCGGAAACGGCACTTGTCAGTTGTCATCGGAACAGTACGGCTCCGGGGGCGGCGGGCGTCCGGGAGGCGTGATTTTCGATCCCGACTTTGATCTGTACACGCGCAAGACGAACTGCTTCGATTTGAGCGACAACTCGATTGGCCCCGGCCTCCAGCCCGTCCCGGGTCCCAGTCCCATCTCGCCGGGTCCGACGCCCGTGGATTTACCCAATCGACCGCTGGACGTGGGCGATACCCCCGTGCTGGTGGTGAATCCCACTCCCCACACGGATGGCGGTGCACCGCCACCTCCGCCGCCACTCTCCTCACTGGGACCCGCTCCAGGCGTAGGAGATCGCCTGTACTTCTCCCATGATTTATATCCGCTGTACAAGTATCCCACTCTCTATGAGAACAATTATCCCTCTCCCAACGAGGATGTCTACATTCCTGGAGGCTATGCTGCCAATGCTCCCGAGGTGGATGAGCGCTATCGTCCGCACTATGGCCCTGTGGATCCTGCGGAGGATGATGGCCCACGACCCACGCCACATGGTCCTCCTAGACCCATCTTTGGATTGGGTTATGGCAATGGCTATAGCTATGGCTCACCGGAGAGATATACACCGCCGCCTACGATGAGACCTTCTAGCGGATCTTCGGAAGAGCGACCCAGCTATGCGGCCAGGCCTCCGCCTAGGCCAACTGCTGATCGCCCAGAATATCCCCCGGGTCCACCGCCGCCACCACGACCCTATGACAGCTCCACGCCGCCTTCGTACGGACCACGGCCCAGTCCCAGCTATGATGGCCATCGAGAGCCACGTCCGGACTACACCAATCGTCCGGATCCGCCGCCACAGCAGCCGCATGATAGTTACGGAATGAATGGACCCTCGGCCAGACCTCCTCCTCCCTATGAAGCTCCACCGCCGCCAAGAGATGAATATATTCGAAGGAATGGCAGTGCCATGCGTCCAGGAGATGGTTATGGAGGCTACGATGATGACAAGACTATAGCCACTTACTTTAATCCCGATGACTTTAGTAAGTGCAATATTTTGTGCATTTTTAAATTATGTATTTATAAATTAAATATTTTATTTAAATATAACAGAACGCCCCATGCCTGGTGACAGAGACAGAGATCGAGATCGCGATCGCGATCGTCTAGGCTATCCCATGGATGAACTTAAGGGTGAGTTTTAAAGAGGATCTCACCTCCCCCAAATCCCCTTTCACTAACTCAAGGATTCGCGCTGTCCCAAGTCCCAAGTTTGAAACATTATAACCCCCCTAGGCTGAGGCTAACCATATTTAAACTATGACTATGACACGGGTCACTTGAGGGTTGCAACAACGGCAACCACCACAATGACACTAAAATTTAGAATTAACCTGGCGGCGCGCACAACTAAAACTCATTAGCTTTTGGGTCGACGCCGACTGACAGATGACAGCCGCTCTCGATTGACCCACATTCGCCGGCTTTTATTTGCGTAACAAAACTAAACCCATTAGTTTGGCATAATGCTCATCGGATCTGGTTTTGGAAGCGGGATGGTGATGCGGGGACGGGGTGTGGGGTGAGTGGGCGGCGGTGCATTATTCACATTCGCATACAAACAGTCGACACACCACGCCGAAAGCTCGGCGCAACTAACCCACCCACCAAAAACGTTATAATAAATAATGTTGCGGCCAAAAGTTTTGATAAATGGCCAAAAGCGGGGGCACAATGAGATGAAAAATTGGGGTCATCGACAGGGGTTATTTGGTTGAGAAGTTCTTAGCAATATTGTAGGTAATCAATTATTGATTGCAAGGTATTTAAAAAATTAAATAATAATTAGGAATTTGTGCCGGTTTTCTTTGTCAGTTTTCGGTGAAATTTTTAATATAGAGTGTCATTATTAAACATATATATTTTGTGTTAATCCTTATTAAAATCCCACATTTTTTAACCCAATCTTCTGTAGGAAATAGAAAATCGTAAAAACCTTTATTTGTTAATATAAATATATATGTATAAACCCCTTCAAGGTTATCTTTCCGACTTCTCCAAGTACATGATCTCATTATTCTTTACAGAAGAAATTGAGTTGTCAAGTGCAAAAGATTTATGGCAATTCTAAATAAAAATATTCGCCAGTCGAGATCATCAAAGAACGATTTGTGTTTTGATTTCGACGCGACTTCCTTTCGGCTTCGCCAAGTGTGACGGCTTGTGGAGTACATGAACCCAGCGGGTGGCGGTGACATAAGCCCATGCCTTGCCCTATGCTACACTATACCACAAACATATAGCATATGGCAAGTGCCAAGAGAATCCAAGTTCAAATGCCAAAAACTTGATGACGCTGCCTCAATTAATTGTGTGTTTGTTTTATTTCTGAGGTGGCGTGTTCGCTAGTTAGTTAGTTAGCTCGCTTTTATTTGGCGTGGGACAGATCGTAATTTACACTGGGAGATTGGGCTGCTTGGATTCACTTGGAGGCGGAAGCGATCTTGGCGAGCACTGGTTAAATATATGTATTTTCTAAGGTTTTTTTTGGGCTGTTCTATGGTGTTGTGCAAGATCGGAATAGAACGGAGTGGAATTGCACTTGGCATGCAAGCTCCTCTGGCGCTGGCTCATTGTATGCAAATACGGACATCTAGCCGCTGCACAAAAACTCAAAAACCACCCACATTTTGTGGTTCGAGTTCGAGTTGGCCGCCGCCGCCGCTGACACCGACGCCTGACAGCAGTGACATTGGCTCGGAAACGGAAATGCGGCTTGTTGGGGGGAGGGGGGCCAAGAAGGAGTTGACCGAAATGATCGATGTACTGATATCTGTGGTCAGGCTTGATTGGGAAATGCAGGGAATACAATGAAAAATTAAGCTTAAAGCTTTAAAATGAAGCTTAGGCGAAAATCTTTAAGGCAAAAGAAAAGACTTAGGAAACGAACTTGAAAGGGCTGTGAAGGCTTTAAAGGGTAAATTGCTTAAATAAGTGTTTGAGTTAATGTTTATTAATTAAGGAAATTATATTTAATACAATAGAAAATTATTAAGAATTTAAATAGATATCTGAACGAATATATCATTTATATAATATTTATTCTTGGGTTTCTAAAATTCTAAGAAATTCTTAGAATTCTAGATTTTTATTATTTTATAACATTTTTTCCTCTAACATTTGTAAGATTTAAAAAATGAAGTCATTTTCTTAACAAATTCGATTTAAAATTTAATTTAAATCTATTATTAACCATAACCATCAGCTTTAAATCTCCCTATACCCCATGACGTGTTTTTATTCACATAAAACCAACTCGTGGCAATTAAACACACCAATGATAGCCCACAAAAATTAAAAATCTGGATCAACCCTGATCTGGAAACGCAAAAAAATAACTATAAGAAACAAAGTTAGCTATAATTCCACTTTATGATTTATTTGGGTAACTGCCTATCTCAGCTAGTAGCCGCTTCTAGTACCTCATTAAGTCCGCTCTTATTGAAATGAAATAATAAGCGTGTCATATCGCATTGCGGCATCCTTGAGCGAGGTCTGGAAACGCTTGGCTGCCTCTACATCTCAGCATCGCATCTCCCTAGTGATCTGTACCCTCGTATTTTCATCTGAATCATCGGGCCAAGATAGGCATCTTCCACCGAAAAACGAGTAAAACAGCCACTCATTATACCAGAGGCCCAAGGCTTCTCTCCGGTGGGGGCAGAGTCGGAAAAAAGAATCCGCCAAAGTGGGAGTTTTCCGAGAGTCAGAGCGTCAAAGCTCTCAGCTCGGGGCTCAGAAGCGTAAAAGCTCGAAAAATGCCCGCGATTTTCTAAGGCCGTATATAAAACCGCAAGCTTGACCAAAGCCGCTGTTCATTCGCGATTAGAATCGCCAGCTCTGCGCGTCGGAAAACCGAGAATCCAAAATAAAATTCGAGCGTCCGGAAATTGTGCTCTCGCATCCGTGTCCTGTGTGCAAGCGAGATGGCCTGGTCGCCCATTGTTCCAAGCGCTTTGACATTGCACAGAAATTAATTAGCCCAGAACGCAAATTTAGCAATTACGTAATCAAACCGCGTAATCACCGCTTTGGAACCATAAACTCCAAACAAAAAAATATATAACTATAAAAAGAACTCCCAAAAAAATGCGTTCTCTTTGTCATTTAGTTTTGTCACTGCTTCTACTTTGCTGCCGCCTCAACGACAACGAATCGAAATTCGTTAGTCCTACGCGCCACACCGATCTCAGCAGCACCATTATCATCGTGGAGGATGCCAAGGGTAAGGGGTAAATAAATGGGCTGTAGGTCATTCCACTTGTGGCTCGAATCTCGACCTCTCTCTTGAAGTCCGTTTCGGAGTGCGTATTAAATGTAATTTGCATAATTTCCATTTTACCATCTGCGTGAAAAACGGCGTTGTCTCGCTGGCAATTTTCCCGGAGATAATCTCTGATGGACGTACGAGTACGAGGGCTAGTACACGGCAGCCAACATGACTCGAACATAATTTACTCAAAACAGCAGCGGATGTGCCGCAAAAACACAGAAAAGCGATTCGACCCGTAAGAGAAACAGAAACTGAGACTGACACATAAATGCACTCGAAGAAAAGTGTTTTATTCTTATAATTGGTTTACTTTTTAAAGTCTTGTTGGAAAGTGAGAAATTAAAAACAGTTTTTAAGCAATTATGCTGAGAAAGCAAAACATTGCTTTATGTTGTTAACAAGATACCAAGCTGGGAAATTCTTGAACAATTATTTTTAGACATGAGCATTTCTTTAAGTTTATAATAATTTTTTGAAATGTTTCCTAGAGTTCATAAGTTATATAGCTTTTTTTTAGGCTTTTGAAGCCACAAATCATTTCCCTGGATATAATTCCCATAAAGGGTTTATAGATCAAAAACTTTGTTAAAAATGTAAATGCTTAAAAAAGGAAAGAAAGGCAACCTAATCCTTGTAGCTCCTTCTATTGCTTTTCTGTATTCAGTCTTTTTCCCAATCAAAACCCATTAACATAGACGCCTCTTACCAGGACAATAATCACCAAAAGGCTTATCGGCTTTTATTATTCCCATAAAAAAAGAATAACTTTCTAAAACTCTAAATTCTTTCTGCGCTATTTTCCTTCTTTTCTCGTGCAAAACTCTTCTTTTTTCCAAGTGCAGTCTTCATGGGTCTGTATGAAGCAACCCAGCCCCGATCTTGGGTTCTGTCCTCGCTTCACTGACTCCCAACAGCAACGCTGAATGCCTGATCTTTTTCCGCTTCTCTCTATATATATATTTTTTTGTATTGTCTGCCCTCCATTGCGTAAGAGGTAGCATCTGCAACTGGCACACTGCAACACCGATCCGATCTCCTTTTTCAGCCTGCTTCCGGCGTGTCCTGGCCGGCAAACGGATAGCGCCGCATTGGGTGCGTCGCTCCATCTCCTGCGAACGGGTGGAGGAGTGCATGAGGGAGTGTGGCCGGGAAAGGCGTTTTATGTGCGAAGGCTTCAACTACCGGTTGGATCCCTCGGGTCATGGCCAGGGTGATTGCGAACTGGTGGAAATGCCACTGGCCCAGATGGACCTGTACTCCAGTCCAGATCGCCGGGATGCCAACCTGCTAAGGCATCCGGATTACGATTACTACGAGAGGGATCGCAATGCGCCCAGCAGCTGTAGGCGTAGTGCCTGCCAGGATTGCTCCAAGGGTCCAGTAAGCAGTCAGCCGGTGTATTTCAAGCCCAGCGGTGGTGGTGGAGGATATGGCGATCGGGATCGTGACAGGGACAGGGATCACTATCGTCCGCCGAGCAGCACGGCCGTGGATCACTATCGTGGTCCATCGGGACCGCCATCGAGCGGCTCCTATGAGCACCGACCGCCCTTCTCCTCGGAATACCATGGCTCCCACAGTTCATCCTCCTCCTCATCCTCCTATGAGTTCTCCTCGCACGGCTCTGGCTCAAGTTCGGGCTCTAGTTCCGGTTATTTTGGCCACACGCCTCCCAGTAGCTATGGCGGCGGTGAGCATGCCTATGTGGATCGTCATGATCCACCGAGATATAGACCTGGCATAGGCTCCCGACCGGATCGTTGGGAAACACTGCCAAGCAGCTCGGGCTACGACAGCTCAGCGTACAGGCCACCGCGTCCAGAAACGGATCGTATTGATAAGTACCGCCCGCCGTATCGCCCAGGCTCCGATTTCTCACCCTACCGACCGCCAAGTCGTCCTTCGCATAACTACCTCGACCGGGATGGAGCAGGGCCACCAGGACCACCACCTCCGCCAGGATCCTACAAGAAGCCCAATAAATTCGTTCCCTATCTCATTGGTGGCGAGGACAACTGGGGTCACTATGGCGGTAGTTATGGCGGCAGCAGCAAGCACTCTTCTTCCTCCTCTTCATCCTACTGGGGGTTGACGGAGTCGCAGAGGCGCAAGGATCAGCAGGACTTTAACTACTTCCAACTGGGGGCACCACATCGCGAGTCCAACTCAGTGCTGAGCTATCCAGGTTCAGGTTATGAGGATGATTATCCCCGGAGGCGCAATGACTATCGGCAGCAGTGGACGCGCAGGCCAGGACAGGATGGTAAGTAGTCCAAATCAGAGCTCTCTGTATCTTAATTCTCATTCTAAAATCCCTGACAGAATGCTCGGCCAAGACCAGCGAAGGCTTCCGGCTGCACAAGACGGCAGTGAAGCATGCCTTCAATGTCCCCACTCTTACCGAGTGCGAGCGTTTGTGCTCTGACCAGCGGCCCAGCTTCATTTGCCACACCTTCAGCTACCGTTACAACCAGGCGGGCAGGGATAACTGCATGCTTTGCGACAGACCCATCAACATGTTGGATTACTATGTGGACATTGAGCCGGATAGAGATTATGATATATACTCAATGGCGGATGATATGGATGTGTGTCGGCAGCCACCGCGACGCCATGATACTGCTGGACCCAGCACAGCTCTATCTGATCCTAGAAATGCTCGTAAGTTTTAGAATACCTCAATTTGAATATAAATAAACTTAAATAATAAATAATAAATAATAAATATATATTTCTTTCAGAGTGCTTCTTCCGTGCTATTGATGCCACACGCTTCTTTAAGTCCATTGTACGCGACTCTTTGACTGTGCGTTCTGTGGGTGAGTGCGAGATGGAGTGCATCCGCTCTACGAAGTTCACCTGCCGAGCCTTTGCCTTCCGTTATGGTCAGCAGCGGCATGCGGGAGTCATTGATAATTGCCAGCTGAGTGACTGGCCCGTAAGGGATATGGACAAGGAGCGGCATTTGATCTTGGATGCAGCCTTTGACATCTTTGAGCGGGCCAGCTATGGGCATGGCTGCGAGATTCAGCCCATTGTGGATGAGAAGCACAAGAAACGTAAGTAATTATATCCCATGAATAGATATTTTTTAAAACAAGAAACGTGAAACCATTTCAGTTTGCTATTTGGGCTATGGCTCACCGGCTCGACTGCTGCCTCCAGCCATCAAGAAGGTGATTTCAGTGCCCTCGGAGATGGCCTGCAAGAAGGAGTGCATACGCTTCAGGGAGACGACACCCTTCAAGTGCTTTGCCTTCAGTTATGGGTGAGTGGATATCATATTTAATCGAATCTTATACTTTAATTCGATCTTCCTTTTTAGATCCCATGCCAGCTCCTTTAACTGCGAGCTCTCGGACCTGGATCAGACCGAGCTCAAGCAGGATGTGCATTATACGCACACCAAGGATCGTGATTTCTGGCTGTTTGCCTGGAATCCCTTCGATTGGACCTGCCGGGACAAGGTCAACACCATTGGCGGTTCAAGGGTGAACAATGATCGGCGCATGGACATCTTCCGGGAACCGGGTAAACTCAGTCTACTAACCTGTTGCACTTCGGTCCCAGTGTAAATAACCCAAAAGGATCCTGCCTGGGCAGTAGATTAGTCCATAGTTTCTGTATTATTAGCTATAGTATGTGTAAATTAGTTTGTAGCGGAGAATGTGTTGTGTGTAAATAACGTTTACTAAGCATGTACAGTCCCAGCAATAACCGAAAGACGAATCCCCCCCCAAAAAAATGCTACTAACTATGAGAATTGCATGCCACCGTTTCCATTTCCGTTACCGTTTCCCAACTCACCATACCCCCTGCTCATGACCACACTAAAATCGCTTCTTGTTCGCTAAAGGCGATGTGGCCTGGCGCCACTACACCGTTTCCGGCAAACCCTGCCGTCGCAGCAGCCCCTGCGAGAAGAACCTGGTAACGGGCTTCTATTCCTGCGAGACGGAAGCCTCCGAAGTGGGTTCCTGGGACTATTGCTGCAAGGCGGATCATCCGTGTGGCTACAGCAAGGGCTTCGATTATCCTTGGTGAGTTACAATCCGGAATCTTGATAGGATTCTCTCTAAAAGGTTCATATCTCTCTTCCTTCAGGTGCTTTGTGGGCGATGAGTTCGATCAGTGGCGTAAGTGCAGCGACCGATACTTCCCTGGCAAGAATGCCACTCAGGTCACACACTCTCACCTGGGTCTGCCCAGTGCCAAGGAGAAGCAGAAGCATCCACATTCGTCCCATCCCTCGCAGCAGGCCACAGCGGCCAGCAGCGAATATAGCCAGCATCCGCCGCGTCCTGGAGGACTGCAGAGCCTCAGCGATTTTGCCGCCGCACGGCTGTGGCCCGTGACCTACCTGTATAGTGAGGGCCCGCCCAATGCCACAGAGTTCAGCAACTTTGTCGACTGCAACAAGGAGTCGTGCTAATAGTAGTTTCTCTCTAATGTTAAGGCATAAATATATGTATGTACAATAGATGCCCTCCCCCCGCCCCATGAAATCCCCGATGTACTCGAGCCGCGTCGACGTTGTCGTTGCTGTGATCATCATTGAGATTGGATACCATTGTCGTCAGCATCAGAAGCGAGACCAATTAACTTATTAACTCAACTTCTCCCGAGTGTTGAATGCAACCTTAATGACCGCTTGCGTGCAGGCATTCTTTGTACCTATAAGCTGAATTGTATGTATTATTAATAAAATTAGACTTTACGAAAAAACAAAGCTATTTTAACAGGGTTTCAGTTTAATTCGGGAACAGA
This sequence comes from Drosophila mayri, assembly GCA_008042485.1. Lineage (NCBI taxonomy): Eukaryota > Metazoa > Arthropoda > Insecta > Diptera > Drosophilidae > Drosophila > Drosophila mayri. Next base: position 6,340 of record VNJN01004183.1, on the reverse strand, counting down.
TTAAATCAGCTTTTGGGTGACTAATAGGGGAATTATTAGTAAAGCATGCATGGGGATAAATTTGTATATAAAAAGAGATTGTATATATTTAAAAAGAGTTTTCTTTATATTATTTACCTCATAATACACATATATTGTTTAATTATGCATTTCTTTAACATATATTGTTCTGTTTTTTGTAGTTAATTCTGTGGACTGTAATAAGTTGCAGTTCTATGATTTAAGATGAGAATTCAAGTAATTAAACTTTAAAAATAACTAAACTTTCTTCTTTAAATTCAAAAACCAACATCTTTTTGATGCTAATTCTATATTTCAACACTAAAATCTTTATAAAATCAAAATAAGACGAATGTAAAGCTTTGAATAAGTTAAGTTTGGCAAATAATAAATTTAAACTTTAATTTCCCGCCTAAAAATACTTGCTAAAGATGGTATTTGTAAGCTTTGCTGGTCTGCTCCGTCAACATGAGGCACTGCCTCAGCGGTTATCGTTGTGTTGCAGCAATGAGCTTCTTTTAGCAACATTTAAACTTTAAAATAAAATTTATTTAAATATTCTCTAATCTAGAAAACAAGTTTTAAAATTCATTTTTATATCTCGTTTTTGAAAGAATTATTTTTGGAAGGCTTTTGTGAACTTCACCAAGTTCTGAGTTTGAAATTGAATATTTAATATTATAAAATTAAATTATAAATAAATAATAAAGATATTACTATTAAGATATATTTGTTAAAGAATGTTATTAACAAAATTATAATAAAATGTTACAGCAAAATCAAAATTTTAGGTTTAGATGGAATGTTATTCCAAAAGAATTAAATTATCTAGAATTTAGAGTATGATTTGATTCCTTATAATTTTCCTTACCATTTTATAACTAAAATGATTGTATAATTATTATTTTTATACAAATTTTCGACTCATTAAATCTTCAGAATTAACTTTCTGTTTTTTTAGTACTTTGAACCCTATTCCATATAGTTTTTTATGAATCTAATTTTCAGGAGAACATCAATTATTATAAATACGTGAAATTCATTCGTGGGTTTTGTCTAGTTTTGTTTTTGTTTTCATTTTTGTTTTGATTACTAAGCTTTCAAGAGAAACATTTCCAGAGAGAAAGACAGCTTTTTTAGCCATTAGAAATGGTTCTTTGTTTATATTCTGCATATATGTATAGTATATAGCATAGGGCTACAAAATATACCCATTTGGGATTTAATGCTATCTAGAGCCACAATTTATCATAGATAAGAATGTTCTTTGTTATGCATTCCATTGTTTGGGGGTTATAAATATTACATATTATATTTATTATAAACATTTCTAGGAATCGGTTACTTTCTCCATTTGCAGGTGAACTCCCTCCTCGGAGCCTATCAAGAAAATGCGGCGGGAGAATCTAATGGGTATCTGAGTGCGCTCCGTTCGGCTGAACTTGAAATCCCTCAACAGGTAACTGATTCCCACTTTCACTTGCAGTTTCCCAAAGCGTTCTCCGATGCAGTTCCTTGGACCCTCGCCAAAGGGCAGGTAGGCAAAGGGATGACGGGCCTTGATCTCCTCTGGCTCAAAGCGACTGGGATCGAACTTCTCCGGCTCTGGAAACAACTCCGGATCGTGGTGGATACTGTGAATGGGTATCATAATCTTGGTGCCGGACTCCAGGGTTAGATCGCTATCCGGCATAGCATACTCCTTGTTGGACCGTCTCAGCAGGTGTGGCAGTATTGGGTATTTGCGCAGCGTCTCGGACACCACTTGCTCCAGATAAGGCATTTCCTGGAAGGACTCGTAGGTGAGCTTCGGCACAGCCAAAATCTCCTGGCGTAGTTTATCCTGGATATCGGGATTCAGGGCAAGTTCATACAGACAGAAAGCCATGGTGGTAGAGGAGGTATCAAAGCCAGCCAGAAAGAAGACCATGGCCTGGGCGGCAATCTGCTCAAATGAGAGGGCCCGCTCCTTGGACCCATCCTCACCCAGCTCCATGAGCAACTGGATGAGGTCGTTGCGCTTGATATTCTCCCGCCGCCTGTACTCCAGGGTCTGGCGCACAGTGTCCAAAAAGAACTCGCTCACCTCCGGCCGGAATAGACGTAGTCGGAGCATCCTGGCCAGCTTCGGCTGTGAGAACATAAAGGCCTGAACCAGGACTCCATGGAGAGGCTTCGAGGTCACTGATCTACCCATGCGCCGGAACTCCGAATCGGGATCTTGGAGGCTATTGCACTCGAGTCCAAAGGCACACGATCCAATGACATCTGTGGTGAAGCGGGCGCACAGATCCTTGGCCTCGATCTCACCTATCTGCAGGTGACACGCCTCTGTCAGTTTCTCGGCCACCTGAAGCATATTGGGGAACATGAACTTCATCTTGCCGGAACTAAAGACCTGCGTCAGGTTCTGGCGCAGCCAACGCCACTCGGGTCCGTCCAGGAAGAGGAGATTTCCAGTCAGCGGATCGTCCCTGACATTGTGAAAGAGTCCGCGATCCGTAAAGCTATTAAAGTCACTGATCATTATCTTCCGGATCAGCTCCAGATCCATGACGAACAGAGCCTTGTTCACGAAGGTGAAGTAGCTGCAGTAGCGTTCCTTTCCCCGGAACTTCGAGTAGATCCTGCCATTGATGTCGGTCCAGTGTAGTTCCTTGCCAAAGCCCTTCATATTTCCAAGAAAATATAATGGTTCTTCGCCAGCCACGCCCCTGCGGCTCCAGTAGGCGTAGTGTCGTCGAAGCTTGACATAGATGAGGATAGCGGCAGTGATCACGAGAAGCAAAAGTGTCGACATGGTCATCGTCACAAGCCGATCGAATGGGAACTGAGTGTAGGAGAGGAGCTCACTTAGTGGGTTGGTGGAAAAGCTTTCAGTTGATTCTATCGGTTCTGTTTCTCTCTTATATTCCGGGCAATGCAATTATCTATATAATATATATGACATATCTTTATGACGTCATTAGTTGTCATTTGTTTACAAAATTGTTATAATTTCTTCGAGCATTTTTGCTATAGTGAGTGAGTTTTATATAGTAAATGCAATATATATGGGATTTTTAGTTATAAATGTATAAAAAATTATAATAAATGGTATGGAAAATATAAAAATATTCTTCTCAATAAATTAAATGGGAAAATAATCACAATAAAATTGTATTATCAGTATTAAAAAGTATAGATTAAATAAATTCTTAAAGGGTTTATTAAATAATTGTTAAAAAGTAGTTTTTTATTTATTATATCTTTCAAACTTCATTTTTGTTTAAAACAATGGCATTACTGAAGAAACATGTGCACTCAGACTCAATGAAAAGTTTAATGTTATACCGGTAATATGATTTTAAATATATAATATTAACTAAATATATAAAATATATATGAAAATATTAAACATAATCGACTTCAAATAAATAAATTCTCATTAGATTCTTTCCACTTTCAAGTGAATGCCATGCTTGGCGGACAGAGTAGGACTGCGGGAGTCCAGCTCCAAGGGAATCTCGGTTTTCTTCGAAATGCTAAACTTGAAGTGTCGCAGGAGAGAGATAAGTCCAATCTTGGCCTGCATTTTACCGAATCTCAAGCCAATGCAACTCCGGGGACCATCGCCGAATGGCAGATATGCAAATGGATGACGCACCTTGATCTCCTCCGGCTCAAAGCGACTGGGATCAAACTTCTCTGGCTCCGGATATATATCCGGATCATGGTGAATGTTGTGCACGGGAATCAGAACTGTAGTTCCCTTTTCAATAACAAAATCGGTGTTGGGAACCTTGTAGCTGCTATTGGTTTCGCGCAGCAGTTGGGCAACAATGGGATGCTTGCGAAGGGTTTCTGGGGCGGGCATTCAATTAGAGTAATTATGGACGATCTGTTATGTTATACTCACCAGCCACCACCTGCTCCAGGTAAGTCATTTCAGCCAAAGCATCGTAAGTGATCTCTCCTCCGTTTACGTTGCTTAGGACACTCTCAATCTCCTCTCTTACCCGCTGCTGGATCTCCGGCTGGAGAGCTAGTTCGTACAGACAAAAGCCCATCGTGCTGGAGGAGGTCTCGAAACCGGCTATAAAGAACACAAACGACTGGGCAGCCATTTGCTCCAGGGTTAGTCCCTTGGAGAGATCGATTCCCTTGCCCTGCCTAGCCGCCTCCTCGTCTTCCGCTCGAAGTTCAATTAACTGATCTATGAAATCGTTTCGCTTTACGCCATTCTTGAGGCGATACTCGACGGTGCTCTTCACGGCACCCATAAAAAACTCGGTGAGCTCATCTGGCAAAATCTTCATCCTCAACTTTCTGGCCAACTTGGCATTGGTGAGAATGAAAGCCTGCACCAACATGGAGTGGCGAGGCTTCTCGAAGATCATGCGACCCTTATTTCGGAACTCTGCATTGGGATCCTTGAGGCTGTAGCATTCCAGTCCGAAGGCGCAGGACCCAATCACATCCGTTGTGAAGCGGGCACAGAGTTCCTTGATCTCCACATCGCCATCGTCGACGGAGGCTGCTTTTACGAACTTATCCATGGCATCGACCAGGTGGTGACCCACTTCTACGACCATTCCGGACATCTGCTTGATTTTGCCGGAACTAAACACCGGGGTGAGCTTCTGCCGCATCGATTTCCACTCCTCGCCCTCTAGAGTAAGGAGGTGACCTGTTAAGGGATCGTCTCGGGTATTGTTGAAAAGGCCGCGATCTTGGAAGTAATAAAAGTCCTTAATTAGCATCTGCTTGATGAGATCCAGATCGAGGATCAAAGCTGTTCGTTTAAAGAACATAAACATTCCAGCAAACGGAGCCGTTCCCTTGAACTTGTCGTAAATTCTCTGGTTGATGTCCCGGAAATGGTATTTGGACCCGACTCCCTTCATGTTACCAATCAGCGGAAGGGGAGTCTCATTTGGCACGCCCTTCCTGGCCCAATAGGTGTAGGTGTTTTGGTAAAAATTGTAGGCCAAGCCCAAGGCCACGCCCAGCAGAGCGAGTGTAAACAGCATGGTCAGAAATATTTTTCTACTGCATTTAATGTTCAAGTTCTCAAAGGTTCACTAATCACTAAAATACAGCAATTAAAATGGCACTGATAAAGAGACAATCTATAGCCTAAGCTACTTGAAAAAGGTATATAAATATTTTATAAATATTTATTCGGTTCCGAAATCTTCACTTCAGTCGAACAACGTAAAATGAAAACTAAAACATTTCTGTGTACGCATTTGGTTTATAAATGCGCGAAAAGCTTTTTCTATAGATTATAGATACGTTCTCTCTTTCGGTAGAGGCTTGTTATTCTACAAACACGATGGTCACAACAAAACTGATAGATTTGAACCAAACAAATGAATGAAATGAAATATCAAGGTCTATATGCCGGCAAACTGTTGGGTATTATTGAAGAGAGCGTAAATATATAATTATGGCAAAAATAGCTTATGCAATTGAAGCCGATTTTGGTAATTTGTGATGAGAGAGTCCGATAATGGTGAATACATTTTATTACTTTATTTATTTTAGACTTTTTGCCTTATTTTTAAACACAACTGACTCAAATGGCAGGTGTATTCGCCAGACTCTTTGAAATCATAGATTGAAATTCTACTATCTATTTAAAGATGAGCCAGACAGGAATATAGCTGAATGTGTTCTTATTGATTCATAATTTATATCAAACAAATATATACAGAACATATTTGTATATGGATGAATATATATTTTTATGAGTTCTCAGGTTTATTCTTTAGCCTGTTACCTACATTATCTCTTGGAATTAAGTTTTAAAACCTTTATAACCCATAAGTCTAGACTATAAATCCATATAGGGTCATAAATTGATATAGAAGAAGCCCCCAAAGCATACATAAAAAATAAATTTGTAAACAAAAAATATATAACATTTTATAAAATAATCATTAGTAAGGCCAGGACCAAGACCAGTAAAGCGATTGTAAGCAACATGGTCAGCGATAAGCTGGAATATACCCTCTATATATGATAAATATTATTCCGTTTCCCACTTTACTTGCACAACGCTCAATGAAAACTATAAAAAGTTGACCGAATTGTGGGATTTATAAAGGCTCTAAAAGCTTTTTTGATTAGCAAAGTTATTGCTATATTTGTGCTCTTCGAACATGACGATCACAACAGAACTGATAAATTACTCACGAGCCGGCAAAATGCCTAATCATGCTTTTAATACTTATTTTATGGCTGCACTCGTAATCTCTAAAATAGCTGATGTAAATGAACCTTTAAAGCTTAAAACTACAGTTTGTACTTAAAGTGGATAGGATTATATATGCGAAGAGTTTGATTAATTTATGTT
>VNJN01004177.1:0-11347 GCA_008042485.1 Drosophila mayri | reverse complement strand
CAGCATCAAAATACACACACTTATACACATTTATACAGATCTTTTTGAATAAACTATAAACTTTTTTATAAAAATAATTTAGTTTTGAATATTTGTTTGTCTTGAAAGAGATTCAGATTTCAATGGAACTGATTTTAATTGAAAGAAAACGGAGCTGTTAGATGCTGTTCTAAATGATCATAGGACCTGTCTGACTATATCAGGGGAGTGGGTTAATATATTATAATATAATATATTAAATACTGGGCTAAAATTAGGAAGGAATAAAAATGTTATAAAAATAATTAGCCCAAAAAATAGCAGTATATTTATTTATAACCATTTCTGGATTTATAAATTGTTCATATATTGAACATTTCAAATTTCAATAAATATTATTATATTATTATAATATTATTTGATCGCTGTTTTTATTTATTATTCTAATCACAAAAAGGCGCCCTTCCATGACTTAAACGATGAAACACAATTGGCATATGTTTATTTTCTATATGTATATTTATTATTTAAACTTTCTTTGCGACCTAAACATTGATTAAATTATTCAACGATTTATTTATATTTGAAACTATATAATTTACACATATTGTACACAATGAAACTCACGGAAAGTTATTAACTCTAAACTAAAACTCGTAAACTAGAACGGTCTAACGAACGAATATGATGGAACACACAACGAGAGCGGATTTAACATAACGCTGATTGCTGGAGGCTATTTCCGTCTTCTACTACTATTACGTGTCTTGTGCTCGCTCAAGGATGTGGCCGCCGCCCTCGTCACTCGCTTGGGCGTGGACTGCAGCTGGCCGGCACTGAGGTTCATCTCTAGCGACATCCGCTTCCGGGTCATGACATTGCTGTTTATTCGCTGGGCGCGTGCAGAATTTCGTGTCGTTATCTTTGGAGTGCTCGTGCTGGCGCTGGTGAGACGGGTTCGAGTTAATTTAGGCGTCTTAGGGACGACTGGCTGCCTGGACGTCGTTGGCCTTGGTTCGGGTTCTTTTTCCGACTCGGATTCAGCTTCAGATGTGGACTTGGGATCAGTAGCTATCGTGGCCGGCACTCTGTTCTCCTTAACGGAGGATGTGCTCTCCGTGGGACTGTTGGCATTCTTCTGTGTCGCCGTTCGCCGGGAAGTCGTCTCGTCCAGGCGCTGGTGCTTGCGCAGCGGAGAATTGCGGGGCGAAGGAGCGGCCGAATCGCTGGACCGCAGGGAGCGAGACTGCTGATCGGAGGGCGTTCGCCTGAGCACCCTTTTCCGTCCGTTTCGAAGCGGCGTTTCCAGAGCCAAGACCTTCCGCTAATTGAAACAAAGCAAATAAAAAAAAAAAAAATGAATATAGAAATAAAATACCCAAGTGGAATGGTATGTGCTAGGGGATGCGGACTAGTCACTGGCTTCTACCGAGCCTAAAGGAAACAACTCTTTGGTATTCAGTTTTGAAAACATTTGTTGATTTGTTAATGCGGATTGCAACTTTTCTCTTACAAACTAAATATAAAAGATGTGTCTTGTCATTTTAGTGCTGGTGCATTTAGTCCTGCTGCAGTGTCTAGAGCTGCAAGCGTAAGCGCCTGGTACTCACTTTGCTAGCGGAGTTTGCAGCGGGCTGGACGGCTGTTCCGCCGCCCTTTCGGTTACGCAGCGATCGCAGGCGAAGATGGCTGGCATTGGGCATCGTCCTGTCACTTGGCGGCGAGGCTGCGTTAGGCGAGGCTTCGATCACCTCGGAATCGTTTGACTGAGGGGAAGAGTTGAAGAGTTAGCATACCAGTGTATCCAGGATTTTTAACCTCTTACCCGATTTTCTCTGGCGGGACTCGCGACAACTTCAATTTCTGAGTCCGATGACGTTCCATCGTCACCTGCAGGCTGCTTCTCCGGCGTCTTGGATGACCTGGCTATCGCTTGCTCGAGACGTCGCTTTATCTGCGGCCGGCGTAGATTTCTCTTCGATGTCTCGGCGGCCTCGGTTGCTGCAGCTTCCGCAGGTTCGGGTTCAGCTTCGGATTCCGCGTCGGCTTCGTCTTCCGCGTCCAAGCCAAGTAGGCTATCTGCCTCCGAACGGCTAATGGCCAGAGAGCGTCGCAGGTAACGAATTCCGATGATATTATCTTTGCCAAAAGTAGTTATAATGGGCTCAGGAGCTGGCACTGCTGCTTTTGGTGGGAGTACCGTTGCTTCGCTTTGTGACTTGTCCGTAACAGCTGCCATAGATGGCTCTGTGGCGGATTCTTCGGTATTGGGCGCTGCAGTTGTCTGTTCGGGCACTACATTAACCGATGTCACGGTGGCTGTTTCACACTCCTCATCGCTGTCACCATCCTCCGCATTCCGGCGGGGCGGCGGATTAAAGCTCCCATTGACCATTAGCTTAAAGTTTTCAATATTCTTGGTCATACGCGGATCGAGGTCACTCTGAAAAGTTGAGGAAATGGGGATATAAGCACGAGGATACTTAAGCTAACCAGCAAAAAGAGGACTTACAGCTATCAGTTTGTCCGCCAGCTCAAGCATTTCAGCCTTAATCGCTGGCCCGTTAAACACGTTCACTGTCAAGGAGGTGAGCTCTTTGGCCAGGAGGCGGCACATGTCCTTACGGTCTGTGAAATAGTTTTGTATGTACTGGAGGAAGCTCAGCGCGATCTTGTTGTGGATATTTGTCTGCGGAGAGGAGCCCTCTTGCATCGTCATTTCGATAAAGAACTTGGTCAGATGATCCGGCTGAACTGTGCAGAGCGGTGAGTCAAAGTTGCAGCTCATGATGGTCCACACGCAGGGCAGCAGGCATGGCTGCAGCATGGCCTGCTTTTTGTGGTGCAGCAGCTGCTCGAAGAACATGCCCAGCACTTGGCTGACGATGGCCTCGGTAGTCGGGTTAAAGTACCGCTTTAGTAACGTTTCCATAACGTCCGTGCGATCGTCCACATGTCCGCGAAGCACCAGACGACAGAGTCCGCGCACTATGGCCAGACGGACGCCCTTGCTTTGCAATCGATCCACGAAGTGACACAACACCATGAGAATGTCAGAGTTTTGGTCACTATTCTGCGACTGGGTGCCATCGTCTTCTTCAAAGAGGTCCTGCACCGTGTAGAGCTGGCGCAGCTTGTTCCTGTTTAACTGGCTGCCAACGGCGGCGCCGCCGCCACCGCCACCTCCACCACCTCCTGTTTGGTTCAGCTCGTTGAAGTAGTCCAGGCCGTAGTGGTCCAGCAGCTCCATCAGGCAGCTGGCTGCCGTTTCGCACAGCCGCGGAATGTTGTTGTTGCAGACCTGCTCCACCACAACCTCGAACATCTCCTTGCAGTATGTCTCGTAGAACAGGCAGTAGGTGGTGCCGCACTTCATGGCCCACTCAAAGATGTCCACCTCGGTAGATGCCAGGTGGCGGCAGATGAAGTCTTTGTACAGCTGGCAGATGGCAGGCGTCAGCTTGTGCACGACCGGCGAGGCCACCATGTAATACGAGATATAGAGAGCCTTCAGTATGCGCTCTTGCTTGGAGAGCTTGGGTCGGGCGGGCATCTCCAGCACGCCACTCTTCTCGAGCAGCGGCCGTATCAGCTCCGTATACTCCGCGGTCACTGCGGTTTTCTCTTCAGTCACTGCCTGCGCGCGAATATACTCCTTTTGGCGCACAAAGTTATCCTCGTGCTCTTCCAGCTCCAGTATCTTGACCTTCAGCGCCGATATCTTCATCTTCAGCGGCGTGTCCAAGTCGTCCAGCAACTTATTAATCAGGCTGCGGTCGTGAATCAATTCATTCTGCTTGGTGTTCAGCTCGCATAGGTCGTAGATGATATCGATGAAGTACTGCATCCGGTCGTTGAGGTCAGTTATTAGCTTCTCCGTGCACCGCACCAGCACGCACACAGTCTTGTGGTCCAGCAGACAGTCTTTGAGCAAGCCCGTGATCAACAGTCGCAGGTTACTACGCCCGATCTCGTCACCCAGGTCGTACGACTGCAGCATCTCCACCAGCGACAGCAGCATGTTCTGGAATTCGATCTGGGTGAATTTGTCCATGTCGGGCTTTTGGAACTGGCAGAATCTGTAAGGAAGGGAACTCATTTAATGTTTGATTATTGAGGATGGAGATTGTCCCAACTTACTTCTCCACATAGCTGCAGAAGACACTTAGTTCGGGCAATACCGGATCCGTCTCGGCCCCCTGCGTCTCCAGAAACTCGCTGAGGCACTGCCAATAGAGCAGCAGCTCCACGGTCAATTTTTCCTGCGGTATACAGCGGTGCAGTTCGCAGTCGTCGCTCAGGGGCAGCTGCTCTGTCAGCTGATCGATGTCCGTTTTCTCGAAGATCACTCCTAGCATTTGCTTGGCCACGCGCCGAAAGCGCATCAGCTCCTCTTCGTTGGAGTCCAGCTTCAGGGCAGCTGTGAGGGCTATGTAATTTTGCTGGTACGACTCAATCCAGGCCTTCAGCATGTAATTGATCACGGTCTTGCGCACGGTGGCCGAGCTGTCGTTGAGTCCCTGCTCCAGCAGAGTCAGGCGCTGGACCACCTTGTAGGAGCGGACCGGGTAGTTGCACATATTGACGTACGTGTGCCGACGCACCTTCTCGTCGACGTCCCACAGGCGCTGCAGTATGTACGGCACGGTTATGTAGTTGCGGCCCATGCACGTTATGATGCACTGGCGCACGCTGGGCGACGGATCGGCGGAGAGATGAAACTGGTAGGCAACCACAACGGGATCCTTGGGATTGTCTGGCATTTGCAGGCGCTGCATGGCCAGCACGGCCTGCTTGCGGACACTGGGCGAAACATCCTTTAGGCGATCCAGCATCGTCTCGAGGATTTCGTCGCACTGTGTGTCTTCCAAGGCGGCATTGGGCCCCAGTTCCTTAAGAATGAGGTTCACGAAGTAGCAGATGCGATATCGGATGTGCGGATTGCTGGAATATGTCTGTAAGGTACAAACATTAAAAGGAGTTCAATTGTGATTCAAAGGGGTGGGGTACAGGTACAGTAGACACTCACCGTAAGTAGCCAATGGATAGTCGCGACAAGGACAGGGTGCGTGCGCTCTGATTCGAAGCTGGTTACCAAAGTGGCGCAAAAGTTGAGGGCCATGTTGGCATTCTCGTTGCTCTCCTCCGCCTCCAGGACTGCCTTTAGCACGTCAATGAACGTGGTCTGGAACGCTTGGTGGTTCATCTGCAAGGCAAACACAGAGATGCAGAACATTAAAGTTATGTCCTAGTTGTGCAATCAAGCGCCGCTGCCAGAGGCGCCGCCGCAGGCACTCACCTTCGTGTACAGTTGCTGCATCTCCTTTATGTAGTTTTTGTGGAGTGACGCCTTCCGCTCGGCCTGTCGCATTATCGCGTACATGGCCTCGGCCGCAACTGAGATTCTGCATGGTTCAGATGTGCTGCTGGGTGTGGGCGCCACGCTTTGCTCCTTGTTTTCCTTTTCCCCATCCTTCTTCGGACGTCCTCGCCTTTTGGCGGATGCTGGCGGAGGTTTGGGATTGGTCTTTTCCTTGGCGCTTGCCTTCGGCCTGGCCATGTCGTCGTCGTCGTGTTTAAGAGATCCTGATCGCTAGATCAGCGCGCGCGGTATTCAAGCTGTGTTTATCCAGAAATTCTACTATTTTCGAATTGCGGAGAGAGTGTGAGGAGCGATGGCGAAACAAACAAGCGTCGCGTTATTGCGCATTCCTCTTTCCACCCTTATTCGCTTGTTAAATTCAAACTAGCGATGCGACGCGCCTGGCATATTTAGTGCATTTCCAGCGATATTTGTGCTATCGGTGCGATCGATAACGACAGCTATCGAGTTTGGTTTTGAAAGTAACGGATATTTTTGCATTTAAAATGCTTGCGCTTTTGGGGAATATTTATGTGAATAAATGGTTTAATAATTTGCATAAACTGATTTTTATAAAAAAGTATACTTTTCTATTCATCTAGCATATTTTCTACTATATCGTTTGTATTCAATAAGAATTTTAGGGGTTGTTTTTAAACACAATGAGAACGATAGGTTTGCCCAGATTCTGGACTCCATAACATTCTTAATTGAATTTTTTTTATGTATTCAAAATGAGAATTCCGAATTTTCTTTCGGAGTGCCAGGTAAATACTTAAAAATTGGAATCTGTTTACTTTTTCCCTAGATAAGAGCCAAATGGGATTTCCCTGCCCAGAAAAGAAATGCACAATCAATATGTGAACGCATGCTTATAACACTTAAAGGACAACATTTTCGGGGATTTATAAGGATATTAAATGGGATTTATCAATATATCAAATATTTTGTTGAATTCAGCTAAACGTGGACGAACATTTTAATGCCTTTTGGTATTAATTACTTAATTATTTCATTTTAAAATGTTATGTATTAATGATATTTCTAAATAATGTGTTTTTTCAACTTAAATTTATTTGGTAATAATTTTTTTAATTCAATTTGTAAATATAACGCGACATCATAATATTTTGATGTCTTATTTTATGTTTTTATCGACAATAAATGTACTAGCAGGATTTTTAATATATAAAAAAAGTTAACAATAAAAAGTAATTTCGTTTTAATGATATTTTTTTTTAAATCAATATAGAAAAATATTTATATATTTTAAATTCAAATAAAGTATGCAAATAAATATAAAAACGAGAAAGGAAGTTAACTTCGGCTCACCGAAGTTTGTTTACTTCTGCAGAATTAAATTAAATAATTAAAACTCAAATTCTGGAATAATAATAAGTTGCCTAATCTCAAATTTTATGAAAATATATTCAGAAACAGAAAAGTTATGATTTTTTCTTGTATTTATATAGTCGTCCGATTTTTCTTTTATTGTGTTATTTACAGCTGACCTTTTCGAAAATGTTAAACCATATAATTCAATATTGAGAACATTTCAAAAACCTTTTTGTTTATTTTGAAGTTTTTGTCACTTGATAGGGTTTCTTCTTTTATAACAAGTAGTGCTCATTCTAGTCAAATCTAAAAATATAGTCAAGTCCGGATCATCCACAAAAATATGTCCCGAATTTCGAAGCGCGTCTATGAGCCCCGCACCGCCTATCCGGATCGCACGAAATCCGAGGAGAAGTCCGTCACGGAGCTGAATGTGCTGATCAAGAAGCTGGACACGGCGCTGTTGCTGCTCAGCTCGATGGAGGAGTGCGTCCTGATATCAGTCTTTACCCATATAACGGACTTTGCTCGCCGTCAGGACTCGAATATCCTGGAATTGAGGGAACATCGCCTGCTGGAATTGCTCCTCGAGAAGGAGCTATTCATCAGCTGGGACAACACGATGATCCGCCGATTCGCCTTGTATCTGGTCACGGCTCTGCTGGACATCGTGGACATGGCCACCTTTGAGCCGGCGCAGGCGAATCAGATCCTGGAACTGGCCCGCACGTACTACCTAAGGGAGACCGATGACTTTTGCATCGAGTACCTGACATACATAATAAACGTGTGCCTGAGGGATCCGCAGATGGCGCACAGCATTGTGGATGAAACGGAGTTCCTGGAAAAGTTCAAGCTGGTGTTCGTCAACTCCGAGAACCCGGACACGGTGTTGCACTCCATCGAGGCGCTGCATCAGATGCTGCAGGCCCAGAGCGCCGACCAGATGCTGCAGTTTACCACGCAGCCTGATTTTCCGGTGGATCGCATAATCTGCGAGGTGACCAACGAGTACCAGGAGATCCGCAAGGCGGCCCTGAAGACCCTAAAGACCCTCCTGTCGGATACGGGAGAGGATAGTGTCTTTGAGCCACCGTATCGCTGCTTCATGGTGCTGGAGCAGCTGGTCAAGGCCTTCTGCGAAAATCCCCAGGGACCCGAGGCAACCGATATAATCGAAGTGCTGGCCACGGCCCTGCGTTCGGAGAAGATGACCAAGCTGTTCTTCGAGCAGAATCTCTTCGACCTGGTTGTGGAGGAGCTGCAGACGCAAATGGACCAGTTGCCGCTGCAAAGCCGCTGCACCATCGTCTCTATCTTCGCGGAGACGGCCCAATACGAGCAGTTCTTGGCGCGCATACACAAGGCGGAAATCACGGATATGTTCCTGAATTGCCTCATGGAGAACAAGCCGGCTCCGGGCGCCTATGTGATCCAGGGTCTGTGCCGCCTCTCCCATTACCCCGAGGCGCTGCGTCGCATTGTTGCCGAGTATGATGAGGGTGCGATTCGAAAGCTAGTGTCCATCCTCCTATCACCGGAAGTGGCCATCAAGACCCGCGAACAGGCGGCCGAGCTTCTAGTTCGCCTGCTGGTAGCCGCCTTCCGCGAGACGGCCGTCCAGCTGCAGGAGCAGGACATACCCGCCGTGCTCACTGCTGTCCTTGCCCAGGGGCTGCCAGCTCTCTCCATTGATCTCGTTCTCACGCTGCTGACACTGATCGAAAGTCTGGCCCAGAACGAGGAGTACCGAGTCCTTCTCGGGGAGTATACGCCCTTGACCGAACAGATTGCCCAGCTTTTGATGGTGATTTAGTTGATTTTGATATTTAGGGAACTTATATTCATCTTCAATCGATCATAGCGCTCCTTTGCCCACTCCATTCTGGTGAACAACATCTTCCGCTGCCTGTGCACGCTGATAGATGAGGAGCGGGTGCGCCACACTCTGCTGGAGAACTACATAGTGACCTCCATCAAGCGTGCCCTTAAATCGCTATCCAATCTGGTGAAGACCTCGGTGACCAATTTCATACTGCAGACCACGCGCTTCAATGAGTTCATTGACGTCTACATCGATCGCGGCATCCTGGAAGTGTAAGGAAAAATCATTTATCCTTACAGTAAGTCATAACCCTTTCCCAAATCCAGTTTGATGGAATTCCAAAAGCACGCTTTCTGCGTTTCCACCTGGGGACCGGCCATCGAGAGCATTCTGGCCAAGTGCCCCACCCTGAAGTTCTGCATCCGCAACTGCCTCACCTTCACGGACATAACCGCCGGCAAGGATTTCTATGTGCCTCGCAAAATGTACGACGACTACCGCATTTTCCAGAACATCCTTCGGACCGATTGCTCCCCGCTGGACGCTGTGCTGGTGGTGAACTTCGACCGTCCCACGGCGGCTAAGAGCGATCTAGTAGATGTGCCTCTAAGGTGCTTGCACACGATCACAGAGCAGACGGCCGAAGAGGGCTGGATTTATTGCAAGCGCCCCGGGGACTCGGGTCTGCCGGAGTACCTGGAGGCACTAAATCAGACGCTGGAGGTCAGTCTTGGTCACGTTTGAGTGAATTCCCATTGTAAAAGTTAAATCCCATTTTAGGAGAATGGTTTGGTGGAGAATCCCGAACGGATCCGGCGCTCCATTGACTTTGAAAATGTGGCCAAGCGCTGCAAGCTGGTCGCTCAGGCGGTGGCGGGCGTAATGAGCGAAAATCTCAAAATCTTGGACCTGAACTCGACGGAGGAGTGCTCCCGGCACACGGTTAACTGCCACATCTCTGAGCTGCGGCACGTTTTTCACACAAACTTCATCCCGATCGGAGCGGTGCGCAGTGGCTGCCAGTTAGAGCGGGCGATCCTCTTCAAGGGTCTGGCCGACCAGATCGGACTCCCCTGCACTCTGCAGCGCAGCGTGGACGGACGGGTGCTCTACAACGAGGTGCCGCTGCCCCTGGAGCCCGAGGAGGATGTGCACTGCGACAAGAAGACGCTCAAGTTCATGCCCTGGCGGATGCTGAGACCCACCCATGTGGTGGATCTCATGTACAATGTGGGTGATCTGTATCCAATGCAGAGCCGCCAGGCGCTCCAGTACCTCCGCCTCTACTGATTGCCCGTTATCACTGTATCACAGATATCACTGTGTCCCCCACAAAGTTGTGTTTTCAAAATTGTACCGTCCATTTGTTTTTAAAATAAATTATTAAAGATCAGCGATCTGAAAGGTTAGCTTGAAATTATTATTTAATATTTATTTATTTCATTTAAAACAATAACTAAATAGAAATAATAAATAGAAGTATCGGTGTCCAAAAATTAAAAAATAAGTAAAAGAAACAATTTTGCAAAACAGATATTTCGTATTGGTTTTTTATTTCGAAGCAACTTAAAAAAGTGTTATATTAATTACTAATAAATAAGTACAAGAAAATCTGGACATTGTTATTTTATTTAAATAATGTTTTAATAAGAGAAATAGAGCTTATTCTATTATTCCGAAAATAAAACTTAATAAATCGTGAAAAGTATATAGCAACAAGGATTAATCTAATTTAAATCTAAATTATATATAATAATAAAAAATAATAAAATAAATAAAAAAAATATGTATTCATGTGTGTATATGTATTATGTCTTTATTATAAACATTTTATTTAGGATTAATTCTAATTAAAAAGGGGAAATTCCAAAACATTGCTTAAGGGGGATTAACATGTAAACTGAACCTCTTTTCGTTAATTTCTTTTCTTTAACAAACAGTTTATTATTTTTAAAATACACTGTTAAGGTTTTATTACAGAATTCAAACTTTAAGTGTTTAAAATGAAGCGCGTACGGGAGGTTTTTTTCTATTTTTAGGATTTAACTTTGCAACATATCGGAATAATTCAAAAAGTATGATAATCAGCATGAATGTATCTTTTATTTGAACCTACATATTTTAAAAACAAAAGGGTTTAAATATTTTGTTAGAGAGTGGAAAGTCAAAGCTAATTTTGAAATTTTTTGCATCATTTCATATGTTTTTTTTTTGGTTCAAATAGAAGACAAACTTATTCTTAATACAAATAAATTTGTTTTCAAATTTCCGATTTTAACTATTATTTTAATATATCTCTAAATATTCACACGGATTGGTTAACTATTTCCTATAAAAATATGTACAAAAAATTAAAATTTCTTGACTGTTTACATTTGGTCCCCCTAACCAATCAAATGCGAGTATTTCTTATAAAGTGAAAATGTCCGTTAAGTTAAATAAATAAATGAATAATAATAAGGTGTTTCTTAATTGTGAGCAAGTTGATTTAAAACAATTTTGAAGATAAACTTTTTATTTAAAATTGTATCTTCACCTAAAGGCAAGCCTTTTTAACTGATAAGAATAAAATATAATTATCAGCTTTTATTTCTAGCTAAAATATATTTTAAATAAATATTAAAATCAAATTTTAAAATAAATTTCATCGACCAGCTACCGATAAATGTGGAAGAATTATTTTCGATAAGCCTGGTTCGAGTCCATGAGTCCCACCCATGAATATGCTGTGCGCATGTCCTCGTTGCCTGCCACTTCTTCTGACATTCGTAGTTCTCATGCGGGGGGAAAGCTGGGAAGCTGCAGCGGGGCCAGCGGAATGCGGAGCACGTAAACAACGTTCTTGG
>VNJN01004168.1:0-18370 GCA_008042485.1 Drosophila mayri | reverse complement strand
CTCCCGGGTCCCTCGCTCTTTCCGGACTGGGCGCCCCAGCCCGCAGACAACGGACGGTGGCCGCAGCTGACTCTCCGAAGCCCAGGCGACCACGAAGCGGCGTATCCTGGATCCGGGCTCAAGTAGCTAAACTCTGTAGCAAGAACCTTGAATAAACAACCAAACCTACTTAAGTCAACCGAATTCTCTCCACTGTTCTCATTGCCGGGGAATCTCTCTTACAGCTACCACTCGGACTACTAGGCGGACTCTGGCCGTCCCTGAGGTATCTGGGAACTTGGGTGGCAGACCGCCACATTGGCACCCGAACAGGAAAAGTGGTAGTAAGAGAAACCCACATGGCAACAAAATCCGAGCTGGCCGAGTTCGCGGAGGAATTCGGGTTAGACCAAGCAGGGAAATTGGAAGACTTAAGGAAGGAGCTGTCGGCGTTCTGTAAAAAGACGGATCATACAGATCATACATAAGACAGGGACTGACAACCTTGGCAGAGAGGTACAAAAGATAAAAGAGCTCCGCAAGAGCACCGACGATCGTGGTAACTGGCGAGATGGAGAGCCCGAGGAAGGAGAGACAGTGGAGGAAAGTGGAGACGGAGATTATTGATCAGGTGCGAGGATGGGGGATAAGGTACCAAGGAACAACGATTCCACTGGAGTTCTTGAAAAAAAATAGAACAGTGGGCGAAGTGGCAATGGATCAGTAGATCCAAACCATGCCATTCATACTCGAGGGACTCGCAGCTGATTGGTGGAACACAACACCGACCGAGATCAGAACCTGGGATCAATTGAAAGAGGAGCTGCGAGAGTACTTCCTGCCACCAATGTACGGAGAACAGCTGGAACAACGGATCTCCCAGATGCGGCAACGAGAAAACGAACCAGTAAGGGACTATGCTAAATAAAATTGTACACTCGGAGGAATGGGTTCAACACGCTTACAAAGTTATTGAAACTGGCAGAGGAGCTAGAGGAAATTGAAGCCGCGGAGGGCGTAATGCGGCCGGTGCAACAACAACAGATAAGGCAAGAGATGTGCTTCAGATGCGGGGCCACGGGACACGAAGCACGCAATTGTGGCAATCCACCTAGGCTGTTCTGTTGGGTCTGCGGGAAAATCGGTGTAAGGACTACACAATGCTGTAGGGCACGCGTAAGGTCTGAGCAAGTAAAACTGGCAGCTCAGGCCAAGCACACAATGCCAGACCCGAGGGACGATTTAAGGAGTGACGGATTCGAAATCGTGGCGAGGATCGGATTTGAAGGGAGAACGGTAAAAGGAGTCATAGACACGGGAGTATCACGGAGCGCGATTAGCAAGAACTCGTATCAGGATCTCCGGGAACACGGGAGATGGAGCGGAGTTCGGGCGGAAATAACACTCGCCAACGGGATGAGGCAACAGGCGATAGAAGAGTTTCACGCCGAGATCAGGTTCGGAGGAGCACAGATTGAATTATCGTTCTTGATCATGTCGGAAGTATTATTGAGGATGGATTTCCTGGCGAGGGCACGGAGTACGCTGCGATGCGGGAATCTCGAGCTTGAGATAAAGGAGGCGGGAATCGACAACGACGCAGCAGTGGAGGTAACGGAGACACAGGAACAGGAGGACATTCTGGAGGAGACGATAAAGAACTTCCTGCAGGAACACAGGCAAGTATTCGAGAGGATGCAGGGGGTCAGTAACGCCGCGACACACAAAATATACTTAACAGACGATAAGCCAATCAAGCAAAGGTACTACCCAAGAAACCCAAAGCAGCAGGCAGTTATCGATGAACAGGTAAATGAGTTACTGTCGCTACGGCTAATAGAAAAATCAAGGAGCCTATATAGTGCACCCGTGGTACTGGTCAGGAAAAAGAACAACGAATGGCGAATGTGTATCGATTATCGGTTACTGAACGACAAGACCGAGAAAGATGCATATCCAGCATGCCACGAATGAACTTTATCCTGGACCAACTACGGAAGGCAAAGTACATAAGCACTATAGACCTTAAGGCAGGATACTGGCAAACAATATACGGCATTCACGGTATCGGGGAGAATATTATTCCAATGGAAAGTGAAGGCGTTTGGGCTCACTACGGCACCAGCGACATTTCAACGGGCATTGGACTCAATCATTGGGCCGGAAATAGAGCCCACGCCTTTGCGTACTTGGACGATATCATCGTGATAGGGCGGATGAAGGAGGAACACCTAAAGCGATTACAGGAGGTATTTAATCTGCGAATAAACCCGGATAAATGCCACTTCTTCTAAGAAATACTTGGGGCATATCGTCAGCAACCGGGGCATTCACACAGACCCTGAAAAAGTGGCGGCGATTCAGAAACTACCGGCACCGAAGTCCACAAAAGAGGTACACAGTTTATTAGGGATGGCCTCGTGGTATAGACGGTTCGTACCGAACTTCACAGAGCAAGCCGGACCGCTACAGGGGCAGAAATTTAAATGGACCGAGAAACACCAACGCGCGTTCGACGGCCTGAAGGAAAGCTTAAGGCAGGCACCAGTGCTGGCGTGTTCGGACTTCACGAAGCGGTTCAAGTTGCAAACAGATGCGAGCGACTTCGGATTGGGGGCAGTCCTGACACAGGAGGCAGAGGACGCGGAGCACGTAATCTCGTTCGCAAGCCGGAGGTTAAGTAAGACGGAGCAAAGATACAGCGCGACGGAAAAGGAGTGCCTGGCCATTTATTGGGGAAAATGCTAACGTAAGTGGCGGAAGCACCGTGGGAGACGGTATGCGTCGACTTTGTGGGGCCACAGCCAAAAACAACACGTGGGAACTCTGTGTTGCTGGTAATGGTCGACAAGTACTCAAGGTGGGTGGAGTTGGCAGCAATCCGGCAAGCAACGGCGGAGGCATTCCTAAAGTAATTTCGGTAGCGGATACTGGCTAGGTTCGGTGCGCCTAAAATTGTGGTATCGGACAACGGGGTCCAGTTCACTGGAAGGAAGACAAAACAAGCGATGGAACAATAAAGCAACAATTCACGGCACCCTACACACCCGACAGAACGGACAAACCGAACAATCAAAGCAATGATTGCCCAGATAACGGGGAAAACCCAAACAAAATGGGAGGATCAACTGCCGGAACTAATGTTGACGTTCAATAGTAGCACCTCGGAGACAACAAAGTATAGTCCCGCACAGTTAATACTGGGTAGGGAACTACGGAACTAATTCACCTCGCCCGTAATAGTGACGTTAAAAAACAAACAAACCCGGAAAATAAGACGGGCACAAATTGGGGACACGAAACCGTATGTAGAAATATCGCCCGAACCCAAGAACGATACATGGATACACCCTAGGGACGATAACAATACATCGATATACACTAGAGACAATCACGATAATTCGATACGCGCTAGGGACGATCACGGTACATCGAGACACACTCTAGTATTGTCTCTTGACAATCACGATACATCGATACACGCGGGGAGAATTCACGATACATCGATAGATAGGGGGCGGGGGGTCACTCTAATCCCAGATTCTAAACTTGCACTCATTCAGAAACAAACAGTCAATAAGCCAGTAGATATGTATAATACACGTCGTGACTCGACGAGACATACTTACAAAAGCTGTGTTCTCGTTACAGGAAAAATGGGAAAGTTTGAGGACAGCGCAGCGACGCACAGTGGCGCTATTGGCACATTTAGCGTTGCTAAAATCAAAAAGTCATAGTCGCAAAAACGTTTAAACTATACTTAATCGACAGAGAATTTCACAACGATTCCAAATCTGTTGTCCATTTTTGCAGAAGTTATGAGCATTCAAAGTTAAAAAATATTTCCGTTTTTGCAACACACAAAAAAAAAAAGAGCAATTGGTTGACTTTCAGGTAATATTACTCAAAAACTAGGTAGCCAATCTGAATGATTTTGGTTTTAAATTATAGATACATTCACAAACTGTAAATTAAACAACAAAAACGGCAGTTTGGGTTTGGCTTGTACAGGTAAATCGTTACCTGCCAGGTGTCCATTTTTAACACCTTTTTCTGCCTAAAGTAGTCTAGAACTTTTGAGGTACTACAGAGCACTCAACTACACTATATAGGTTAGTTTCGTGTATCTTTCCTGAACCAGAATCCGGTTAGAAAGTCGAGCCAAACTCGTGCAGGCAGCGATACTACCAGGAGCGGGCACCTGCACGGCACCTGCAGAGGCCGCGTGGAGACGGGCGACAGCAGGAGGAGAGAGCGATATGGGCGCGGGCAGGCGACGAGTGGCCCATGACCGCATTGGAAGCAGCGACACCTGCTCAACCGGTGGAGGTCAGGTCCCTGGTGGCATGCTTAAGCACCGGCACCACAACTGGAGGAGGAAGGCCCACCACCTCTAGTACCACGGCCGCAGACTCCGGACCGGGACGTGCTTGAGTTGAATCCGGTAGAGCGGAACGAGCTGGGGTGGACTATGCCGGCCGGGGCTGTGCTCTCCGAAGCGAGAGTGGAGGCCATCAAAAAAAAGCTGGCGTCAAAGAGTTACGGGCAGCAGAAACGCTGGCTTCAGGAGGACAGAGGCGTCGTCTGGAGGGTGGTCTCCAACCGGGGAAACCACGTGGCGAAAATGCGCCACGATTGAAACGGGGGGGAGTGTGACGCGTGCCGCGCACAATAAAATGTAAATGAAAAGAAATAAAAATAAATAAAGAAAGGACCACACTAACGGCCAGGGGCACAATGGGCGGATAAGAAGAGGAAGAAGCCGATCGCGACGGGCACACTAGGACGAGCCAGGCCCAATATAATGCGGGTCGCTGGCCATCGGAAATCACTTAGCAGCCGACAGCGATCGGAAGCGGTAAGCCACTTCCAGTAGTCAGCACCCAAAGTCACTTTGGCGACCCGAATCTCTGGGGATTTGGGTTGCAATCAATCGTCGAAAGAGTTTCGAGTCGCGGCAACAAATTCGGCCGAATTCTTTCTGTAGACTTTCGAGTCCGCCCGCCCTCTCTCTCTCTTTTTTTGAAGACTTTCGAGTCCGCCCGCCCTCTCTCTTTCGCAAACCGAAGACTTTCGAGTCCGTCGCGAATTTTCTCACTGAAGACTTTCGAGTCCGCCCGCCCTCTCTTTCTGAAGACTTTTGAGTCCGCCCGCCCTCTCTCTCTCTGAAGACTTTCGGCCTTTCTCTCTGAAGACTTTCGGGTCCGCCCGCTCTCTCTCTCCCGCAAACAGAAGACTTTCGAGTCCATCGCGAATTCTCTCTCTGAAGACTTTCGAATCCCCCCTAATTCTCTCTCTGAAGTCTTTCGAGTCCGCCCGCCCTCTCGGACGACTTTCGAGTCCCGCCATTCTCCCTCTCCCCTATCTGTTCTCTTCTCCGCAGCCTCCCGGGTCCCTCGCTCTTTCCGGACTGGGCGCCCCAGCCCGCAGACAACGGACGGTGGCCGCAGCTGACTCTCCGAAGCCCAGGCGACCACGAAGCGGCGTATCCTGGATCCGGGCTCAAGTAGCAAAACTCTGTAGCAAGAACCTTGAATAAACAACCAAACCTACTTAAGTCAACCGAATTCTCTCCACTGTTCTCACTGGGGGCCGGGGAATCTCTCTTACATCTACCACTCGGACTACTAGGCGGACTTTGGCCGTCCCTGAGCTATCTGAAAACTTGGGCGGCAGACCGTCACAAACCTGCCAGAGTTAATGCTCGCCTTCAACGAAATATAGCCCAGTGCAACTAATGTTTGGAAGAGAATTGAGACTACCCAACGCATTATTCGACAACCAGACAAGAGGTTCAGAAATCAAGACGGAAGGAAAACAAAAAAGATGGGAAAGACTAAAGAACATCAGACGAGATGCCACAAACAATATGACTGTGTTATAACATGCGGAGACGAGAGTGGAAATCATCAAAAGCAGTGGACAAGCTTAATGCAAAATTGGCTCCAAAATATGATGGAAAGTTATCAAATTTATATCACCCGTTATACTTCAAACGCGTGACACAAAATAGGACAAAATAAAACGAGTAACCGCACGGGCTGAAAAAAACGATAGGAAAACAACCGACGATACTCCTGAACTAATCGAATCATGTAGGAATGCCAATTCGTTGAATCTAATCACTAATCATACAACATACAGACCACTCATTTCATACAACGAAAATGGACACAAAAACTTCTTAGCGGCAGGCCCCAGAGCTATGAGCGGCAGGCCCTGACGCTCCGGGTGCGCTCTGATTTTTCTCGCTCTCATTCTTACGCCCGCACACTGATTACGAAAGTCAGTCGCGTACACGGATGCATGTATGCGATTATTTCATTTTGGCCCAGCAAGAATTTTTTTGGTACCCTAACAATATGGACATATTTATTATTGGGTTAATTATAAAAATAAGAATAATCTATGTTATATATATATTTCTTAATGTTTCAGAATACATTTCATATTTGTTTACCAACTCATATCAGTGGCAGCAGTGAAATGTTTTGTATATATGTATGTACTCGAATGAATAAAAATCAATCTACTGAGATAGGAACAGGGTATATTGCAGCCGGTGTAACTTAAAACACCGACTGCTCTTATGTGGTTGAGAAATCAAATCAGGTATTATTATCGATTTGCAAGGGGATGGTGCCTGCATACCCCACCGACGATTGCTTTTTAGGGCAGCGGGCAGAAACAAAAACAGCTGATTGGATTTGTTTTGTTTACATTTTTTAGGATACTTGTTTTGAAAGTTTTGTTTAATGATCTTTGGTCGTTTTTTTGTATATATTTTTATGTATTTTGTTTTTTTTTTTTGTAATATTTTCTTTATTTAAAAGTCATCGCTCGAATTAGTTACCAATAAATACACACACATTAAATATTTTAATTGTACACATATTTCTTAATATTTTTGTAAACAGAGGTGTATGTAAGTAATATATGTCTTTAAATCGGTATCCACGGAACACCACGAGGAGGCCATTGCAATTGCAACGGAGTCTTCAATGAAGACTTACGAGTCGACTTGAGATTCCAAATTTGCCAAGATTGCTTTGAAAATCCCCTCGTTCCGCACCTACCTAATAATACCACCTGTACAAACAAAATAAAAATGAGATATATTATAAGACACTTATTACTGTTTGAGTCTTTTTAGTTTTTTTGCACTAGCTGTTGATACTGCTTTTCCTTTCGTATACATTTTTTCTGTCAGCCATCAATAAAATTAAAACAAATCCATCTAGCATTTTCATCCTGTGTTCATGACAGGAATTGGTAACCGAAAACTAATTTGAATAAATGCTGGAATTTTTAGTGGCGAGAATACAGGACTGTTTAATTTTTGCCTTTATTTAAATTTTTTATATAAGGAGTTTTGTCAAATATTTTTTAAAAAATGTTGCAATGCATTTGAATTAAAGAGAAATAGTAATCTATGGAGCTTTCAGTTTTAAACTTTTATCAGCGCAGTCATAATTATACCCTTGCAGGGTATTATAATTTCAATCAGAAGTTTGCAACGCAGTGAAGGAGACATCTCAGACCCTATAAAGTATATATATTCTTGATCAGGATGAACAGCCTAGTCGATCTAGCCATGTCTGTCTGTCCGTATGTCCGTCTGTCCGTCCGTCTGGCCGTCCGTCTGTCCGAATTTACGCAAACTAGTCCCTCAGTTTTGAAGCTATCTGAACGAAACTTTGCAGTTAGTCTTCTATATACTCTCACTCCTACATATGTCGGAACGGGCCGGATCGGCTGCCATAGGAACAATCAGGAAAATTTAAAAAAAAAACCATAACTTAGCCGATTTTCAAACCATTTTCATCATGTTCGAGATTTGGTCACTAATTATTATTACAGAATTTCGGTGTTATTTTTATTTTAATTCTGCAAGGGTATATAAACTTCGGTGAGCCGAAGTTAGCTTCCTTTCTTGTTTTTATTTATAATAAAATGTTCTGTGGAGCAATGTGTTTCAATATTTGTTTTTAATAAATCAGAACACACTTCGCAATCTTTTTTTCTGAAATTTGAACAATATGTAGCCTGCAAAATATCGAAAGGCATTGCTATCAAATTTGTTTTCAGTTGCAATATAAAAAATATGCTCCATTTCCGTCTCTTCATCTGAGAACATATCTAAGTCGGTACTTTTTACTTTATCGGTTTTCACGTCATTGGTAATTTCTTTTAAGCTGCAGTCCTGAATAACATTTATTAACATTATATCTTTATCTGGGCCACAATTACCAGATACTGATGTGGATGTTAATATTTTCATTGATAGCATTTTGGACTTTATGATGTTAAATTCATACAGCGTTGGATTCTTATTTGTTGCTCCGCTAGCCCATATTAAATTAAATAGGTTTTCTAAGGGGTGTTGATTCAATTTCGCGGTTGATATATAAAATATTTTCGAGCTCCACACACTTTCAGCTAGTGAAAGTACAGAAGACACGCTCAAAATCATTCCGTCAATGCAATGCACTGCTTGTGTATATTTAAATTCTCCAAAATACTCCCTCATTTCAACGAGGTACTTGTGCACGTTATTATTATTCTGAACATCTATATGGATTTCTTTCATATAAAACACGGATATTGAGGCAATCAAAGAGCTTATTTTGCTTATTTAGCTTCTGCGCTATTTCGGCATTCCACAAATCCGCCAGAATCAATCACTGTTCGTATTGCGGCCGCCATAGTGTGACTAAATATTTGTGTAGCATATTGAACTTTTATTATTCTAAAATAAATTTGGATTAATATGCTTGGCAGTTAATTTGGGATAAAGACGCGTTTCTTGATTATATCCCAAGATACTTCGCCATCAGGCTTAATAAACTTATTCTTCAATATTATATTTCTTAATGATTTTATAAGATGTGGGACATCAAATATTGTAAATATTTCTTTTTCATTAACTTTAAAACTCGGCTTGTTTATGTTACCTCCTCATTTTTTAAAAGCTGCTCTATTATTTGAGCCTTGATTGCATATTATTGTTCGTACGTTAAGCCTCAAAGTTCGCGAACCTCCAATGTTTGCTTCAATTTTGCTTATGAGGGCTTCATGTTTAATGCCGTTAGCCGAAACAGTATAACTTATAACGTACTTTCAATTTTGAAATAATGCTCTAGCCATAATAACGCATACTTTCTGCCTCAAGAAACTTGTACTTTTCTCGCCATCGTTTTCATATTCTTGAATTTCATCGAGTGCAGTATTATATTGCAGTCCTTTTTTTTATTTTTATTTCATCACACAAGATAACTGCTTCTTTACCTTTCTCACTCATTTCACCAACAATTTTCTGAAGGTTTTCTAATAAATCAGGCTGAAATCCTGGCGTCATATTTTGGGTAAACAAAGCCCACCGAGACAACGTACATTTCGACGGAAGTTTTAAATTTAAAAAATCCCGCATATATTCGAATAAACGTTTATATTTTGGGCTGTCACCTTTTCTGCGCTGTTGTAAGAATTCGTTTTTTAATAGCATTTTGCATATAGTTTTTGCCTCTTCAGAAACATGAGGCATTTTATTTATAATATTATATATATTTATGCGATTTTTCTTGCTAGATCTCTTACTATTGCGTTTCATAGCATTTTTCGTTAAAATATTAGATCTTCTCAATTTCTCAATTTTTCTTTATATTTCTTTATTGCAAGAAACATCTCGTAATTTTTGTTCCTATAAAAAATGTCATTTTCTTCCCTCCTCTGACAATAAGAACACTTTCCTAACTGCTGTGCATTAGGAGTTTCTAAATTAGAAGGGCTAACGCCTAAACTATTACAAAAGTCAATTGGTTTTGCCGCCCCATCATCATTGAATTCAAATTGTTCACAAGGAACAGCACGCAAAAGGAAGTTTTCAGATAAATTTAAAGTGGGTACGGCATGGCGTTTAAGCCTATTTTGCACAATATATTTACTTTCGAAATGTCTATTACAAATTCGCGCAGTTCGTTTATTAAAATTGTCATCCAAATGGCACAATTCAATCCATTTCTTGAGTCTATTATCATCTGATGGAAATGAAAACAACTTAATTCGAAAGGAGCTTGATGAATCCATATATCTCCTCCTGCACCACTCAATAATGCACCTACGACCATTTTTCTTAACAATATGCTCATTCATTGCAAAAATATCAACACGAATATCTCGACAAATTAATCTATTTTATACTTGCATTGATTTCGATACCACCACGGACACTCGAAACAGCAACACAGGCGTTTTGAAAAAAAAACACGCTATATTCTAATCTAGTTAATTCAACTTTTTAATTTTGCTAAACAAAAACAATAGAATTGGCGCGCAATCAGTCGGGCAATTGCTTGCATTGCCAAAAATAACATCTTATACAAATAGCAAAGGCGAATAATAATTAAAATTACACTGCGAATCATTAAAAAACAAATCCACCAAAGATCATTAAACATAACTTTCAAAACAAGTGTCCTAAAAAATGTAAACAAAACAAAGCCAATAAGCTGTTTTTGTTTCTGCCCGCTGCCCTAAAAAGCAGTCGTCAGTGGGGTATGCAGGCACCATCCCCTCGCAGAACAATAATAACACCTGATTTGAATTCTCAACCAAATAAGAGCAGTCGGTGTTTTAAGTTACACCGGCTGCAATATACCCTGTTCCTATCTCAGTAGATTGATTTTTATTCATTCGAGTACATACATATATACAAAACATTTCACTGCTGCCACTGATACGAATTGGTAAACAAATATGAAATGTATGCTGACACATTACGAAATATATTATAACATAGATTATTCTTATTTTTATCATTAACCCAATAATGAATATGCCCATATTGTAAGGGTACCAAACGAATGAAAAGTAGCAAAAGACCAAATATTCTTGCTGGGTCAAAATGAAATGATCGCATACATGCATGAACACGCATACATATAAAATTCAAGCGCAGAGCAACCTTCTTCAAGACGCAATACTTTGCGACTAACTCTCGTAATCAGTGTGCGAGCGTAAGAAGGAGAGATAGAAAAATCAGAGCGCACCCGGAGCGTCGGGGTCTGCCGCTCACAGCTCTGGGGCCTGTCGCTAATTTTGTCGAAATTTTTGTGTCCATTTTCGTTGTATGAAATGAGTAGTCTATATGTTGTATGGTTAGTGATCTAACCCAACCGACATCGGTAACAAACGATCACAGGCAAGACACACGATAACATAAATCCACCACTTGTCATTGCAGGAACAGACATGCAGTGCCTCCAAAAAAGCATAAAAAATTCAAGGAGAGACACGCCAACGGCCCAACCGGAGAAAATGGGCCAGCAAGCGTAGTTGGTCAGCACCCCGGAGCCACCAGCAAGGCCAACGGTGGCCAGGACAGCACAAGGTCAACGGCGAGTACCACACACACGACCGGCAACAGAAAACATCGGGTCGCCACAACGAGCAGAGCAGCAGGAAACAGATGGCAGAAGCACACCCGCCGATCGATCCGCCGCCAGCAATCAGGTGCGAGCCGCTGCAAGGGCAGCCGACGAGAATGAGACAGGCATAAACACGCCGGCAGATCGGTCCGTCGCTAGCCACCCCGCCCGAGACAAGTCAGGGGCAGCAGCAGAAGAGAGGCGAGGTGCAGAAGAGACCCCTCCTCATCCCGACCGGTGAAAAAAAAGCAAAGATATGCGAGCCGGTTCGGGTGCCAAACCGGAGCAGCACATGCCGACCGCCGTAAACGCACACGACCGATGGGGACATCCGACGGATGCGCACGATATTGGAGTAACAAGCGGCGGCACCGAGACAACCAACACCATCACCGGACCGGGATGTCCTCCAGCTAAATTCAGACGCAGGGATCAGTTGGGTCTGGAATATCCCAAACGGAACGGAGGTATCCCAAACAGCCATGTCGGAGATAAGGCGACAATTGGAGAACAAACGCTTTGGGACAAGCTAGTCTCATCCGGGATTGGATTAAACAACTGGAGGGTCACCTTCTCCCGATCAAACACAGTACGAATCGAGGAGCACCAGCCCAAAGAAAAAGAGCGGAGAGTGTGACGACCAGGGCGCACAATAAATATATATAAATATATATATATAACAATAAAGAAAATTTGTCAAAAGAAAAGACATGAAAATAAATTAATAATAAGAATAAACAAGAAAAATAATATGGAAACAAATTTTGAATTCAAACCAAATACGCGCGCGCGCTCGGGAAGGGTCACACTGAACACCGGGGATGGCTCAAAGCGAGCAACACCTCCTTTTAAGGACCAAGTCGGATCACCGGGTAAGCGGGAATCGGAATCTAAAACGTTTCTCAAAATTAGTAGGCCTCTAAACCGTACTCAAAAATAGTAGACCTGAAAGGCCTCTAAAATGTTTCTCATAAATAGTAGGCCTCTTAAACCGTTCTCATAAATAGTAGACCTTAAAGGCCTCTAAAACTGTTCTCATAGATAGCAGACCTTAAAGGCCTCTAAACCAATTCCATAACTAGTAGACCTGACAGGCCTCTAAACTGTTCCCTTCTACAGTAGACCTTAAGGGCCTCTGAACTGTCCCCATCCGTAGCAGACCTCAAAGGGCCTCTACAACGACCATTCTAACTGGCAGACCTAAAAGGTCTCCCTCGTTCCCTTACTACGCAGCCTCCGGCCACAGCAGACTACCCGAAACCACGGAGCAGGACCACCGCACACTTATCAGTGTTGATGGCCACATTCCATCTACAAGCCCAGTTCTCGAACCTCTTCAAAAGAATTTGAAGTTTGTCAGTGGCGCTGTAAACACAGCTGGATCTAGCCAATACCGCAGTGTCATCCGCATACGTGGCAACACAAGTGCTATAAGATCTCAGGTGCAGCGGGGCATAATGAGCGGACAAATTTTAAAGCGTTGGGCCAAGCACGCTTCCTGCTGCACGCCAGCAAGAATCCTCTTGGTGGACGACACAACCCCATCCTGGACAACCTGAAAGGTCCTATTTAAGTGGTAGCTCTTGATAACCTCAAAGAGCTGAGGAGGGAGGAGCCCTTTGATCTTGGATAAAAGCCCCTGACGCCAGACCCGGTCGAAGGCCTGTTAAATATCCAGAAAGACAGCCACCACATACTGCCTGTTCTGAAACCCCTCAACAATGAAGTCCACCACGCGTTTGAGATGCTCCGGGGTACCATGACCTATCCTGAATCCAAACTGATGCCTTGGTATCGTATCCCGTACCGCCGGTATCCTCTGCATCCTGTCAAGGATACATCGCTCAAAAATCTTCGAAAACGTGGGCAGAAGACTAATCGGCCTGTAACTAGACACGTCCTTGGAGGGCTTTCCTTTTTTGTGTATCATCACCACATTGGCATTCTTCCACAAGGACGGAAGTGACCAATCAATCATAAATGCCATCTGCACCTGGTGACTTCTGGTTTTTCAGCTTCTTGATCCTGTCTCTCACTTCCGGGAGCAGAATAGGAGCAACAGGGGGATCATTTGATGAGGAACTGCCAACAAGGCATTGACCCGCCGCAGAGGAGGTAGCGAAGGGAGTGAAACGGTCCTCTAAGCTTTTAGCAAACACCTCAACACGGTCTTGCGGGGACTTGGCCCAAGTCCCATCCTCTCTTTTCATAGGAAACTTCGAAGAAGCCTGCCTCTTACTCTGACCTACAATCTTCCAAAGAGCATAGTTGGTGTCTCTGTCCGGGGTTGCCTCCTTCAACTCCTTATCCAACCGTTTCTGCCGCAGAAGATTTAACAACTTCTTCACCCTGTTACCCAACCTTCGATAGACCCTCATTACAGCTACATCATGGGACCTTGCATACATCCTTCTGAGCCTGTATTTGAACTCAATGAAAGCCCTAAGCTCCGGGGGAAGTGGAGGGGAGGACCTGAAAGAGAGACTGCTGGTGGGCGCAGCTAGCTCCGCTGCTCCAAAAGCAAGGCAGCATCATCCACATCATCCGCAGTGTAAATCTCCATTTCCAAGTGCATGGAGTCCTCCAGCAACCTCTTAAACCTGGAGACATCAGATCCAAAAGGAAGCAGCGTTCTTTTAGGCACAGCGACTCACCCCGCTAAGTGTAGGCCGATAATGAGCGGAATGTGATCCGAGCTGAGCTCAAAGGAGTCTTCAATAGTACGACCTTGAACACCTTTCAAGAGTGCGAAATCCAAAGCAGAGGGAGTTCCGCCATTACAGGGGAAACAGGTGGGTCTTCCTGTGGCCAACACATCACACCAAGTTGTCCAGAGCTTCCACAATTGCAGCTCCTCTCCTATCCGCTCTGACACTGCCCCATCTGCGATGCTTAGCATTAAAGTCATCTCCGATAATAGTTTTGTCTCCACAAATATTAAGCATGGCATGGAATAGCTGCTCCGCCCCTAGAAATCGCACCCGGGAAGTCCGCCCTGTGTAAACTGTATCCTGGAAAGCTTATGTACTCTCCGTGCTTAAGGTGGGTTTCAGACACCAGCATTATATCAATGCAGTGCCCAGAGAGGTACACCATTAAATGATAGCTTCACACAAAGGAATTCAACTTCGTTGCTTTCCTCGAAAGTTAGTAATTCTGATGTGAGAATGGAGTTGACCGCTACGAGGGCCACACCTCGCGCCTGACAGGCCGACCTAGCCGATAAATCGTGAACGCAGCTGGGAAAACATCGGAGCTAAGGAACCCCGGCTTTAACGAGGTTTCTGTGAAAACAATAAAGTGGGAGGCGAATGCAAGACTATCAGAATAAAATTTATGCGGCTTGCTACGCAAGCCTCTTGCATTCTGGTAGGAGATTAACAGAGAAGTATTTCGTTTTTTTGGGCAGAGTTGGAGGATGAAGGGGGCATAGTGGTCAGATCGGACTTGGGCCGTTTCTTTTTCTTAGCTTCATATTCTTTGACAACAACATACTCAGGCCAGTATTTAGTTGAGCATTGACATCTTCACATATTTGACCAGGGGAGAGCCGCGAACCAAATATTTGCTTCGTAGGTGGGCAATGAGGGATTGTGGCGAGACGGACTGAGTGCCTGTCATGCAATTGTCGTCCGGTAATCCCTGGGGGGCTATGAGGGGTCAGAATTTGTGGTCCCATAGGTGACGAAAAGAAAATTAAAGGGGGAACGATCAGTCTCCCAGCATCTTTGGATATCGACTCTTTCCTAACACTCGATCTCAGAATTGTGGGATTTAATTCTGAGGTCGAGGTCTGTGTTATGGGCGGCTGCTGTTGAGAGCCCGCTGCAGCTTTTTGCGCCTTGGAAACTCATTTAATAGCAATAATATGTAGAATATATAATATATATGTAATTCTTCAGTCGCAGCCACATGCATGTGTCGTCAATAAAGTATTAATTACCAGGTCAAGCGAATATGCATAACTGGCGGACAACAAAATAGAGCAATAAGTGTCAGGTCATATAGCTGACAATAACCTACATACACAGTAACCCACATTCACAGTAGCCCACATTAGTTTTGTTATACGATATTTGTTACCATAAGCATTTTTGTATCTATATATACTGTTAAGTTTTCATTAATAAAGTCAGTAAGAGTTCTTCCTCAACCAAGAGCTTTTATTCATGCCCGACACCATCGCCGTGTCTTTATGCACCCAACTCAACTCCAACCAAACCAACCAAACCGTCCACCTAGTTCCAAGTGCTAGTTGCGACAATCAAAGGCAATAGTTTATGCACTATCTGCCAGGCATCGAAGCCTCCGTATAAACATTTTGGTGACCCCGACGAACACGTCATCCTGACGTTAGTCATTAGGAAGAATCCGTAATTCTTGGGATCTTCCTAATTTTCAATCAAAATAAACAATCCGTAACTCTTGGGATCTTCCTAAATTTTTCTCATCATTTCAACAAATAGGAAAGAATCCGTAATTCTTGGGATCTTCCTAATCTGTTCTCATCCACCAAGTAAACATTTTGGTGAAGCCTTGACTCACAGGAAATTGTCCTGAATACGTCAAAAGCCCAAGAAAGACTCCGGAACTCTGGAATCTTCGTAAGCTTGGTGAGATCAACCGACAAAGTTCCATAACTCTTAGGAACATATCGGACCAGTGTCATCACAACTACACGCTGATCAATCAAAGCCTAATCAATAGGAAAGAATCCGTAACTTTTGGGATCTTCCTAAATTGTCATACCCACCAAAAAACATTTTGGTGACCCCGAATCCGTCGCTCTTGGGATCTTTCCTACTCTTGTCTCACACACCAAATAAAACATTTTGGTGACTCCAACATAAAAAAAAAGGAAAATATCCGTAACTCTTGGGATTTTCCGACATCTAAAAACAAAAGGAAATTTCCGTAACTCTTGGGATTTTCCTACTTATATCAACAAAGGAAAAATCCGTAACTCTTGGGATTTTCCGACTTTAACTAAAACCCGTTTTTAGAAACTCCAAATTCTAAAAATCCCCCAAGTCTATTGAACATTTGTTGTTTTCCTTGGACCACATCACGGTTGCGAATAGGATCGTATCCAGCTGTCAAAACAAATCAAATACTCCCAACGGTCAGAAACAAAAACAATTTTCAATATGTCTAGAAAGGAGAAGCAAGCAGTCACAGAGGCGTTAGACTTGCAGGAAGAAATCAGTCAAGAAATATCGAAGCTGATCCGCAATTTTAAAAAAGACTCTGCGGAAAGAAAGCAAAATCCAACGTATTATAAATCAAAGTTGGCCGCAATCGATGAAGCATGGAATCAATTTGCGGATAATGACAAAAATATTCCAGCGGAATATAGAACCGCAGAATATTTAAAGTTCTACGCAGACTGTCGTGAGTCATACGACAAATATAGAACGATAATAACCGATGCAATGGCTCAAACCTCGAGCAATGCCCCCGGAAATTCAACCTCGATCAATGCTTCGAAAAATGCAGACGTTGCAAGCTTTACGCAACCTGCAAGCAAGCTGATATTAGCTTGTCGGCGACAAAGGACGATTGCGGAATCAATCAAACGTGCCCTGAATGAATTTTCCGACACCGGAAGGGCCATAACAAGGGATTCGATAACCTCATTATGGTCCCAATATCAGAATGTCCACTTTGCTGTTCGCGAAGAATACGAAGACCCAGTCAAAGAAGGATACGACATGCAGTCGTTCCTCCGACTAGAAGCAGAAGTTCAAAGAGTCTTGGGGGCGCAAACAAGTGCATCAAACAATGAAGATATACATTTGTCCAGAGTCAGCATCCCAAAGTTCGATGGGGATCTACTCAAGTGGACTCAGTTTTTCGACTTATTCAAATGCATGGTTCATGATACCAACATGCCCACAGTCAGGAAGATGTGGTACCTCAAAACCACCGTAACTGGAGAGGCAGAAAGATTAATAAGGCACATTGATCTTAAAAAAGAAAATTACATGAGCGCATGGGAAATATTGGTTGACGCGTATAACAATCCCCGCCATGTAGCAGATACGATTCTCAATCGTCTCCTGCAGCATCATACAAACAGTGACGATCCAAGGTCATTAAAAGAGTTGTATATCACAACAATCGAGTCTCTAGCATCATTAAAGGGACTAGACATTGATATATCCAGCTGGGATACAATCCTAATTGCTATCATCAAGCAAAAACTGGATTTTGCAAATCGAGCCCTCTACGAACAATCGTTAGACGGATCACGAGAACTCCAAGGTCTCGATACAATGCTAAGCTTCCTGGACCAGCGAAGCCGAGTGCTGGGAACAGGAAAACGCAGTCAACAATTGAGAAAGGAGCAGAAGAGCCCATCATGCACTTCTGCCAGCGCTGGAAGGCAACCAAATTGTCCTTTCTGCAAACGGACTTATTGGCTATACAAATGCGATGATTTCCGCAGCAAAACTATACCCGATCGAGTCAATTGGGTTCAAAAACAAAAATTGTGTGTTAACTGTTTCAGCAGTGACCACAAGGCGAAAGATTGCCGAGGCCGTACGTGTTTTAAATGTGACAAAAAACACCATACATTGCTGCACCTAGAGACCACGTCAGGTGCGGCAACAGAGCCAAAATCACCTTCTGTAGGTGCAGCAAGTAACAAAAGTTACAATCTGCTGGCCACAATCAAGGTATTGGTCAAAGCAAGCAATGGCCAGATGGCCACATTTCGAGCCTTGCTAGACTCAGGATCACAAATTAATCTGATCTCTGAGCGAATGGCCTCCAAGCTTTCATTAAAGCTCCACGGTGCATCATTGCGCATCGAGGGCATTGGAGGCAATCCAAAAACCAGTCGAGCTAGAGCAAACGTGCTCATGAAGTCAATGCATAATGACTTTGCTCAACAGGTAGAGGCCTTTGTGCTGCCACATATCATAGCGGATCAACCAGCTCATGATTTAAGTGCCTCACAT
>VNJN01004165.1:0-24066 GCA_008042485.1 Drosophila mayri | reverse complement strand
GACCGATTCGGTTACCGAATCTTTGGTCGTTCCTGATCTCAGAACCATTGGAGCGGGGACCAGGGGCTGCGGCGACGGGGAGTGGCAGGAAATTGGTTGCTGTGTCTCACACAGTTGCAGCCGACCGGCAGCGGATTTTTTGCGTTTCGGCGACTCATTTAATAGCTTCATACTATTAAATTGAGCGTCTAGCGCAGAGAACAGGTCATTCGCTTTGCGAAAAGTGGCCATTATCTCAGAAAATCCGCTCCTGGTCTGACGCATGAAGGATGATATTTCCTTCTCAACCGGTCGACAGGCCTCACAACAATAACGCAGGCCCTTTTTGCTGGACACTACATCAGCCATTCGACCTGTCATCTCGATGCACTTAGCGTGCACAACTGCCTCGCAAAGCCAGCAATGGAAACTGGGCTGGTCTGCCAAAACATTTTTTTGGCAATTTTTTATAACACAGATAATATTCTGAGACATGTTCACCAATCCTAAACCACAGTACAAAAAAATAAAAACGGTACAAGAGCAAAGAGGAGGAAAATAAAATAAGATAACCGTCTTAGCACAAAACTAAAAAGTTATTATTTATGCAAATTAATTACACAGAAAAGTGCATGCACGCGCGCTAGCGAAACGGTATATTATTATTGATATTAGATGATAAATTAGAGGAAACCCCGGTGGTTTAAATTCACAATGAACACAAAAGTCGGAGCGCAAAACAAAAACACGACCGTCCGCTACGAAGAGAGAGAATCGAATGGACTCCAACTTCCCATTGCATACGAATCGAGAGCATTTACAAAAGGAGAAAGTAACAAGTGTACTACTGAGCAGGAATTAGCTGCAATTAATTGGGCAATACTATATTTTCGACCATATGTTTATGGGAAACATTTTGTAGTTAGAACAGATCACAGACTTCTAGTATATCTATTTTCAATGCTCAATCCAAGTTCAAAACTTACGCGTATGAGGCTCGAATTAGGAGAATATGACTTTACAGTCGAATATTTAAAGGGAAAAGACAATTATGTATCTGTCACATTGTCAAGAATAACAATTAAAGAGCTACAAAATATCACAGGAAATATTATGAAAGTCACTACAAGATATAAAAGTAGACAAAAATTCCGCGCAGAAAATAAAGAAATAGAATTGCCTAGGCAAACTATTGAAAAAGCTTCTAAGCGGAAAGTATATGAAGTCATAAACAATGATGAAGTACGTAAAGTAGTGACCTGCAGATTAAAAAGGTGCTATGTTTCTTAAAGAATGGTAAAAAAATAATCGAAAGATATAATGTTAGCGATTTACATACTAATGGGATCATTGCCTACATTCCATGATGATCCAATTCAAGGCGGTCATACTGGCATATCAAAAACTTTGGCCAAAGTAAAAAGACACTATAACTGAAAAAATATGTCTAAAGATATAATTGACTACGTAATGAAATGTAAAAAATGTCAGAAAGCGAAAATTGTTTCGCATACAAAGACCCCATTAACAAGAACTGATACACCAATGAATGTTTTCGGCAGAATAAAAGTGGACACCATTGGTCCACTACCAAAATCAGATAATGGCAATGAATATGCAATCATTTTAATATGTGATTTAACTAAGTATTTAGTTGCTATTCCAATTCCAAATAAAAATGCTAATACTGTTGCTAAAGCAATATTCGAATCCTTTATTTTGAAGTACGGTCCAATGAATATGTTAACAAAATATCTATTTGCCATACAAGTTGCAAATAAGAACGCAAATACTGTCGCTAAAGCTTTTTTTGAATTATTTATTCTGAAGTACGGTTTAATGAAGACGATTATTACGGACATGGGAAAAGAATACACGAATTCAATTATAAATGACTTGTGCAAATATTTGAAAATTAAAAACATAACATCTACGGCACACAACTTCCAGACAGTTGAAACAATCGAAAGAAGCCATAGACCATTTATTGATTTATAAGATCTTACATATCAGTTAATAAAACTGATTGAACTGAAGTAACTGAAATGGTAGATAGAGATAACATTATAATATCAAATGATAAAAATAAAAAGCAAACAGTTCATAAGGATGGATTTAAAATATTTATTTCATAATTATATTTAGCATGGCCATGCATAGGTATAGATAGACATGCATAGATATATATGCATAGATGCAGATATTTTTCATAATTTCATTATCTTAGTTTAAATAAAAAAAAATAAATAAATAAATAAAAAATATATAAATTTAATTACTTAAAATAAATTTATTCCTTCTATTAAAATAACTCTATATTATTACGTTTTTCCCGAATTTAAGACATTTTCTTATGTACTCTTTTATGTCTTTGGACATATTTTTCCAGTAGTAGTGTCTCTGGTCCTTGGCCAAGGTTTTTGTAATGCCAGTGTGACCTCCTTGTATTGGATCATAATGGAATGTATAGCTTCTTTTTTGTGTTTCATATTATTTACGGTCACCGGGTTGAGTAGCGCTACTCTTAATGATTTCAGTATATTATTGCCCATTGTTTTAAAATTTGTAGCGGAACTGCATCTTCC
This sequence comes from Drosophila mayri, assembly GCA_008042485.1. Lineage (NCBI taxonomy): Eukaryota > Metazoa > Arthropoda > Insecta > Diptera > Drosophilidae > Drosophila > Drosophila mayri. The sequence continues at coordinate 21,502 of VNJN01004165.1, read as the reverse complement.
TGGGCAACGCCGGGCTAGCTCAGATCCTGAGGGCGGGTCCGACCCGATGACCACAGTCCGAACAATCGATACCGAAATGTCGTACGTCTTTCACATACCACTTTACGCATCTCTATGAAATAAATGTAAGCAAAAAAAAACACAAAACAAATGGGATGACAGCTTTGACAATGGGTGGCTTCGATGAAATCGCAACGACGCACCCACCCATCCTGTGGTGCCTCCGGTGTATCAACGGGCACCACCCATCTCCCGCGGACCGGGGCCTACTCCAGGCGGCCCGGCGAACGGCGCATCCCCCCCAGGTAAATACTCTATTCAGAATTCATGTTCATATTTTAATATGTTATAATTATTTCAGTTTCGCTTATGTTTAACATTGCTTGGACTTGGTAGATAACTCGATCTGCACTGCGAAACCAAACCCTAGCCCGAGATGCGCTCGCACCGAGACTGCGGCAGCGGAGAAGAAGCGGCTCTCCGCTAAAATACACGCGCAACAACCGGGCACTGATGACTCCTTTATTCTACCTATTATCCATTCTGGAGCTCCAAAAGAAATAACAGGGGGTGAGTTTTTGCAATTCCAAATAATCCATCTTCATCCAAGCTGATTCTCTTCATTTACAGCGATCGTGTTGCACAAATCCCTGGCGCAAGTGGGAGACGCGGAGGACAAAATCGCAGTTGAACAAGTAAGTAATTTTGACACCAATAATTTACATAAAACTAATACTATTGTTTTTTTTTTTATTGTAGAGGTATGTGCTAGCGGTGCGCGGCCTAGAAAGGCGGCCCGCGACGGCGGCAAAAGTATATAAGCGGGTATACAGGGGATCTAAGGCCCCGTTTGCACCAAGATAGCACTCGGCCGGATCACGCCGGCCCTTGTTGGCACGGACTCATCAAAATCCCGTATAATGACGGCGGGGAGGTGGCGTCTCGATGACTTCCGGCTGGCCTTGCGGATAACTTCCTGCCGGCGGCTGACCAGCGACGGCGAATGGCCCTGGGCGCCTCCTCAGCGGCAGAAAAAGAACGGACTCGGCCTGGCGGTTCGTCAGCGGCTCCTCCACATGCGTACGGACACTCGACGGGGCGGACGCAGAGGTATGAGGTAAATAAAACGGTAGGAAAACCAGAAAAAAATGCCGTGGCCAGTGATTCTTTCTCTGCCACGGTTTCTTTTAATCTCGTCTAATTTCCCGAACCTCCTCTGCTCACGCGATCCGTTTTGCACTCCCCTAACCTGGCCGTTTTCGCACCCTTTATAAGCTTGGACTGCTGCCCGTTACTCCGGCTTAGAAACCGTTTATCCTCGGGTGCAACGGCCAAGCCTTAAGAGCAAGAGCCACTTCTCTTAAATTGCCCGCCATCTTTACCGGTTCGCTCCCGACCTACCTCACTTCCCCTCTGACCCTACTCTACAAAACCTAATCGATCTATCGATTGCCTCTTTCAGCCCATTCCGACTAAAAATGCAACAAATTATCAATTGAAACGAGTTCAAAGATATTTTCCCACGGTGCCACTTTGAGTTGGCTGATCTGGTTAATACCGGCCTGCTTTTCAAGTGATTGGAAGAATTGACCTAAGTCAAGGGTTCCATTAGTATACAAATCGCTAACATCATAACCTGCTGTAATTTTCTTTCTGTATTTGAATAAACACATTTTATTTTTACATGCAAGGTCACTACTTTACGTACTTCATCATTATTAATGATTTCATATACGTTGGGCTTTCTCTTTAGATTGCCTAGGCAATTCTGTTTCTTTTTCTCCTGCGCAGGATTTCTGTCTACTTTGGTTTCTTGTAGTGATAGTTATTCTGGATAACGCATCAGCTACACAGTTATCTTTGTCCTTCAGGTATTCTACCGTAAAATCAAATTCGTCTAATTCAAGCCTCATACGTGTTAATTTCGAACTGGGATTTACCATTGAAAACAAATAAGTTAATGGTCTATGGTCTGTTTTAACCGTGAAATGGTAACCATAAATATATGGTCGGAAATGTGTTATAGCCCAATGAACACCAGCTAGTTCTTGTACTATTAGTAGTAGTAGTAGTAGTAGTAGTAGTAGTACAGTAGTACTATTGTTACTTTCTCCTTTGGTAAAGGATCTTGATACGTATGCAATTGGAAGTTGGAGTCCATTATGGCTTTGAGTTAAAACCGCTCCACATGCTTGCTTACTTGCATCGGTTATTATGCAGAATTCTTTAGTGAAATCTGGATATTGTAACAAGGTTGGGTTTATAAGTGCCGATTAAAGATGATCGAAGGCTTTCTTGCATTCAGATGTCCATTCGAATTTTACATCTTTTTTACATAACCTGGTTGTGTGACAAGAATAATCGGCAAAATTTTTTATAAAGCGCGTATAGTAATTGCAAAATGCAACGAATCGTCTAGCGCTGTCCGCATCATGTGGGACTGGATAGTTCTTTATGACGTCATATTTTTTGTCATCTGGCAAGATTCCTTTATCAGTGCATTTATGTCCCAAAAATGTTACTTCATGCATGAAAAATTAACATTTTTCAGGATGTAGCTTTAGGTTGTGTTGCCAACATTTCTCGAAAACATCAGTTAAGTTCTTGAGCATATATTTTTCGGAACATCCTACGACTATTAAGTCATCCATATAAAGAAATGTTTGCGACGGTTCTAATCCGGAGAAAGCGATAGTCATTATTCTCTGGAATGCATTTGGGGCTATTTTCAAGCCAAATGGTAATCGCCTAAAGCGATATGAGCTATTGCTCGTCGAAAATGACGTTATATCCCTGGAACTTTTTTCAAGTTCAATTTGGTGAAAACCTGACATTAAGTCAATGCTTAATAAGTATTTGGCTCTACCTAGTTGATCTAGAATGTCATCAATTCTAGGGAGCGGAAATTTATCAGACAAGAGTTTTTATTAATTTGACGATAGTCGATTACTAATCGCCATTTTTTCTTGTCAGAGTCTGGAAGAGACTTTTTCGGAACTAATAAAAGTGGGCTATTATATGCTGAGACTGATGGTTCGACTATGTTATCGTCTATCAATTAGCCCGAATATATTGTATACCTGGTGCATAAATCTTTCAATTGAGTTTTGAACTAAATTTTTAATAAGCTTTTTCATAATGAAGTCATCTCTTCCTTCGTTAGTTTCTTTTATTATATCATAGTTTAATTTTATTTAAATGTACAATTTTATTGGTATTTGTTGTATTTATAATACGAACATAAGTGTTTTTGTGATTGGATATCGTACTTGCGATATAAATTCCTTCCTTAATTTCTTGATTTAATATCAGAATTTGATTTTTTACTGAGGGAATTTGTATTTCACGGACAACTTCGCAACAAGCTGGGAGTACTGTGGCATTATTTTTTAAGGATGTACTAATTGTAATTTAATTGGATAGTTTAAGTTATTTTGGCGAAGAGTCAGTGAGTCGCCACTATGAGTAAGATCTAGGTTGCAATTATATGGCTTCATGAAATCTAAGCCTAGTATGTCATCACTAGGTATTGGGAAATTTTCCTCGACTAAATAGAAGTCGTGCGGAATTATATATTTACCTGTAGTGAGTTCTATTAAGGCTAAGCTAAGCTTTCATTGCTAATTTTCACAAAGATACTTAAGTTGATTGTTTTTATCGAGCTAGTTGTTGGCTCTAAACATCTGAAGAGTTCTGTTGGTTTCCCGAATTACCATTGTTTCGGTTGTTACCTCGGTCATTACCTGTACCGCGATAATTATTTCTATAATTGTTACCGCGATAATTATTCCTTTTGTTGGCGTATAATATTGTATTAGCATTTCCAGTCATTTCAGTACTACATTGTATGTATTCAGTGACGGCTGCAGTCATGTTAGAGAAGTAACCTGCTTCTAATATTGTTTTAAGTCAGCCATGCTCACAATTTTTAACCATTGCGGTGATGGCTTCCTTTGTGCTGAATTTATCAGCGTGTTCGGCCGAAAGGCCTTCGTCAATATACGAAGCTTCAAGGAGCTTTCGTAAGTTGTCCACTTCCGTCGTGAACTTTTCGCTGGTTTGCCTTTCTGGGCGGTTTTTGTCATTTTCGCTTTGATTACGTCGGATGTTTCGCCGACTTAGTGTCTTGCAGTTTCGTAATTATACCATTTATCGTGGTTTCATTCTGCACTTTGTACAGTGTTGATCCCACAATTTTGGATTTGATTACTTCGACAGCTATGTTCTCATAAGTACCCTTCGTTAGATTGACTAACTTCAAGGCTGTTGTGAATCTCTTTAGGTGCAGTTTTTGTCCGTTAAATTCCGGAATAGCTCACGAAATTTCTTTTATGTATGCTCTTTGGGCAATAGTTTCGTCAGCCATTGTGGTTGTTTTAACATCTACAATGCTGTTGTTATTGCTTGAGTCTGATAGTTCCTGATCTGACCGCAGGGATAGTGAGGTTATTTATGTATTTTCCCTCTATTTCTTGATCTGTTGAGATCGGGTCTCAGATCAGATCTACCTCAGCTGGCTCGAGAGCTGGCGAATCTGATGATTCCGGCTTGTCTCCAGTTTCTACTGTCAATGGTGTATTTAATATAGTTGGCACGGAAATGCCCAAATTATATCTTTGCTTTATGTATATTAAGTTTTCTCTTAATTTAACAAGAATTTAGATACTCTAGACCAATTGGGTTTGTCTAGCCGGTCTCTCTGCTCATGTATTAGTATACGCGCTGTGTTGAAGCGGTCTACTAATATTTCGGCATGCTTATTCACAGTATTTTGCTGGGCTAACCGAGTCCTTGATAAAGACTTAAGGATTTGTCAAAATCAAGCTTAAGGTTATTTAGTTCTTTGTAAAGCTCATCCCATTCCATTATTTAATGGAATTGCGTTTGGAACATTAATCGAATGTAGTCCCAGAATTAAGCAAGTGGAATTGTTCTTTTTATTAACCTCTTTTGAATAACAGAATAGCTAACTCTCCTGCATAGAAGTATATGAAATGATCAGGCTGGTGGGACACATATGACCCGAAATCTGTACCTACAATGCAATGCCATTTGCCTTTGAATTTCGAATCGAACTCAGTTTTGATATGCTTTGCTATATCTACTTCCATATCGTACTTTTCGATAGCCTGTGTTGCGCATTTAATGGCGCTCTCCTGCATTTCCTGACTCATGTCAGTATGCTGAACATCAGCCTCGCTATAAATTCAACTAAGATTATCCGCGTCGGGTGTACCCGCCACGACCTTAAGGGCTGAGCCCAAAAAATCGGGGCTCCTGGCCATTCTATGGTGTATCTTAAGCTCATCCAAAATGTTCTGGGCATGTTCGATGTAAACTTCCAGCAGCTTCCTCGTGTGGGATTGTGAGAACAGTTCCAGCATTCCGACCGTGGAGTCAATTATGCTAGCAATCTCGGACAGATTTGTCGAGTGCCTTACCAGGCCATACTGTTCCCATACTAAAACTAAAACTGTTCCTCTCCTCTCGAGTATCTTGTCGTGTCCTGTGCCGTTTTCCTTCCAGCAATCGCTTGCTTTCAGTCTTATTGCACTCTGCGCGGCAATGTCGTTGACGCACAGTTATATCGGCATTATGTTGAGGATAGCATTAAGAGCAGCCGCGGGGCATGAGCGCAACGCTCATGCGGCTCCTGCGCACGCTGCTCGTTGTATTCTTGTGAGCTTCGATGTTGTTGGCTCTGATTAGTGCTGGCCACCATACCAGGGCCCCGTATGTCAGAATTGGCCGTACCACCGCTGTGTAGAGCCATATAATAATTCTTGGGAGTAGAAAGCGATACTTGCTTTCCTGACTCTTTCTGCAACGTTCTTCTTCCATGTGAGTTTTGGGTCTAGTATCACTCCTAGATACTTGGCTTGCCAAGATAGTATTAGTTTTGTGCCGCATATATTGGGCATGATGAAGGCTGGAATCTTAGTTCTTCTGGTGAAGAGCATAAGTTCTGGTTTTGTTGGGTTGATGCCTTGTCCGCAGGTAGTTGCCCATCTGTTTAGCTGTCCTAGCGCACCTGTCATTATGCCACTGATAACGTCAGGAAAGGGTCCTGATACTAGCAGTACCACGTCGTATGCGTAGGCTACTGCTTTGATACGTCCCATATTGAGCTCTTGCAATATGCTGTTCATGTTGATCAGCCAAAGTAGAGGTGACCGTACTCCGCCCTGAGGTGTGCCTCTCTTCACTGCTTGCGTGAGGTGAGTGCCACTCAGTTCGGCAGTGATCATCATACTCGTCAGCATAACCCCAATCCAATTCCTGATGCCTTCCTTAATGCCTAACGAGTTGAGGGAGCTTAGAATGGAGTTGGTGTTCACGTTGTTGAACGCACCCTCTATGTCCAGGAAGGCGGCCATTGAGTATTGTTTGTATTTTAGTGTCTTCTCGATATAGCCCACTACTTCGTATAGTGCTTTTTCTCTCGACCTGCCCTTCCGCTAAGCGGGTTGTGCATCCGAAAAGCTATGTCTCTCCAGCTTCTCCCGGATGTGAATATCCAAGAGTCTCTCTAGTACCTTAAAGACTAAGGAGGTAAGGCTAATGTGCCTGTAATCCTTTGCTAAGATATGCCCCCTTCTGCCTGGTTTCGGTATGAATACTACTTTCGCCTCCCTCCATTGAAGTGGATATACGTCAGTCTTAATTCGGAGTGCCGAATTCTCTCTCTCTGAAGGCTTTCGAGTCCGCCAAACCCCTCTCCCCGCAAACCGAAGACTTTCGAGTTCGAGTTCGCCGCGTCCCTCTCCCTCGGAAGACTTTCGAGTCCGCAAACTGTGGACTTGCGAGTCCGCCTCTCTCTGAAGACTTTCGAGTCCGCAAACTGTAGACTTGCAAGTCCGCCTCTCTGAAAACTTCCGAGTCCGCCTCTCTATGAGGACTTCCGAGTCCACCCGCGGACGACGCTCGAACCCAGGGCGAATCTCGTAACACTCCTGACTTGAGGGGAGGCTTTTTAAAGACATGCCTAGGTCCGCCCGACCACCATTAGTCAGCGTTCTCGGTGGAAACCCAACTGGACTCAGACCGAGGACCTGCTTCCAGCCGCCCTCGCTTGGAGAGTATAGTCGCACTACCGATGGTGCACACAGTTACGGCAGATGACACAGTCATCCGTTGATGCCCCTGTGTACCCTATCGGCTGACGGCCATTGTTTGCCATAGAGGGGGTTGTGTTGAAATAATATACGAAGTATTGTAGTATGTATCCCAATCTGTTTTATCAATTGAAATAGTCTGGTGGTGGTGTGCAGTTGAATTTATGTTTTTGATATTTAAGTTTTAATCTTCAATAATTGAATTTTTGTATTCTGTTCCCATGTCCGTAATGAACGTATTCATTGGACTTCAGAATAAAATTTTCAAATATAACTTTTGCTACTGTATTTGCACTCCTATTCGGTGTTGGTATAGCTACTAGGTATTTAGTTAAATCGCAGATGAGTGTTACTGCGTATTCGTTTCCATTATTGGATTTCGGTAGTGGACCAACAGTATCAATGATTACTCCATCGAAAGCTCTTTGTGAAGTTTCGGTTATAGTTAGCGGGGTCTTTGTGTGTTTAGTCGTTTTAGACTTTTGTCATTTTAGACATTTGTTTATGTACTCTTTTATGTCTTTGGTCATATTTTTCGAATAATAGTGTCTTCGGACCTTGGCCATGGTTTTGTTATGCTTTTGTCATGGAATGTAAACAGTATTGCTTCTTTTCTTTATCATTATTTGATAATAGGGTCATCATACACGAAAAACCTCACGTTTAGCAACTAATAGAGACCTAATAAATCTCTTGTTATTAACTTCTGATCCTTCCATAACCGGGCAGCGAACTTTACCCAACAAATGTAAAGCGATTCTTTCGAAACATGTTCTTGATTTGTTAGAAAAAAGTTTTGAATTTTTTGTTATGATTTATTTTGATAAATTCATTATTTTGATTTATTTTTATTTTCATTTATTTTTTAATTTATTTTGATAAATTTTTTTTTTTAATTATTTAGATTTATTTTCATTTTGATTTATTTTTCATTTTAATTTTTTTTAATTTATTTTGATAAATTCATTATTTTGATTTATTTTTATTTTGATTTATTTTTAATTTTAATTTATTTTGATAAATTCATTATTTTGGTTTATTTTGATTTTTTATTTTTATTTTGATTTATTTTAATTTACTTATTATTTATTTTTTTTTTGTATTTATATTTATTAATTTTGATATCTATATGTGTTTTTATTTAATTATTTTTATTTTCATTTATATTTGAATTGTTTTGCATTGTTTATTAATTTTAATTATTTAATTATTAATTTAATTTTTCCTATTTATTTAATTTTGTGCTATTAAATGCTACTATATATTTTTGTTTTGTCTAAAAAAATTGAAATAACATATTTTATTTGTAACAAATTTACATAACCTAAAAGTATGTAATTGAATTTATGTAAAAAAATGTAAATTCTTGTATTTTCGTGCTTTAACGAATGGTTTTTGTCTTTATGTTCCAATTTTCTTTGTGTTATTGGGTCTATAAAGGAGCTTAGCCATTTTCAAATCTATATTCCAACTGGAAGTATTTATGGCCGCTCAACCCATACTAGATCAACCAGTGTGCACCGGCTTGAGTAGCGCAATATATATTTTGTTGCCCTTAATTTTAAAAGATTCTATTGATATGTTATCAAAAATCTTTTCGCTCGGTGCCACTTTGAGTTGGCTAATATTGAGTATACCGGCTTCCTTTTCAAGCCTTTGGAAGAACTGACCTAAGTCGAGGGTTCCATTGGTGTACATATCGCTAACGTCAATTCTTGCTATAAGTTTTTTCCTTGTTTTAGTTAGTATAGAGAATCTGTTATTCGCAAGGTCACTACTTTTCGCACCTCGTCATTTACAATGACTTCGTATACGTAGGGCTTAGAAGCTTAAGTAAGACTTTGCGTATACAAATCTACTTTTTCTTTTTCATTTCCTGCGCAGGAATTTTTCAGTTTACTTTGATTTCTGGTAGTGACTTTCAGAATCATATTATTTGATTGTAAATTTATAGCCTTGCAGGGTATTATAATTTTATTCAGAAGATTGCAACGCAGTGAAGGAAACATCTCCGACCCTATAAAGTATATATATTCTTGATCAGGATCAACAGCCGAGTCGATCTAGTCATGACCGTCTGTCCGTTTCTATATCATATAGCTGCCATAGGAACAATCTGAAAATTTAGAAACAAAATTTTAACTTTGTCAGTTTTTAACATATCTTCATCAAAGTTGAGATTTAGGCGTTTTATATTATTCCTGAATTCCGGTATTAATTTCACGAAAATCGGTCGATTATATATTATAGATTCCATAGGAACAATCAGGAAAATAAAAGAAAACCCCAAACCTTTGTCAGTTTTCAACATATTTTCATGAAAGTTAAGATTTAGCCGTTTTATATTATTCCTGAATTTTAGTTTTAATTTCATGAAAATCGGCCAACTATATGCTATAGCTGCCATAGGAAAAATCAGGAAAATAAAAAAAACCTAAGTTAGCCGATTTTCAAATCATTTTCATCAAGTTTAAGATTTGGCAACTAATATTACAGAATTTCGGTGTTAATTTTTTTTTTAGTTCTGCAATCGTATATAAACTTCGGTGAGCCAAAGTTAGCTTTCTTTCTTGTTTTTAAATCCGTTATTGTAATGCGAGATAGCTACAAAATTACTATCTTTACCCTATAGATACTCTACTGTAAAATTATATTCCTCTAATTCAAGTCTCATTCGTGTTAGTTTGGAACTGGGATTTACCATTGAAAAAAAATAGGTAAGTCTACTTTTGTTTTGTAGCATAGTATCCAGACGGTAAAAAACCGTCTTCAAGCACTTAGAGAGAGCGAGAGGCAAATAGTTGAAAACGGTTGTTCGTCAGCGGCCGTTTTAATGGGCGGTAACCTGACATGAAAACAAATATACTAGAAAAGTGTGTGGCACTCTTTAGTATATTCCGAGCGGGCTGCGAAAAAGAATAAAAAATTTAATAAAACAGGCTGTTCTCGACCCTCGATTGCCCTCTGTCTACTTTCTTCAGTTCTGTAAATCTGTTAAATTTTCAAAAAACATCACAGGAGCTTGCTGTAGATTTACTAAGTATAAAACAAACAAAAGATAATTATAAGAATGAAAATTATTGATATATGTATTATTATTATTACATAGTAGACTAAGGTCTACAAAACTTAAATCTACTACAGAAGCCATGACCTCTGGGGCCTTCGGCTGTATTGTTTTAAGTTTGTTTTTACTTTGTTTACAAACTATTTAATAAGATTGAATTTAATTATTTGTATTAATCTAATTTTTAGATCTGATAATATATATTAAAATGTTTAAAAAGTTTAAAAATATTACTTATATTTTCTGGTGTTGAATGAAATATTGCAGAGATAGGTATTCTGAGTGAAGAAGGGAAGTTTATTTTAGATTATGGTGGGACATGATATTAGGAGGTGAGAGAGTGTATTATTGATATAAAAATATGTAAAGAATTCGTACATAGGAAGAATATTGCCCTTTAATTGATCTCGCTGTTATGGCCTCACCCAATACTTGGATCGCTTCTTATGAGGTTCAGAATCTTCCTTATCTATTACGACAATAATTACTGTCATGGTAAAAGTAGTTCTTATTTTCTTGTTAATTTTCTATTGACATTTTTAAAATATTGTAAAAAGCATGTATGACCGCATCAGTTGCCAGCCAAAAATGCCAAACAGTAAAATCAGCGGTCACTCTTGAAAAGATAAAACATTTGTTCCGCTGCGAAACGTTTTACTGTCTAAATACTATGCTTGAGTTAGGACTGCTCCAAAAGCATATTTACTAGCATCTGTGATTATGCAAAATTCTTTGCTAAAACCTGGATATTGCAGGATAGGATTTATTAATGCTGATTTAAGATGTTCGAAGGCGTTCTGGTATTCTGTTGTCCATTCGAATTTTACATCTTTCTTACATAATCGTGTTATGTGACGGGGGTAATCAGCGAAGTTTTTTATAAAACGTCTATAATAATTGCAAAATGCAATGAATCTTCTAGCCCTGTCCGCAGCATGTGGGACTGTAATCGCGTGAAACCATTATTTGTTGAAAAGGATGTAATATGCCGTTAACTTTATGAGTTCAATTTTATGAAACCCTGACATTAAGTCAAGGCATAAGAAATATTTTGCTTTACCTAGTTGATCTAGAATGTCATCAATTCGGAAGCGGAAATTTATCAGACAAAAGTTTTTTATTAATTTGACGATAGTCGATTACTAATCGCCATTTTTTATTTTCAGTATTCGGAAGTGACTTTTTAGGTACTAACAAATGTGGGCTATTATAAGGTGATACACAGGGTTCCAATATTCTATCATCGATGAGATTTTGGACTTGTTTTTTAATTTCGTCTTGCTCACTGTGAGGATTTCTATAATTTTTCATATAAAGCTTTTGTTTATATTCAGTTTTGTCTATAAAAGTTATTTGTAGTGATCGATTCGGTTTCTAATCCGATTATATCACTATACTGGGTGCATAATGTAGTTAGTTTTTCTTTGAATTGAGGGGGAAAGTTTTTGAAAGTTGTGATAATATAGTTTTTTGTCGATTTTCTAAGTTTCTTTGTTCTATTTCGTAGTTTGAAAGTGCTTCATGATGAATATTTTAAATGTAAACTACTTGATCTGTGTATTTATTATTTATATTTTGCACTGTTGCTATGGTATTTGCTATATATATACCATGCTGAATCTCTTGATTCGGAATTAATACACTGTATTCTTCTGAATTTATTTTGATTTTTCGGACAACTTGGGATCTTGCTAGCAGAATTAGGGAGTTGTTGCCAGAACTGTATGTTATTGGAACATAAATCGGATATTTAAGGTTGTTTGGTCTAATTAAAGGCCAGTCTTTAGACGGCTTGATGTCTAATTGACAGTTGTATCTTTTAATAAAATCGATTCCTAGTATTCCATCACATGGCATAGCGAATTGCGATTTTACGATATGGAGGTCATGTGAAATTATGTACTTAGAAGTTAGAATTTCCATAGAAGTTAAGCCTTTTGGTTTTGTGACTTCCTGACTTATACCCTGTATGTTTCTTATGTAATTACCTTGAATATTTTGAAAATTGTCGGAATTTTCCCTTAATAAAGATATTTCCGCGCCTGTATCTAATAGAAAAACTAATTCTCTTCCTGTTGCTACATTTATGAAAGTAACAAATGTATTTTGACTGAGATTTATTGTGTGAATTTTATTGTTTATTGTACTGTATCTAAAGGATTTTGGGAGTTTCCCGAACTCGTTTGGGTTACTCTAACATTGTTGTGATTGTTTCTATTACCGTGGTTGTTTTCCCCATGGCTATTTCCACCGCTGTTGTTTCCATTACGGTTGTTGTTTCTATAATAATTATTATTTTGATTATAATTATTATTGCGGCTATAACCATTGTTTTGGTTATATCCGTTGCTCTGGTATTATCCGTTGTTTTGATAATTACCTCTATTATTGTTTCTACCACAATAATTGTTTTTATAATTATTACCGCGATAGTTATTTCCACTCTGTGTGTATAATGTGGAATTGGCATTGCCAGTCATTTCAGTACTACATTGTATGTACTCGGTTCATTCATTGTAGTGAAGTTGCCTCCTTCCAATATTGTTTTAAGACGGCCATGCTCAAAATTTTAGTCATTGTAGCAATGACTTCCTTTGTACTGAATTTATCAGCGTGTTGAGCCGATAGGCCTTCGTCAATATACGAAGCATCAAGGAGGTTCGTAGGTTGTCAATATCCGATGTGAATTTTTCTGCAGTTCTGCCCTTTTGGCTCATTTTCGACATTTTAGCTATCACTACATCGGATCTTTCTCCGACTATAGTATCTTGCAGTTTGCTAATTATTCCTGTAATGGTTGTTTCATTTATGACCTTATATACGGTTAATCCTACTATTTTTGACTTTATTACTTCGGCGGCTAATTCATTGAAATGTCCTTTCGTTAAATCTACCAGTCTCAAAGCCGTTAAGAATCTTTCTAAATGGATTTTTTGTTTATTAAAATCGAGAATCGAATCCTTGATGTAGGCTTGCTGTAGCTGGGTCTGCCATAATGTGTATTATCGTTTCGAGTGAACTTAACAGGATATCTGGGGAAGATAATAAATCTAAATTTTTCTTCTTCTTCCTCTTCCGTTGCTGCTGGTATTGTTAACACAGCAGGGATGGTAAGATTGTTCAAATCCTGGTCCTCGACTTTAAGTTCAATTTCAGATTCTTCGGAGTGTAAATCGAGATCTGTCTCTCCTGACTCTTTTAGTTCTTCCTCTTTGTCAACAGCCGGTTCTGTTGATTCCGGTTTGCCATCAGTTACAACTGGTATTGAGGTGTTGCGGATAGGAGAAACAGATATATCAAGATTAAATTTTTGTTAATCGAGATTAAATTTGCTCGAAGTCTGGTTAAAAATTTGGATACCTTAGACCAATAATCCTTAGTTAGGTTATCCCGTCGGCCATGTATTAGTACCCGTGCTTCAATTAAACACTTTACTAATATACATTGTGACGACGGTCACGGAGTGGCCGATGTAAATATTAGTTAGGGACATAGGTGTTAGGGATCATAGGGCATGGCCCACACCTCGGCCACACCAGGGCTGACGTCATTAGCAACATTATCCGCGACATCGCCCGCAACATCTTCAGGGGAACGGGACGAAACGGCGGTACCACAACTGAAGGACCGGAACGCGAGATCCGCCAATCAGCGGCCAGCAGAAGAGGCTAGAGGCCCACGGCGCAGGCGCCAGCAGAGCATCGGAATGCGAAATGGAATTTGCATCGGCCACCTGCCGCCCAAGAGGGAGCGAGAAGGAAAGCTCGAAATGCAAAGAATGCATGGAATGCGGAACGGCGCGTGCCATGGATCGCGGCAGCGCAGCCGCAAAAGAGTTGGGAGAATCAGGTCATGAAACAATTGACAAACGAGATTAAGATCACTCTAATTTGACCAGTGAAAATAAAAGTTGGCTAAGCCCCCCCACCAGTGAGTTATTTTTGATTGATTGACGACCAAGAATTTGCAAGGACCAAGGACAAACCGACAACCAGGACAACGAGGACCCCAAAACTTGAAGGAAACGAAGCTGCGGATCAATTTTCACCTTTCTTAATATTTATTTTTTAAGAGCGAGTCGAGTCCGCCATAAATTAATTTAAAAATTACATTCGTTTGGGATGTGAGTGCTAGCAGAATAGAAGAGAGGGACAGGACGAGACGGAAATACATTTAAGAACTACATTAGGGACAAACTACAACGTCGTAATATGAAATAAAAGGCAGAATGAACACATTAAACGCTGATTCTATTATTTTCCTATCCGTATTAACCACCCATATCACCCGCTGTGCCCCTCTACCCCACCTCTGCTGCCGTTATGTAATTCCAGGCATCGATTTGGGCAGGACGAGAGCAGGAGCGTCACGTTGCTGGAATTGATTCCGGGCGTGGGCGTGGGGGCGGGCGCGGGCGGCGGCTGCGGGACCCTACCCAGCCGTCTGTCCAGTCTCAGGGTGCGCCTCAGGGATTAGCCCAGGCGCTGTCACTGGCAATTACGAGTCAAGGGGGCATAATTAGGGGAGGGCGACGGCCCGCCGTTAGGATACTACGGTGGAGCCGCCGGGCCGCGGCAGCTCGGGCACGCAGGCGCCGCGGTTTTAGGTTTGGGTTGCGGGCGCGGGAGCGGGCTGCTGGGTTCACCCCGGGCCATGGATGCAGTCTTTAGTGGAGGGTCCGGCCGCTGGAAACTCCCGGGCCGGTAGCGCGGTTCCGCCCAGCATGGGCAATCGGAAGCGGCAGTTATCTAGGTCAAAACCCACCCCTAAAAACCTCACCAACCTTGGCCTCTCCATTTTCTGGAGTTTCCAAAATATATCTCGGCCGTAGTGCATCCTTACAATATGGCGTCCAAACAGGGACCGTCAAGAAATGGGGAGATGTAGGAGCGCCCGTGCTGCCTCCTCAAACGAGTAACTGGTTGTTTGAACGAGCCTGATGCCGTTTTGACGTCTACTACGCGAACCTGATTATCCTTGCCCGGATAGGTCTTTATTATCCGCCCCATAGACCAGCTCATTACCGGAACGTTATCTTCTTTTACTAGGACTAATAGTCCTTCTTTTACATTCTGGGCCATGGCCTTCCATTTAGTACGCATTTGTAGCTCTTTTAGGTATTCCATGGACCACTGATTCAAGAATGACTGCTTGAGCCTGGATACCAACTCCCATCTTTTCACCAGAGTTTTTTTCGGGTAGGGCCAGATTCGCATCAGGTGGCGCTACTGGAGGTTCACCAATTAAAAAGTGACCTGGAGTGAGCGCTGATGTATCCGTGGGATCAGACGACATCGGAGTGTGGGGCCTTGAGTTGAGTATCGCCTCGACTTCAATAATCACTGTGTTGAGTTCCTCAAACGTGAGCGATGATGTGGCTGTGACTGATACCAGTAGCCTTTTCGCTGATTTCACCGCAGCTTCCCATAGGCCGCATGACTGCATTAGTTTATGATCTTGGTATGAGCCTGTTCTGTGAAGATTGTTTCTTCTAACGCCTTTAACTGGTTGTTGGCGTCTGTTGTCAGATCGCTTACCAATTCAAGATGCACTGCTTTCGTGGCAAAACAGCAGAATTCTGCAATGTACGCCTTATCTGGTCTTTTTCCCCGGATTTTATGGTGAATCCAAAAGGGACCGCAGTAGTCGATTCCAGAGTCAGAGAATGGACGAGCCTGTGTTACTCGATCCGCAGGTAAATTACCCATGATTTTCTGCATCAATTTGGGTCGTGCCCTTGTGCATCTAACACAACTGTGTATGATGCTCCTGGCCATTGTCTTATCGTTTAGAATCCAGTATTGCTGTCTGGCTATGGCTCTCAACAATTGTGCGCCGCAATCCATGTTCTCTTCATGCATTTCTCGTAGCTGCATTTTTACAATTGGATCATTGTATGGGAGCAAGATTTGATGCTTTGCGGAATATGGCAAGTTAGATTCTTCCAACCTCCCTCCTACTCTGATGAGTCCGTCATTTCCGATTATTGGAGACAGCGAGACAATTGAATTCTCTTGTCCACTGTCCTGTGGACGCGAAGCTGCTTATGCTCAGCACTGAATTCAATTTTTTGAATAGTGCTTAAGATGAGGGTCCTAGCATAAGTCAGTTCACCTACACTTAGCGTAGTTGTAGTAGATCGGTTCTGCTTGTGACAATAACGCAGCATGTAAGCTACAATGCGTTGTAACTTGTGAAAGGAGTTGCTGTGATTGCAACTGTATAGATCGCTTCTTAGTTGATCTTGACATGTTGGCAAGCTCACCTGCTTCACTCGTCGTTCTAAATCGCTGGGAGCGATGCTCGGTACTTTTGACCATTTATCTCGGGAACCATGTAAGAATAGAGGTCCGAATAGCCAGAGGGTGTGCTCTGCTAATCTGCTTGCCGCAATTCCTCTTGATGGGACATTAGCTGGGTTATTCGCGGATGACACATGTCGCCACTGAGATTGATGCGACACTGACTGGATTTTAGCTATCCGATTGGCCACAAACGTGTGGTATGATGCTGCGGACGCATTTATCCAGGACAGGACTACAGTTGACTCAGTCCAAAAGTACCCAGATGCCTTGTTTTCAGACATGCGTAAATCCTTTCTGACTCTGTGGGTCAGTTCAGCTCCCAAAACTGCGGCACATAACTCTAGCCGCGGTAACGTCCCCTTAGCTGACGGCGCAACTCTTGAATTTGAGCACAGCAACCGGACGGATACTTGATTATTTTTGTATGTTGCTCGCACATACACTGCTGTTCCATATGCTCTTTCTGAAGCGTCGACAAACGTGTGCAATTCTTGTGTGACAGGCACCTGTCCATCGAATATGTGTCTTGGAACTTGCAAGTTGTTTAGCGCTTGTAAATCAGCGCGATACTTTTTCCAATCCACCTGAATGTGTTGAGGGAGCTCGTCATCCCTGTCCATCTTTAATTCCCACAGGGTCTGCATGAACATCTTTGCTTTGACCACCACGGGGGCAAATAACCCTAGTGGATCGAATATTTGCGATGATTCTGAACTGACCACTCCTTTGGTGATAGTTGACGCTACGCTTTTTTGAGATCGTCCACATAATTGATCCTTTTGTGGCATCCAAAGCAAACCCAGCGTCTTA
This sequence comes from Drosophila mayri, assembly GCA_008042485.1. NCBI lineage: Eukaryota > Metazoa > Arthropoda > Insecta > Diptera > Drosophilidae > Drosophila > Drosophila mayri. Next base: position 4,205 of record VNJN01004165.1, on the reverse strand, counting down.
ACACAACATTGTTGGGGTGTTTCGTCTAACTTGACGTTAGAGACGATATCCTCTTTGGGAATTTGGCTTAAAACATCTGAGTTATTGAAGCACCATTTTCGGAGCTTGAATCCGGAAGGCAACAGTATTTTGTTCCATTTTTGTTGAATTTGTACGGCCGCTGGGATGCTGTTTGCTCCTGTGAGACAGTCATCTACGTAAAAATCATTTTTAATTACGGACGATCCAAGCGGCAGATGATTCTTGGCCGTCTCGGACAGATAATCCAAGAATTTGGTAGCCAGGAATGGCGTTGATGTTGTACCATATGTGACAGTTTTAAGTATATAAAACTTAAGATCGTCTGATGGTTTCTCCCACCATACGATTAATTGATGGAACTCGTTGTCAGGGTGCATCCACACCTGCCGATACATCTTTTCTATATCTTCAGTAAACTGTAAGGATGCACTACGGCCGAGATATAAACTCAGCGGCCCAGAGTCCCTTCCAGTTAAATTAATTAATTGGAAACGCCAAGAAATGGAGGAGGCCGATGTTTCGAGTATTTTTAAGGGTGGGTTTTCGACTCTACTGTCAGAATTTCTATTGCCCACGCTGGGCGGGATTCCACTGTCAGCCCTGGAGTTGCCCAGCGGCTGGACCCACCCCCTAGAGACTGGAGCTGTAGCTGGCGTGATCCCGCCGGCCTGCTCCCGCGCCCGCAACCCTGACCTATGACCACGGCGCCGGCGTGCCCGAGCTGCCGCGGCCCGTCGATCCCGCCGTGGTATCCCGACGCCCTCCCCTAAAATGCCCTATGACTCGCAACTGGCCAGCTGAGGCGCCCGGGCTAATCCCGGAGACGCATCCTGAGATTGGGCTGGCGGCTTGGTGGGTCCCAAAGTCGTCGCCCGCACCCGCGCCCGGAATTAATCTCAGCAGCGGGGGGTGCTCCTGTCCCGTCCTGCCCAAAATCCGCGCCTGGAGGTACCCGAGGACGGCGGAGTTGGGGAGGAGGGGTACAGCGGGGTGCAAGGGTGGCTGTTTGCGGAGGAGAAAAGAAAACTATGCCTTTGTTTCCATGTTTCATGCACTTTTATTTTATAAATTTTATTATTTCTCCTATTCTTTAAATTCCTAGCTTTAATTATTTTTATTTAGCCCCCTTGTAGATAGCAATAAACAAGTAAGCGCGGGGCGCGTTGGCTCACCCAAAAATAGCTCGCTCGGAAACAATTGGGTTTCCGTTACTTCAAGTTCCTGGTCGTCGTCGTGGGTCCTGGGTGTCCTGGGGCTGTCGTGGTTTGGTGGTGGGTTTCGGGTCGTCACTGGGTTGCTTTTATTCACTTTGCACTTTTTACTGCCTTCTTCGCTGGCCTAATTACGAGTGATCTTTCTCGTCTTCGTGTGTGGCCTAATTCAGCGCATTCCGGGCGGCTGCGCTGCCGCGATCGATGGCACGCGCCGTTCCGCATTCCAGGCATTCTTTGCTTAGCGAGCTTTCCGTCTCGCTCTAACTCCTGGGCGGCAGGTGGCCCATGCAAATTTCAATTTCGCCACTGCGGCTCTGCCGCTGCCGGCGTCGCGGGTCTGTCCCGATCGCTGTCCCCGGCTCCCTCAGCCGACCGCTGATTGGCGGACTTCATGTTCCAGATCTCCAGATCTCGTCCCGTTCCTGGCAAGTGTTGCGGGCGAGCAATGTTGCGGGCAATGTTGCCCGTGACATCAGGCAAATGTTGCCTGTGACGTCAGGTCTGGTGTGACCGGTGGTGGGGGCCCGGCCCCGTGATTCCCTAACGCCTAGTCCCTAGCCTTAATCTATTAACTTCATATTTACATCGTTGATTAACCCTATCCCTATCCTAGCCCTATCCTAGCTTAGCCTATCCCTAAAACTAATCCCTAACTGCCTAGTCTTAACCTAATATGTACACTTAAAACTAATATATACAAATATTTACATAGTGGCGGCGGCCGAGCGGCGACCGCCGTCACATCCCCCGCCTACTTCCGGGTGGGACGCAGCTGGACCCGAACTCTGCCGTGGACGCTAATTTGGATCCGGAAGCGTTGGCCGGACTCCTCCTCCAAATAGCGTCGGTTCTTCCGGATGCGCATCCGGGCTTGCTCCTGCACCCTCCGAATGAGCGCCGCTGGCAGCCTCCCGTCCGGCGTCACCCAGTCCGTCGGGGCCATCACCCACGGGCTGTGGCGGATCCTCGGTGCCCGACGCTGCCTCGACTCCTCCTCTTCCTCCGTGGCACTGCTTAGGGAGTCATCCCAGGGGGCTGGTCGTCTTCGGGTTCACCGCTGCTGCTTCGGCGCCTCCGCTGCCCCGGCTTCGTCGTCCGACGAGCTTGTCGCAGCCGTTGCGCAACGGCTGGGGGGCTGATCGGCCAAAAATGGCCCGGGCCCGAAGATGTCCTCCGGCAGTGGTGACTCGTCGTATGGCGGAGTCCGCGGTGTATAGCCCTCCCGCGTGGGGCTGTAAGTCCTGACCCAGAGGATGTCCCTCCCCCGGGGTTCTTGGCGGAGTCCGCGGTGTGTAGCCCTCCCGCGTGGGGCTGTATGTCCTGACCCAGGGGATGTCCCTCCCCGGGGTCCTTGGCGGCGTGTCCACGACGCGCACCAGGGGCGGCGGTCCCTCCTCGTCGCTCTCGGGCACCGGCGCCAGCTCCGCCAGTGTCCGAGGCGACACCTCCCCGAAACAGGATCGGAGTTTCTCCTCCTGCTCCGCCGTGAGGGCGTGGGGTCCCGGCTGCGGTGGGGCTTCCCACGGGAGTAGCGTTGGAGAGTCGGGCGATGGAGGGGTCGACCACTCGTCGCGGGTCGCCTCTGCTCCTCGGGGTGGGGTGGTCTCAAGGCGAGCCGGGCCGAAACGGGCGTCGGCCCCCACCTCCTGCTCTGAGTCGTCCTCCGAGTCTGGGATTTCGATGACCCCTTGCCATGGCGCCTCCGCGGCTGGTACCTCCATCAGCAACGACGGCCCTCGCTGCTGCCGCGGGTCTCGTTGTCGCGCGTCACCGACGTCGATGCGAAGGGGTCGCAAAACGTCCGGCGGGGTAGCCGCCTCCAGCGGGTCATCGCCCTGGACGGAGCGTCTCCTGCCGTCCAGGTGGAGGCCCCTAAAGGTCTCTTCCACCGCAGCCGTCAGCCACGAATAATCGCGTACTGGCGGCGGGGCTCCTGGGCGGGGCGCGTGCACCGCGGATGTCAAGGGTGGCGGTCCCATAAGGGCGGCCGTCACCCCCACTCGGGTGAGTGGTTTGCCGGGCGGCCACATGAAGATGGGGAGTCCCCTTCCTGCCATCTTGTTGCTTTCGTAGTCTGTGGGAGAAAAATGATTAGTTTCATATTTCCTAGCCAATCCCTACCTATCGTATGCCTAGCTCGATCCCTAGGTGATATTGCTAACTTCCCCGATGGAACCTGGACCTATCTCCCTACTGGAGTGTTTGTTTATCTCTCTTCTTCGCGGTTTTTCCCCGGCGGGAAAGCAGAGTGTTGGACGGGCGCACCCGTCATCAAGTGACTCTACGAAATCTGTCTGTTAGGACAGAGTATTCCGGCGGTGATGTTGTCTATCTGGGCCCTCCGAACGCGGAGTTGTTCTCGGCGTCCGAGGTGATGTCTTCGTCCTTTTCTTCGTCTGTGTCGGCCCCCTCACCGTGGTATGGCTTCAGCTGAGTTAGACTGGCGGTCCGTCGTCTACGACTGCCTGGTATGTGCAGTTGCACGATATTCGGCGACGGGAACTTGGCAACTTTGAACGGCCCATCATATTTTGCCGACAACTTTGCTGCAAATCCTTCCGTAGCATTCGATAAAGCGTGTCGTCGAACCAGCACCAGGGATCCCACTGGCGGCTTCCATTCCCGCCGGCGGAGATTATAATGTCGCCGCTGATCAGCCGATGCCCGGTCGGCGTTGTTTCTGGCGACTTCGAAGATGCAGTGCAGCTGCCTACTGCGCTCCGTCGGGGTTACTTCGGGGGTTCCGCGTCCCGGAGTAACTTCGTCATACAAGGCATTGGGTAGTCGTGGTTCTCTTCCCTGAACCAGGAAAGCTGGGCTGAATCCCGTTGTGTCGGAGATACTGCTGTTGATCGCTAGTGATATCTCCGGAAGTAGCTTGTCCCACTCGTTCTGGTCGTTCCCATCCAGATACTGGGCAATCATGGTCTTGATTGTCCGATTTGCCCTCTCCGTCGGATTTTGTCTCGG
>VNJN01004164.1:0-12016 GCA_008042485.1 Drosophila mayri | reverse complement strand
GGTCGAAGGAATCAACAACTGTTCAATTGACTTGGGGGATTTCTAGAATTTAGAATTCTAAAAACGGATTTTGGTCAACGTGTAGTTGTGCTGACACTGTCCCGATAGGTTCCCAAGAGTTACGGAACCTTATCGATTGATCTCACCAAGCTTAGGAAAATTTCAGAGTTACGGAGTCTTTCCTGGGGTTTTGACGTAGTCAGGATAATTTCCTGTGAGTCAAGGCTTCACCAAAATGGTTATTTGGTGGGTAAGAACAGAATAAGAAGATCCCAAGAGTTACGGATTTTTTCCTATTTGTTGAAATGTTTTTATTGATGAGAAAAAGTTAGGTAGATCCCAAGAGTTTCGGATTCTATCCTATTTTTGACTAACGTCGGGTTGACGTGTTCGTCGGGGTCACCAAAATGTTTATACGGAGGCTTAGATGCCTGATGATAGTGCATAAACTATTGCCTTTGGTTGTCGCTACTAGCACTTGGAACTAGGTGGACGGTTTGGTTGGTTTGGGTGAAGGGATGAGGGTCTGAAGACACGGCGACAGCCTCTGATGCATGAATAAAAGCTCTTGGTTGAGGTAGAAATCGTACTGAGTTTATTAGTGAAACTTATCAGTATATATAGGTAAAAAAATGCTTAAGGTAACATAAATGTCGTATAACAAATAAAGTGGGTTACTGTGAATGTGGGTATTATCAGCTATAAGCGACTGGACACTTATTGCCCTATTTCATTTTCCTCATGTCCCCATGCTATGCATATTCGCTTGACCTGGTAATTGATACTTTATTGACGATATATGCATGTTGCTGCGACTGAAGAATTATTATGTATTATTCTAAATATTATTGCTTATGAATAAACGGTGCCGTGACTGAACAATATATAAACGGGGAGACAGCCAGGGTAACGATGTTTATAAACAAGTATAAAAACGGTATTAGCTAGACATTTTTGGAGGAGGAGGACAAAAGAATTTACAGGCTGGAATACATAAATAGGATTTCGATAACAACAGATATGCTAGGATTAAATTTGAAAAACGTAGCGGAAAATTTCCTACTGGCAAAAATAGGAGTAATCTCAAAATTCATTTTCGATAATTAAGAGGCAGAGAAGTGCATGAAGCAATTAGAGGATCAATGGATAAAGTTAACATCAAAAAAGCATGTACGAGTTTCTGAAATTTACAGCGATAATGAATAGAACGGACATTATATTTTCAATAAAGTTACTAATTTTCAAAAAAGGAATATATTTGGTGAAGCGTATGCGCAAGAATCCTTACTTGGCGCCTATCCTGGAGCATTTGGACACCATACTGGATGCCAGGACGTTCACAGGCCGGGCCAGCGAGCAGGTCGACGATTTTGTGGAAGAGGAGGTACGACCAGTGCTGGCACGCTACGCAGAGGCATTAAAGAACGTGTAAGACGTCAACCTGAACATCTAGTGCCCATTATGTTGTCCCGCAATAACCCCTCTAAATTTGATTTTGTAAAATACAACCGTACTCGCACCTAATCATCAACCATTGACTCAATGGGGTCGTTGGCTGTGTCAGACCCCCGACGAGATTTGTTGTCGATTTCAATTTTGGTTTTGTTTTCGTTTTCCCAGCTTATTTACAAAAAAAAAATCCACAAGTCTCCAATCGAACTCAAAACCGGACGTTCTTGATCAGAGTAAACATATTTTGCCGACTTTTTGCCTTTGCCTTTCGCCACTCGTACTGACATATCACGACTCCAATGCTGCTGTACAGTAGGTCGCTGCTGACTTACTTTTAATTAAACATATAACATACAAACATAGAAACATACCAACATATGCTTAGAATTTTCCCGGCAGTCGCATGTCTTAAAGAGTTGTAATGAGCTACTTGTTTTAAACTAGAACAATTTTACTTATGCAATTATATTTTATGCACTGATTTCCATATTTTATATTTTTCTCAAGAAAAGGAAAATAATAAAAAGTAAAAGTATATTATATTCCTTGCGCAGAATTATACCACTGCCCATGAACAAGACAGAATTTGTAGTAGCGCTGGAATACAGAGCACTTAATGAAGAAGAAATGTATTCTTATAAGGGAAAATTTCTAAAGATAAGAGATTTATATTCATGTAAGAATGATAAGATTGTAAACCGTGTGATGATCCGGTGTTCCGCGATGTGGGATACTCCGGACAGAGTTTCAAAATTTTCCAATTCCTGTTCCAGAAATTCCTCCACCCAGGGCTCTGGGTAGTCTCCTTCCGATTCCAGCGGGTCCGGTTCATCGGGTGCATGGTTTACTGAGTCGACGGTGCCGCAAAGGGGCGCGTTCTGCTCCGGCGTTTCCTCGGCGTGGTCCTGGAAGTGGACACGCTTCTTGGAGGTGCGAATTGGGTTTTGCTGCGCGGCGGTTGCATCAGCCACAGGCAGAACATGGCTCCAGCTGGTTGCTCGGCTAGTCGTGGGTACCTCCGTATCCGAGGCTTTTTTGTTTTATATTCACTAGCCCATCCTCTCCTTTCGGGCCCTCTCCAGGGATCTCAGCGCCTTCATCGTCCACGCCGAGAACTCCACAACGGCGTCCCAGATCCTTGGATCCGCCAGCAATTGATGTCCCCGCTGTTGCCTCCATCTCGTCGCTCTCATCGTCGAACCGGCGACTATTGAAGACGTGCTTCGCGTCTTCAATTATCCCGGATCCACACTCCGGGCAGCCGTCCTCCTCGTCGTGGCCAAAGCTCTTGAGGTAGGCGCGGAAACAGCCGTGTCCGCTTAGCACCTGGGTCAAGTAGAAATTTACCTGCCCATGTTTCCTCTCCATCCACGACTCGTTGACGGGGATCAGCCTGTGTGTCCATCGTCCTTTTTGCGATCCGTCCCATTTAGCCTGCCAGCTTACATAGATCCTCCTTCTGGCGGCGCTCTTGAGTTCTGCCTTTAAAGAAAATCGAGTCCTTGGTGCCCACGGAGCGCGTTACGTTGGTCCGTCTTCGCCTGCACCAATTCCCTCAACGGCACCAGGCCAGCTAAGACCAGCGCTGCATCATCCGAGATCGTCTGGAATGCGCTGGCGACTCGGATGGCATACAGTCTGTACGTGGCTCGATCCCCCTCATATACGATTTCGTGTCGGCCGCCTCGGCCCACAGCGGCGCCGCGTACAGCAACTGTGAGGTGACCACGCTTGCCAGCAGTTCCTTGCAGCTTGTTTGGGCCCTCTGGTATTCGGCAGCATCCGGGACAGCGCTCCAACGGTCCCGCTGGCCTTTTTTTTTGGCGTATTCGAGGTGCTCTTTAAACGAGAGCCATGTGTCGAGGTAGACGCCGAGGTATATTATACACCTCTGCGACTTTATCACGGCTCCGTCGACTCTGACCTCGGCCATTTCCACCACTTTCCGGATTGAGATTAGGACTGCCTCTGTCTTGTGCACTGCTAGTTCCAGGCCGGCGCGCGAGAGCCACGTTTCGATTGCCTTGGTTGGCCTTCTCCTTGGCGAATTGGCTTGGAGAGAGGCCACCGGCCTCCTCGATGGCTGCGTTCAGCCTCGCTTCTACCAGCTTTTCGAACACTTTGCCAGTGGTGTCGGTGAGACAAATCGGTTTATAAGGCGGTGGCTCCCCTTGAGGCTCGGGCGGCTTGGCGAGCAGCAGCAGCTTCTGCCTCTTCCATCTCTCGGGAAAGACCTCCTCTGCTAGGCACTTGGAGTGGAGCGATGCATCCTCCTTCGGGTGGAGTGCAACAGACAGCTTCAGGGCTCTTTTGGGCACGGCGACCGGTCCTGGTGCCTTCTTGGGGCGGACTGTCCTACCCGTCCTGGTCACCTCCTCCTCCGGGATCGCGCAGGCTTCGCATGCGTGCGTCTCCCGTCGGCTCGCCTACAGAGAATGGCTCCGTGGTCGCTCCCTGTGTAGGTGTCGCTGATTCCCCATCTGGCGTGTTGGGAGCTCGCGGTGCTCATCAGTGTCAGGACGATGAACGAGGCTGCTCCTGCTCGCAAGTGAAATCATCCAGGACCCAACTAGACGCACCTAGCGTCAGGCTTGGCCCCAGGTAGCACCTGTAGATCCTGTAGCCGGCCACCTCCGCCCTCACGTAGCCTCATTGGCCGCCATGACGTTGGACATCCGCCGCCTCGTGTTGCAGCAGAGCCATAGGGCCGCCTTGCCAGTAATATCCTTGGCCCAGTCCGCTCCCTCCCTCGCATTATAAGGCTCGCTTAGCATGGCTATATACGCTACTACATCGCGCACCGTATGCAACAGCAGATCTTGTGCCGCTCTGCAGTGATTTAGGTTGAGCTGAATCAACAGCATGTGCTCCTTGCGGGGCCAGCACCGTCTGTTTTGGCCCGACTGCCACTGCTGCAATCCTGAAATTTTCCGCAATCCTGCACGCCTCCCGTACGTTTATTGGTGCCTGCTCCGGTTGCGATGTCGTTGCTCGGCTCGTGTTTGCATATCTGCTGAAATGTCCCTGCATGAGGTTCGTCGGCTAAGCGAGCTCGACCGCTCCGGGGACGAGTCTCTTCGTAGTCGACCACCAGGTGAGTCAGTTCCGCCAGGGTGCGAAAATCCTGTCTCCTAGTAAATAACTGGTAGGCGTATATCCACTAGATATTCCTTGAAGGGTTCGTTGGGTCGCAGGAAGTGTTTCCTGATCTCGCCCTCCAGTCGCTGATAGTAGCGCGGCGGCAAGAAAAAATCCAAAAATTCATGGCGAACTTCCGTCCAGGTAGCTTCCCGTAGACCACTGGTACTATACCAGCTCTCGGCGCGGCCAGTCAATTGTACTACCAAGGCCGGAGCTAGATACTTCCGGTCAATCCGGCAGGTATCTGCTCGTTCCTCGAGGTGGTCTATGAACCAAAGCGGATCCGTAGTCCCGTCAAATGAGAGGCCCTATTTGGTCATCCGATCCGCAGCAGGAGAAGGGCTCCGTAGCGGCAAAAGCGTCAGTGGCGCTGTCGGCGCGGCTGATTCTGTAGAGTTGGCCTCCGAATCCGGATAAATGGGTGACAGCAACTTTGCGTTCCCTGTGGCAGCGTTCCCGAAGTTCCTTTCTAATTCCTCGAGGCGGGTTTGCACAGCCTCGGAATGATCCTGCTGCCGCGCAAAGTTTATCAACCGTGATAGCTGCTCCTCCTCCTTGATTTCGTTTGATTTTATTTTAATTTAGTTTTTGTTTTAATTTATTGTGTTGTATTTAATTATTTATTTATTTAATTTGGTTTTTTTTAATCATTCATTGCTGGACAGGCTCTATGTTTCCTTGATGATTCTTTAGGACCTCATTGCTTAGGATGTATGTATATTTTATATTTTCTTTCCGGTGAGTTCGCGACGACGTTGTTCCTAGCAGGATATTTTCTTTAAATTAATTTATGCCCCGATGTGCTTGCGACGGAGGAGTATTTCTGAGTGTCATATTCTAAATAAAAGGGCCAGTATATATGTTGGTCCCCGCCCTGATGGCGGCGCAACCAAAGGCGAAGATAATTAGAATATATGCATTTTTTTTTGTTTTGGTTTTTTTGTATTCAGAGTTTATTCCCTTACATAACTATGACATACGCTTACAATTACGACTAACGAGTAACAATAATAATGGAAAATAGTGGGAAACTTTTGTCTCTTCCAAGTGAACGGTCGTGTTTTTTTCTTGCGCTCTCGTTTATGTGTTCTATTTAGTTCCCGTTCACTTCGCGTGTGCATGCAGCTTTATTAATCTATTCTTAATCTGTTTATTTTTCAATAATTAATTGTGCTGCCTGTGTTTGCTTTTTCTATTCTTTTGTGTTTCCCCCTTTTCACCTCTCCCGTTTAGCAGTTGTTGCTCTGTCGCGACAGTTAAACGTTTTCCAAGCTTCGCTTACTCTCACACTCCCCCGCTCTTTAGTGCTTCAACTCTCTCGGTGCAGCTGCACTTTTCCTCTCACACCTTTCGCCCTATTATCTATTGCTACAAGTACAGTGGTAAGTCTTTAATAATGTCTTCCGATATCGTCTACTTTCCCAAATCCTGCAAGAAGGTAATTTTGTCAAGTGATCTTACCATCGGAAATGTCGTCTTTCATGCGACAAACCAAGGGCAGTTTTAAGGAGCTGTTACCGTGTTTCAATAAAACTCATAACAGCGTCCTAGCGCTTGAGAAACAATTTAATAGCCTTACGCTACTAAATGAGTCTCCAAGGCGCAAAAAAACTGCTACTGGAGTGCAGCATTGCGACGGATCCCAACAACCCGCGGCGGGCTCTCAACAGCAGCCGCCTTTGACTCAGCCTTCGACCTCAGAATTAAATCCCAGAATTCTGAGGTCAAGTGTTGAAGGTGCTGTGGGACTAAACGTTCCACCGCAAATTTCAATTTCGTCTCCTATGGGAGCACAAATTTTGACCCCCCATAGTCCATAGCCAATATGGGCACTACAGGCACTCAGTCTGTTTCACCTCAAGCCCTCATAGCTGTACCACCTACGAAACAGATATTTGTTTCGCGGCTCTCCCCTGGCCAAACATCTGAAGATGTTATTGCCTTTATACGAGGCAAAGTTAGAGCCGAAAATTTAAATTTAAAGGTGTAAAAATTTAAATTTTCTTACGCCAAGGATATTTTATCTTTCAAAATAAATATCCCAAACGAATTCTTCGGCACGATATGCTCAGCCAAATTCTAACCTGAGTATGTTGTAGTTAAAGAATACGAAGCTAAGAAAAAGAAACGGCCTGTTGGGATAACTCTTCCTAAGCCCGATCTGACCACTGTGCCCTCTACCTCCTCGGACTCTGTCCAAAAAAACTAAATACTTCGCTGTTAATCTCCTATCGGAATGCAAGAGGCTTGCGCCTCCCATGTTATTGTGTTCACAGAAACCTGGTTAAAGCCGGAGATTCTTAGCTCCGAAGTTTTCCCAGCTGTGTTCACGATTTATCGGCTAGATCGGCCTGTCAGACGCGGGGGTGGGGTCCTCATAGCGGTCAACTCCACTCTCACGTCTGAATTAGTAACTTTCGAGGAAAACAACGAAGTTGAATTCCTTTGTGTGAAGCTATCATTTAATGGTCGCTTTGTTTTTATTACATGTTCCTATATTCCCCCACTGTCGCAACTGCTTATTTTTTGGAACCACCTTTCCGTTTAGTAGTCTTGGGTGATTTTAATATCCCTGTGGTCTCTAAATAGCTCCTTTAACACACTTCAATTCTCAACGCAACATGATTTGACGGTGGCGCCGCTGACGCAACCTGAAGATCCCTATCATCCTACCGTCGATGTGACACTCGACATTGGTGGTGATAAACAGAAAATACCTGATAGACCAGCCAAAAGAGTTTACTGCTTTCGTAAGTCTGACTTCGACCGGCTGAATAATTTTAACTGACTTTAACTGGTCTGATTTATACATGTGCACTGACATGGCTGATGCCGTACACATTTTTTACAATGCGATGAATTCATTATAATCGGACTGTGTCCTGTTATATTATCCCTGAATCTCAAATAAACCACCTTGGTTTACTAAAGAATTGAGTCGCTTAAAAAATGTAAAGTCAAGGCTGTACACGAAGTTTAGAAAAACCAGTTCTCGTTCTGACCTCTCTAATTATATATTGGCTCGTTCAAACTTCACCTTACTGAACGCACAGTGCTACAAAAATTATTTGACTCGTTGCAGGGTCCAATTTTCCCAGGATCCTAAACAGTTCTATAATTTTGTTAATACTAAACGTAAGACGGTAACTCATCCTTCATCACTTTCGTTTGCAAACGCAACTGTGAAGGGCGATCAGGCAATTGCCGATTTTTTTGCCCAATTTTTTTAAAACAACATACTCTACTTCCACTTACCTAACTCAGACTTATTCTTATAGCTTGCCCAGTTCGAACCTATTTTTCTGTCCATGTTTAAATGAAAGCTCTCTCCTTTAAGATCTTCATCGTGTAAAGCCAGTTAATCTGCCAGGTCCCGACGGAATACCGGGCTGTGTGCTTAATTATTGTGCCGATGCCCTGTACTTGCCCCTTCTTAAATTGTTTACCTTATCCTTAGAAACCTCGAACTTTCCCCTATTTGGAAGGAATCATTCATTATTCCTCTTCACAAAAAAGGTAACAAATCGAAAGCCAACAACTATAGAGGCAAATCTAAGCTTTCGGCCATTCCTAAACTTTTCAAAAACATTATTACTCCACATGTGCAGCACCTTTGTAGATCGGTAATTTCTCCATGTCAACATGGATTTGTTAAGCGAAGATCAACAACTACAAACCTTCTGGAGCTCACTTCCTTCATTATTAGGGGTTTCCAGAATAACCTTCAAATGGATGTAATTTATACTGACTTCAGTAAAGCATTCGATTCTGTTAACCATTCCCTTCTTCTCAGAAAACTCGATTTAATGGGTTTTCCAATTGATCTTCTTAGGTGGATCTCTAGTTATCTGACTGGCAGGACTCAAAAAGTCCTCTTTAAAAATAATTCATCTAATGTTCTACAAGTCACCTCAGGTGTCCCGCAAGGGAGCCACCTGAGTCTTTTGTTGTTTACATTATTTATTAATGATCTGCACGAAGTTTTGACAAATTCTAGAGTACTCATGTACGCTGATGATGTCAAGCTTTGCGTGCAATACAAAGACGTTGCTTACCAGTCTGACTTACAAACAGATCTTGATAGCTTACAAACCTGGTGTTGCATAAACATACTAAACTTAAATGGCTCTAAATGTAAGCTAATGACATTCACGCTTAACTGCTGCTCTTTGGAAAGAATTAACTCAGTTGATGACTTGGTTATCCGCCTAGATCCCAAACTTAAGTTTATCGATCATATTTCGTTCATGGTGAATAAAGCCAGGGGTATGCTGGGGTTTAATAAACGGTGGTCGAAAGAATTCGATGATCCTTATGTTACTAAAACTATATATATTTTATTAGTTCGCCCTATCTTAGAATATGGATCTTGCGTTTGGAGCCCACAGTACGGAGTCCATAGAAGAAAGTTTTGCTTTTCGCTCTACGCGGTTTAAACTGGGATGCTGACCAGAGATTACCCTCCTATTATAGTATACTTCTCCTTATTAACTTACCCTCCTTAGCCAACCGTAGAACTATGCTAGGCATTACCTTCATTTATAACCTTATTAATGGCGACGTGGAAAGTATTGACTTGTTAGGCCAGATCAATTTCCACGTTCCGAGTAGACATACTAGATTCTACATACCTTTAGTTTTGCGCCATTGTAGAACCTCCTATGAACTGCATGAACCCTTTAGAGTACTGTGTGCAAGTTATAATGATTTGAACTCGGTAATCTCACTTGCTGATTGTCTGCCTAAACTAAAAACTTTAATCCTTACCCACTTAAATTGCATGCAAGCAAACATTCAGACAGCTCGCCGGTAGCTTATTTCCTCGTTTTCTTTTCTATATTTTCAATCGCCTCTACTAATATCTAACCCTAACAGGCACGTGCCTGGTTTCATAAGGGCCACTTGAGTGTACTGACCGTAGTGCATCAACGTCCAAGAATTAAATTACGAGAAAAACTAATTCTTCACAAAGTGACATAATGTGTTAATCTTTTCCGTAATAATAATTGTCAGACCAGTCGTGATGCTTGTTCATAACAAGAGCTATACTTTCATACTTACCTGAAAATATGTAAATAATCCGGTGACAATCACAAGTACGGCTAAAGCTAATCCTAAATAAAGATTATCGTCTGGCGGATCACGCTGCGTAGTTGTTTGTATCAAATATCCAATTAAGCAAAGACCAGCTCCTACCCAAAGAAGAATAGCAAATCCGCCAAACATTACTTTCAAAAAAACTATCCACTTCGGTGTGGGTGGCGGTGGTGTAAGTATATTGGCACCGTAAAGTTCCAATCTTAACTTTGCCTCCAAGTGAGATAGTCCCTACGAGTAAATAATTAATAAAAGCCCTCAAAGAAAATATTTTTCAGGTTTACATACCATATTGCGATCGGTTTTCAAGCGGTCCAATAATTCTTCAACTGAAATTATATGATTATCAGTTTCAACATCCTTTTTAAAAGACTGAATGTCCTTCTTAGATTTTTTAGTTTTATTTTTTTTTGTGGTTTCCTTTTTTTTTTTAAGGGTCATGTTTTAAATTTTGGACGTTTATATACCAGTTTTAGACTTATATTTTGATAGAATAAACTCGGATATGTTGATAGCTCATAAAAATATTTGAATGTTTTCTAATGCAACCATTTTATTATACAATTTTTATATACTTATGTCGAGATTGACTCTATAATTTAAACCAGTTAGATCTGTTCCAGAATTTTTCTTTAATTTTATAAACTTTCATTTACTTCATCAAAAGTTGGTTGTCTCACTCTGCTGGTTGCGGCCAACAAAAAACTTTACTGCTACCATACTCATTTCGCCGTGTGCCTACGTCAAACGCTAAGCAGTATGCTGTAAATTACATTCCAAGAAGTGTCAAGTCGTTGTAGTGCCTTTTCACCGCACACGTTGTGGCCATTCTATATCACACATTACATCCAATTAACTATCTCTGACACGGTTTCCTGACAAAACACACATCCTTGGGTGATTATTTTTTTATTTATTTATTCTATAAACAAATCGCAAATGAGTGCTATATAAAGCCATACCCTTACCTCTGTCCGAAAAAGGGAGTATTTTTTATGGATGTTCTCCGACTCACATAAGGAAGGCTGAGGTAAGGATAGGTTATGTAGTACAACTAACCATATAAAATATAGACTACTCATTTCATACAACGAAAATGGACACAACAATTTCTTAGCGACAGGCCCTCAGTTTTTTTGCTCTCTCATTTTTATGATCACACACAGTTTGCGAGAGTTCCTTGATCAGTCGCAGAGTGGCGCATCATGAAGAAGGTTGCTCTGCGCTTGAATTCTTCTTTATATGTATGCCTGTTCATGCATTCACGTAGAGGGGTGCATGTATGCGATCGTTTCATTTTGACTGAGCAAGAATATTGGGTCTTTTGCTACTTTTCATACGTTACTCTAATAATATAGGTATACTTACTATTGGGTTTGTTGCATTCTGGCGGTAATCGATAGCCGCAGGCGAAACAAATATCGCCTGGGATGTACACTAGAAGAAGGTTGGCAGGGCCGGGAGAAAGGGGAAGAGTGGAACGCAAGACGCCACCTACCGTCCATACCCAGAAAAGGGGAAAGTGGATGGTAGGTAAAGATCATGAGAGGAGAGCCCGGAGCGAGTACATCCACTCATACCAAGGCAGAAGCAGGGCTCTGGCCTTGAAAGCGTTTCTCGACCCCAAAAGAGCGGAGAGTAGGTAAAGGGAATCGACGGGAACCGAGCCCATAAATAGGGCAAGCTAACGGCCATTGGCGAAAATCCGAGCCCGTACGTCGAATCCCGCGGTCGAATTCGAGTAGTGCCCGCCGAATATAAATATATATAGACAGAAAAATTAGGAAAACGTGAGTGCAATGTCCCGAAACGGAGTGGTGAAATGGTATTAATTAAAACAACCCCAAATAGGAAATAGAAGACCCGATCCGGAGATCGACGAAGCTCCAGGAGAGGATCCTGGGACCAGGCTCAGGGAAGGAGAGAATAGAAACGTGAGTCCTTTCCGGTTGGAACATAGCATATTAATAATAGGCTCTGGCGGGGTTCACAGGGCGAACATCCCCCATCTCGGGAAAACCATTGGTTGGGCCCGGAATAACTTTTTTGTTCTACCTTCCCGAGTTCGAGGTTCCAACCTCAAAAAAATCCGAAGGAGTGGTCGACCGCCCAAAGAGAAACACCAAGACCAAGGCCAGAAATTAGCACCTCATTTATTCGACTAATTTGTTTAAATTATTTATTTCAAATATTTATTTATTTATTTATCGGAAGTATTTATTTATACAATATGTATTATTTATTTATTTAAACTATTTATTTATTATTTGTTTGCCGGTGTAATTAATTGTTTATTTATCAAATTGTTATTTATTCATACGTGCCA
>VNJN01004163.1:0-12415 GCA_008042485.1 Drosophila mayri | reverse complement strand
ATGTATTCTAACAGAGGGAAACCTGCCTAGTTTTTGCATGGTTTTTAGGCCACGCTCTAATCGGGCAACGTTAATGTTGCTCAACTTAGGGCAATTAAAAAAATTATGCAACGCAGTGCATTAAAAAAAAAATGCGCTCTTTGAAGCGCTGTCGGTTTCTCAAGGCGTGGCAGCTTCTCTCTCGTTGGCGTAAGGAGCAGCCTGCCCCACACATTTGTTGCCTCAGCTGCTGTTGTCCAGGGCCTATGAGCTCAGGCGGTACCGGTGCGGTACAGGTGTACTCACAGTGGGGCGATAATAGTGGTCCCTCGCAGTCGTTGGGGCACCTCCTCTTTAATTTAGGGATTTCAGCTTTTTCGGGAGGAGATTGAACAAGTTTAGTTTTCGAAATGTTTCTGATTGCAGAATAGGTGGATGTGGTGGGTGTTTCTGTGGTTTTCTGCGTGGTTCTTTTGTTAAGTAATATTTTTATGTGCTCTACTTCGGCATGTATTTTAACCGAATAGTTCCAATTTATATTGTCTCCGCTGTTCAATAGTTTCAGCAGTTCGGCCTTTCTGGCCTTTAGTCTCTTTACCACTCCACTTCTTTTCCCACTCATCGCACTCTACTTACTGCGATTGCCTTTTTTTTTGGCATGTGCTCCTTGGGATTAGTTCATTTTGTCCATCGATGTCACGGTCGCCATGTAATATGATTGTCCGATCGAGTAGCAGGGTGGGAGCGGAGAGAGATCCCTTGACGGTTCCAACCAAGTGTGTTTGCCCGCAATCATTGAGAAGACTTTTTGTTAGATTTATAGGTTCATTTAAGATTCTTTATTCTTCCTAAGATTTGGGTTTGTCAGAGTAGCTGTTTTTGCTGCTCCGAGCTCATAACATAATCTGTACTTATAGATCTACATTTAAAATTAAAGAAGTCTAAGTCTTATAGCTGCGCTGCCAGAAGCGGCAGCGGAGAGACGTATATACAGTATTCTTAAATACATAGCTATGCTTGCTTAGGCTGAGCGCGGAGGTATATACACATATATACATTGATCCGCTCGTGTAGCAATTATGCTGACACTTGCATTCTTTGTGTGCGGGCCAATGTATAAGTGGGCGATTCATATTTCGTCTTCTTGAGGTTTATGACCGGCAATTGTATTGCGTAAACACTGCAACAAAGTGTTACAGTGTGGACCCGTTAAGTACTCTTGGCGATGGGTATTCAATATATGTGCATACTACACCTCACCAAACGAGTGACCACGACCTGCAAGGTGTGTCTCATTCACTGGAGAAAGGTGCAAGAGCAATTGATGGGTAAATAAGCTAAGGCCAGATGCACGTTTTCGCGATCCTTCACGCATACAGGGCTCGACTTTGCTGGACCGTTCGTTGTAAAAAGTTACACAGGTCGCGTGTGTCGAATCATCAAAGGCTATGTGTGCGTCTTCGTATGCTTTAGTACAAAGGCCATCCATTTCGAAGCCACCTCTGACTTAACCACGGAGAAATTTCTCGGAGCCTTCTCAAGATTTGCGGCCAGAAGAGGATGTCCTCTCTATCTCTACTCCGACAATTGGGAGATATTTGTGGGTGCGGAGGAAGCGCTGACTAGGGACTTCCTCGCGGCACTTAGGGACAAAATTACCTCGTTGTTCAGCCATCAGAGCCTATCCTGGCTTTTCAATCCTCCCGGCGCCCCTCACATGGGTGGACTTTGGGAGGCAGGAGTCAAGAGTTTTAAGACTCATTTTTACAAGACGACATTCAACTTCAAATACACCTTTGAAGAGCTATCCACTCTTCTTTGTCGGATAGAGGCCTGTCTCAACTCCAGGCCAATGTCAGCAATGTCAGAAGATCCATGCGATATCCTCGCGCTCACCACTGGCCATTTTTTGACTGGCGGCCCTTTATTTGTACCCGCTAAACCCCCCATCACCGGTGAGCCCAGTTCTATCCTGAACCGGTGGCAGCGACTCAAGGCTCTTAGCCAACTCTTTGCGACGAGATGGAAATCTGAATACCTCAAGGAGTTCTAGAAGAAGAGCAAATGGCAACATTCAACGCGGAATCTTTCCGAAGGTGACATGGTCATCGTCAAAGAGGTCAACGTGCCATCGTACGAGTGAAGGCTAGGGCGCGTTCAAGGGGTCTATCCTGGCTAAGACAACAACGTTCGCGTGGTAGGTGTCCGCGCGGCCCGAGGTTTCCTTAAAAGGCCGATTGCCAAATTAGTCTTTCTTCCCGTAGACAAACATGTCCAAAGTCTATCCGTTCAGTGTCCACGTGTGAAAAACCATGACCACTAATCCATTTGTTTTTTTTTTCTTTACCCTCTCTCTTTTTTGTTTTTTTTTTTCTCTAATCTCACTTTGCCAGCTATGCCGTCTCACCGAAACTAGCGCAACAAACTTGGCGACAGATGTTCTCGAGGAACTCGATCGTTCCTATGCCGAGTCTGTCAAGGGATTCACCCTCTCAGGACATGTTCGCGGTTCCTACGTCTGGATGCAGAACGACGGCGCCGGGCAGTCCTCATAAATAAGTATTGCCCCAATTGTCTGGCGCACCAACACTCAGAAGGGTCGTGCCGAAGTGATTGTCGCTGCCGCATATGTGGGGAGGCCCATCACACCCTGCTGCATCTCCATCGTAGGACGGAGCGACGCAGGTCCTTGAGCACGGACAAGAGGGAGGAGACTACAGAGCCGAAGGTCGATATCGAGCAACCGCGGCTTTCTGCAGTGCTGGCTCACACCACAACGGCTGTTCTGCCTACAGCCAACCTCCGAATCAACATCGGGGAAAAGCGGTTCGACGTGCGGGCCATGGTCGATGCGTGCTCCGCCCTAAATAGCATGGACGGATCGCTGGCCGATGCCATGGGTCTCCCTATCCTGGGAGTTGGTAATAAGAGGGTCTGCAAGGCCACTCTCATTCTAATGCATACAGAAACGCCACGGATCGAAGTGGTATTTCGCGTCGAGGAGCAACTCCGAATGCGGACTCCTTCCCGAGAGCTGCCCGACTCCTCAAGATCGGTGTTTGTGAATCTCATTTTGGCGGATCCGATTTTTTACCGGCCATAAGGGACCTCCGTCGTGTTGGGTGCGGTTGTGTTCCCAACTCTAATCCAACCGCGTGTTATGCCAAGCCAGAACGGGCGCCTGGTAGCACAACGCACCGTGCTAGGGTGGATACTTTCCGGAAGCTACACCCACTGATACCACTCGATTGGCTCTTGCAATCTAGGTTATTGCAAGGCGGGCGGGATGTCTACGCCAGGTTCTTTGGTCCTATTCCGTTATTCCTAATAAGGGAAGGGGATTCTCCCACTTTCTTGTCGAAAAGGATATTTTTCCCCTTTAGGAGTTTTGGGCACACCTTTTTTCCCCTTTTTTTCCTATCCTGATATTCTTATTGAAACGATCTCTTTTTCTCTGCGAAATATCTATATATAAAACTTTAAACTTAAAATAAAACTCGAAGAACGAAAACCACCCAACAGCGTTTTATTATCTCGGCGGGAACCTCACACATCACTAATCATCACTATTACTATCACTTCCAATTACTCTCTCCTGCAGACTTTTATTACTTAACACCATGGGGCACTGGTGCCGCACAAAGATTTTCGAAGACGGTTGATGAAGATGAAAGCGGCCGATGTTAGGACCAGAAAAACCGCGCGATCGTAGTCGTTGCAAATAAGAAGTCAGGGACGTCGAGGGTATAATTTCCAGAGCGCAGTCGCATATGCTTTATTCATACATGGAACTAACATGACTTAACATAAGGGCCGCGTTCCCGACCGATAAGCTCAGCTTAACAGTACGGGAGCGGGCCCCAGTGGCGGAAAGCACAGCGCGAGAGCGGGAGCAGTGACGGCAGACCCGAGGACCTGAGCACAAAAAGGGACGAGCGCGGGTGCGCTCTTAAGTTTTGGTGAGCCAAGGCTGCACAGTGGGCCCCTCACCTAAACATGCAGTATTATCTAAATATTTAAAACAAAGTGTTTTGAGTTTGATGAAATTTTATTTTTATTTAAGAAAACTTGAGGTTTTGGTAGGTTACCATTAAAATCGTTCAGTATCTTCATCATTTCCGGATTGACCATATGAAGTTGTTGTTGTTTCTTTATCTAGTTGTTTTTGGCAGGTGTTGTTTAGCTGTTTAGTTTCTTCATCTTGTTGTTTTTAGCAGTATATTGTTGTTTTAAGCAGTTTATTGTTGTTTTCTTGTTTGTGAAATTATCCAGGTTGAAACTTTTGTTTGCGACTGTTTACAGGTCGTTTTTAAATGTGACTTAAAATAAACTAATCCTCCATTTTCTATCTCATTCTTGTTTTAGAATTGACCAATCATAGCAGCGAATAGTATTTTAATAGGGTGAGTTTCAGGAATCATAGAGACTCATAGAGAAAAAGATAGGGTGGGATAGAGAGTAAGAATTGGAGGGACAGGTGTCCACAGTTGGTACTTTTAAAGGCTTGTTTTCTCTGATAGTTATAGTTAATTTTATTCCCCAAGTATTTCACAACTTCTTTTGGAGGTTGTAAATTTCCAAAACTATCAAAATAATGTATACTTTTTTATTTTTGTTATAAGCTACCTAATGGGTACCATTTGATGAACTATCATCTAGGTTTAGAACTCCTGACTCTTCTTTCCAAAGAGATTTTGGTAGTGAGTCTCTCATAAACACACCTAGAAAATGTGGAATTTACTTTTGGCCAAAATTCAAAATTTCAAAATTTGAAAGAGGTTAGGTAGCTTAGTAATCAGTTTTTTGGGTTTCCTCTATTATGTCGTTTACTCTCTTCTAATTCTTTTTTTTCCATATTTGCATTAATAATAGTTTTAGCAATGGCTGCACTACCCTAGGCAAGACTACCTAATGCACTTAGTGCAGTCAAAATGGTAACGGTAGTTAAAAAATCACCAATTTCTGGTCCATTAATAATATTCTTCTTCTTCTTCTTAATATTTTTTTTATTTCTACCAATTGATTTATTAACTGCTTTACGTGCAACCTTGATTGCATTCATTAGATCTAGGTTTTTCTGACTTTTCAACGCCTGTATTCCTGTTTGGATAACATTTGAAAAACTCTGTACCCTTGATCTCCTCTTCTTACACTTTCTCTTTGTTCCCTTCTTCACACCCATACCAAAATTGTTTTCATAATATTGGTAACTAAGTATGCTGCTGTTTTGTCAGCAATACAACTATCTTTTGAACCAACACGTTCCCACGCTTTATTCATTAATACTTCATCAGCCTTATGTCGATCAGCTAGATCCTTGTTTTGTGAATATGCAATATCTTGTACTCTACAAGCTTCATCCAATTGATTTATACCACGATAACCGCGCTCCTTAAAAATTGAAGAGTTCTTAAAGGAGCATGGTAGTGAGATCTTCAAGAAACATGTTTCGAAATTGAAATCATTTCATACATTTTTTAAAGACGTTGAAGCCGCCCCGTTAATTCATTCCAAGTATGGGGAACACCTATCAGCCTGTGCATGGGCATATGATGATTGTAAAGTCGGTCCTGACACCTGTAGGTGTATGCATGTTAAAAGGAAAGAAGAAGATGCCTTAAAATTGATGAAAAGATACATTAATTTGTTAAAAAAAACTCCATGGAAACTAATTTAACACAAATATGATTAAATAAAAACGTATTTAACAAAATAAACAATCTCATTTGTTTTTGGGTATTTTCTGTTAGGATCCACCACCACCATTCCCATCTTATACTCGCTAAAGAGGGGGGCTTTCTCAAACACGCTCACTTTTCTATCTAATGCTCGCTAAAGAGGGGGATGTTCTCAAACTGAAGTTTGTTTCACATCACCTTTTGATTACAAGACTGAAGACAGGTTACACTAACAATCTAATTGAGTCAAAAAAACGGACACGCATAATAAAAAAAAACTTCCCCCTCCTCCTCCTACTCATTACCCTAAATATCGTTTTACAAATTCATACGCATCACAAAACAACCCCTCTCACACACTCCTATACACCGGTGAAGATCACTCTAAACAACCATGAATTCTACGCATGAGAAAACACCCCTCTCACTCACTCCTACACAACTTTGGGGTAAGCAAAAAAAAAAAAGACAAGACATGGAAAAACACTCCACCCACTTTCACCATTTCTTTGGGATGATCCTCTTACCTCACACCCCTTTCTAACTTAATTGAGTCACTTTTTATGCTAATTAGGATATTAGACACTTGTGTGCATCCTAACGTCACCCTCAGCCCCCTTTTTTGCCACCTTTTTCCCACACTTTTATTACTTTTTATGCTAATTAGGTCATTGGGACACCAGTGTGTGCAACCATGCGTGACTAATGAGGTTCGCTCTACTCTCTTTTTTGACATGATTAATTACCATGTGATGCAGAACCCCCATTATCCTACTACTGTTGCAGAAATTGCATTCAATAATTATGTTCTGAATGAGTTTCTGGCTATCCGGAGAGTAATATTCCTTTGATAACCAATTAATAGTTTTATCTATACCTAGATGTAAAAGTTCTTTAAGCTTCTTTAAAATTAAGTCTTTGAATTCGCCATAAATTAGAATATCAATTAGCTTCTTGGTACATCGCAACAATTTTGTGAAACTATTAGGGCTTATGATTTCAGTGAATGCCCTGCGGAATATCAGAAAGTCGTCTTCATCTTGGAAATAAAGAGCAGTTTTAGCTTAGCTAACTCGATCGTCATTTCTTCATATGTGATTTGTTTATTTGTTTTTTTTTTATCTTAATGACTCGTGTTAACTATGCCTGTTTCTCCCTTTTCTAGATCTATTTGCCTTGAGAAATAGTTTTGCGGTCTTTCCGTAATGGAAATGTAGTTTTATTTGTCTTCAGAGCACTATGCATTGTTGCATCCATGCTGTCCGCAATTTCGCCAACCATGGCTTCTTATATTTTCCACCTTTGCAGTTTCATATTAGGCTCTCTTTTATTGTTAGGCCACTCCAGTGGTTTATGATCGCTTAATATATCAAACGGTCTGCCAAATAGATATGAGCTGAAATATTTCGTTGCCCAAACTATAGCTAACAGTTCTTTTTCAATAGTAGTATAATTTACTTCGTTTGTTTAGCTTTCTGCTGGCGTAAAATACGGGCTTGTGATTCTGCGACAAAACAGCACCGATTGCTATATTCCTAGAGTCAGTGGTTAACGAAAAGGGTTTTGAGAAATCCGGATAAATTAAAATCGAGTCCGAAATGATCAATACCTTTAACTTTTCAAATGACTATATCGATTACCGCTTCTATTTTCAACTTCAGGGTCAAAGGTTTTTACTACCTTCGCAAAGTTAGGAATGAGTTTGTGATAGAACCCACATAATCCCAAAAATTATTTAAATTGTTTTGGAGTTTTCGGTAATGGAAAATTTGTGATTGCATTAGTTTTGTTTAGGTTAGGTCGAATTCCGCTAGTAGTAACAAAGTGTCCTAAAAATTCAATTTCTTTCTTCATAAACTAACACTTATCTAATTGCAATTTTTAATTAGTATCCCTTAATTTTCCAAAAAACTTTCCTTAGTGATAAAATATGTTTCCCAAATAAAGTGGAGTAAATTATGATATCATCTAAGTATACCAAACAATTTCTATAAATTAAATCTTCCAACAAATTGTTCATGCATCTCTGAAAAGTTGGCGGTGTATTTTTAAGGTCAAAGGGCATACGGGTATATTCGTAATGCCCATGCTTGGTTAAAAACGCTGTTTTTGCAATGGAGTTTTCCTCCATTTGTATTTGGTGGAAACCCTTAGCTAGATCAATTGTGGTGAAATACTGACATCTTCCTAATTTATCAAGTATTTCGTCCATTCTAGGAATCAAATACTTATCATCGACTGTTATTTCATTGGGATTCCTGTAATCGACTACTAGTTTGAACTTTGGTTTACCTGAGGCGGCACTAAGACATTTCCTCAATTTGTTTGTTTACCTGTGGGCACTGGGTACTGTGTAAGACACACCATCTGTCGACTGCAGTACATAAGTTCAACGCAAAGCTGGCGCCACGATACGACGGCCCATGGAGGATAGTAGAATTAACCTCTCCCGTCATAGTAACGTTGAAAAACAAATAAACCCGGAAGGTAAGGCGGGCACATATTGGGGACACGAAACCGTATGTAGAACTATCATCAAAACCCAATCACGATACATCGATACACACTAGAGACGAGCACGATACATCGATACAAACTAAAGACGATCACTATACATCGATGCGCACTAGTGACAGCAAAGGCAACAAAGAAAGGCAGGTCAGCTGGATACAAGGCAAGCTCATGGACAAGCGTATTGACCGAGGAAAAGGCCGACGGTATCACACCGTCTCCGAAACGAGAGGGGAGTGTGACGTGTCCCGCGCACATAATAGGGAGAGTTGAATTGAATGCGCGCGCGCGCCAAGAAAGGGCCACACTGACGGCTAGGGCCACACTGGACGAAACAGAAGAGGAAGCAGCCGATCGCGACGGTTACACTGGAACCAGCCAGGCCCTATATAATGCGGGCCGCTGGCAGTCAGAAATCACTTAGCAGCCGACAGCGATCGAAAGTGGTAAGCTTTCCAGTAGTCAGCAGCCAAAGTCACTTTTTGGGGCCACCCGAATCTTGGGGATTTGGGTTGCGATAAACTGTCGGAAGACTTTCGAGCCGCGGCATTCGGCTTGCCAAAAACTCTGCCGATTTACGAGTCCGCCCGCCCTCTCACTCTGCCGACTTTCAAGTCCACCGCCCGCCCTCTCTCTCTCTCTGCCGACTTTCGAGTTCACCACCCGCTCTCTCTCTCCAACCGCAAACTTTCAAGTCCATCGCGAATTTGCTCCTGGCAGACTTTCGAGTCCACCCGCTCTCTCCCGCTCACTGCAGACATCGCGAATTCTCTCCGGGAAGACTTCCGAGTCCACCCCTCCCTCTCTTTCGCCAACCGCCGACTTCCGAGTCCATCGCGAATTCTCTCCTGGCAGACTTTCGAGTCCACCCGCTCTCTCCCGCTTACTGCAGACTTACGAGTCCATCGCGAATTCTCTCCGGGAAGACTTCCGAGTCCACCCCTTTCTCTCTTCCGCCCACTGCAGGCTTCAGACGGCGGCGTACCCGGCGTACACATATCAAACTCTGTAAAAAGAAACATTGAATAAAACCCCTCAACCTACTTAAGTCAACGAATTCTCTCCACTGTTCTTCCTGGGAATCGGGGGATCATTCTTACAGCTACCACTCGGACTACTAAAACGGACTCTGGCCGTCCCTGAGCTATCTGGAAACTGGGCGACAGACTGTCACAAAGTGCATATAAATAGTGACGCAATTTGGCCAACGCCCAAGCTTTTGCTAACAGCTCACTTTCGATGGTAGCATAGTTAACTTCTCTGTCCTTTAAGGTCCTCGAGATCATAGTAATGGGCCGTCCCTCTGGGGATAGCATCGCGCCATCCTCTGAAGCCAGAATATTTCGCAGCTTATGGAAGGCCAGCCGGTTCGGCTTGCTGAACTGCACCTGGATGTTTTTAGACCTGTGTCTGCTGACACTACTATATTCCCCTTTCAGTATGTCTGAAATTGGCCTAGCTATTGACGCAAAATCATTAATAAAGCAGGCCCAGGATTGATCTAACTTCAAACACATTTTTTGGCTCAGGGAATTCCTGAGGGCCTTGGTTTTTTTCTGAGTCAGTGAAACCCCGTTTCTGGTAACTATAAAACCGAAATAGCTAGCGCTTTTTCTGAAAAACTTAGATTTCATCGTCGATACCCTCATATTAGCATCGTAAAGTCTCTTGAGAACCCAATCTACGTGCTGGATGTGGGAATTTTCATCCTCTGAGAAGACGATAACATAATCAACATAAACATAGCAGATTTTACCGATCTGCTCTCGTAGTATGTCGTCTATAGTCCTTTGGAATATGCTGGCGGCACTTTTCAGTCCAAATGGCATTATGCGAAACTCGTCTTTTCCTCCGTTAACGGAAAAGGAAGTTTTTTCACGGTCGCGTTCTGCCAGTGTGAATTTGTGGTACCAAGATTTCAAATCGAACGTTGTGAAGTATTTGGCTTTGCCTAAATTCCTAGCATCATAGAGATATTTGGCATGGGGAAGCAATCAGGTATTTTCCGCTCTTTGCGGAAGTCCAAGCGATGCCCCTGCCTGTTTGTGTAGGTCGAGGCCGATGATCGCAGCAAATGAATGAATTTTAAAGGAGATTTCAACCGAGACGCTTTTCAATTCTTCCTGGGGGCGGATGAAATTTTTTGCGCCGTCCGTGTTTATAAGAAGTTTCATATTTATCCCCACTACTCTTCGTCTGATGACGGGTTGCAAGAACTTGCCCCAAAAATCAAGTCCCCACAGATGGCGTCATCCCAGTCTGAACCAACTCAAACCGTATCACGGCGAGGAAGCTGATACGGAGGAGGACGAGAACGAAGAAGTCGCTCCGACCGCCGAGAACAACTCCGCGCTCGGAGGACCTGCATAGACCACATCACTATCGGATACTCTGCCAGAACGGACAGAGCTCGCGGAGTCACTTGCTGACGGGTGCGCCCGTCCAACACTCCGCTCCCCGCCGGGGAAAAATAGTAAACGCGTATACCGAGCTGGGTTATGAGTCAGACTCCCCATCGCGGGGAAAAAAACGGGGCTACGTAGGGGCCAGGATAGGCACACCGTTAGGTAGGAATTGGGTAAGAGACATAAACTAATCATTTTTTTTTCCCACAGAAAGCTACCAACGATGGCTGGACGTGGACTTCCACTATTTTTATGGCCAGCCGAGCGCCTGCTCACGCGAGTGGCGGTGACGGCCGAGATAATGGGACCACCCCCACTGACGGCGGCAATACACGCCAGGCAACCCGCAGACCCCCGATAACCAGGGATTACTTTTGGTTAATGGCAGCGGTGGAGGAGAGCTTTAAGGAGCTCTACCTAGATGAGCGTAGGCGCTCCGTCCACGGAGACGAACCGTTGGAGCTGGTCGCCTTCGCTGGATCGAGGAGGCCCCTCCATTTTGACGTGGGCAGTGCCCCGCAACGGGACCCGCGACGACAACGCGGACCCCCGCTGATGATGGTGGTACCAGCCACCGGGGTGCCGAAATCGACGCCGCAAGGAAGGGTGCCGGAAGTCATTGTGCTCTCGAGCGAGAGCGAGGAGGAGGTGGAGCCCGACGCCCGCTTCGGTGAAACCCGGTGGGAAGCCACCCCACCACGAGAGGTGACGACGCCCCCGTGGGTGATGTCCACCCCGCCATCGCATGACTCACCCACGCTGCTCCCCTGGAGCCCCAGCTTGGACAGCAGCCCAGAGTCACTGCCGAGGAGGAGGCCGAGCTACGGGCCTGCTTTGGCGAAGTATCGCCCCTCACACTGGCCAGCCTGGTGCCAGTCCCCGGACCGCTAGAGGCTACGTACGAGGAGGTGTCCGACGGGGACGCGAGACCCCCACCGCTGGTGGAGAGGCCCGGGACGCTGCCACGAACACCCGGAAGGGACATCAAGTCGAGGCCGACGGGGACGGCTATAGGGCGACGCTGGACCCAGGTGCGCTAGCTTCGCCCACCCCAGCCGAGATATTTGGCCCAGGGCCATTCTTGGCCACACGCCCGCCGGCAAGAAGACCCACGGCCGCAAAGGCGCTTGCCTGGCACCCCCGGCCGAGGAAGCGATCCGTCCCATGGGAGGATTCGCTGAGCAGCGCATCGGACGAGGAGGAGCCACTGCCACGACAGGCGCCACGGAGCCCCCCGGAACCATGGGTGACGGCTCCGACCGAGTGGTCAACGCCGGGAGGACGACTGCCGGCGCCATTGATCCGGCGCGTGCAGGACCGCCTGCGGACGCGAGTCCGGAAGAACAGGCGCTATTTGGACGAGGAGGACGTGAAAGTGAAAGTGAAAGTGCAAGTGCAAGTGCAAGTGCAAGTGCAAGTACAAGTGAAAGTGAAAGTGAAAGTGAAAGTGAAAGTGAAAGTGAAAGTGAAAGTGAAAGTGAAAGTGAAAGTGAAAGTGAAGTAAAATGATCAAATGATAAAATGATCAAATGATAAAATGATAAAATGATAAAATGATAAAATGATAAAATGATAAAATGATAAAATGATAAAATGATAAAATGATAAAATGATAAAATGATAAAATGATAAAATGATAAAATGATAAAATGATAAAATGATAAAATGATAAAATGATAAAATGATAAAATGATAAAATGATAAAATGATAAAATGATAAAATGATAAAATGATAAAATGANTAAAATGATAAAATGATAAAATGATAAAATGATAAAATGATAAAATGATAAAATGATAAAATGATAAAATGATAAAATGATAAAATGATAAAATGATAAA
>VNJN01004160.1:0-35707 GCA_008042485.1 Drosophila mayri | reverse complement strand
CCTTGCGGAACGCCAGAAGTAACGTGCACAATATCGGAAAACGCACCCTTAAAAGCAACTCTCTGAGTGCGGTTAGATAGATATGTTGCAATCCAGCAGGACAACAAAGGGGGAAGCCTAATAAAGAGAGTTTTTTCAGTAATAGCTGGTGATTAACTGAATCGAAAGCTTTGCTAAAACCAGTAAAGATAACGTATGTCTGGGTATATCTTTAAAAGAATTTCTAATAACAGCACAAAACTCCAGAAGCTTGGTTGTGGTAGATCTTTGTTTCATAAAACCATGCTGCGAGGAGGACATAAGTGAGCTGCATTGGTGTTGTAGTTGACCAGTAATTACGACTTCGAAAAGTTTGGGAATCGCACTAAGTTTAGCAATGCCTCTGTAATTCTCAATATTATACTTATTTCCTTTTTTATGAAGGAATTATGAATGATTCTTTTCACTTGTCAGGAAAGAACGAAAAATTTACAGACATTTGAAAAAGCTTTGACAAAGGACTACATAACGCATTGGCACAGTTTCTCAAAACACAACTAGGCACAAAATCGGGACTAGCAGAAAAGGATGGCTTGAGGGATCTCAGGTTCCAAAGAATATCGTCCTCCGTGATTGTGGGCATGAAGATGCAGTTGGAATGCGGAAGAGAGTATTTGTACAAGGATGTAATGTCAAAAAAGGTAGAAGAGTACGTAGTCTGGAAAAATTTGGCGAATAGGTTAGC
The DNA here is from genome assembly GCA_008042485.1 of Drosophila mayri. Lineage (NCBI taxonomy): Eukaryota > Metazoa > Arthropoda > Insecta > Diptera > Drosophilidae > Drosophila > Drosophila mayri. The sequence goes on along the minus strand of VNJN01004160.1, from coordinate 34,983 downwards.
AATATTAAGATCAGAGGAAGCAGACTCGGATTTAATATAAAGACGGGAGGGGAAAAGCTGTGATTTACGCTTTGAATTAACGAAAGCATAAAATTGCTTCGGATTAGTCTGAAAATTCACTTTTACACCAATTCCAGTGGTCCTTATAGCATTCGGTGTTATGAGTCAAGAAGTCAGAGCGAGCTACCAAATATCTGGCATGGTCGGTTTGTAGTCCAGTTCGACGGAATTTTTTAAAAAGTTTGGATTTAACATTTTTTAAAAACGAAAGACGACGTGTAAACCAGGGAGGCTTCTGTAAAGTAACAGGAGAGGGAAGTGATGGGACAAACAAATCAAAACAAGAATATAAAGTGTCATAGAAGCGTTTAATCAAGTCAAGGGGGTCGTCAGTATTATCCAAAAAGTCCAGTCAATTAAAGATAAATGTGCATTCATGTCAATGAAGTTGGCTTTGCGGAAGCAGCGAAACGTAGCTGGCTCTGTAGCAGCACAAGGCAATAAAGGAGCAGAGGCTTCAAGTAATAGCTCTATGGTAGGGTGGTAAACATCTTCGGGACAAGAGAGAGGTTCGAGTCGAGAGATAGAAGCATTGGCAGGGTCAGAACCAAAAATTAGGTCCAAGATTTTTTCACAACTGTTCTTGACATAGTTTATTTGACCTAAAGAATCGTCAATAAGTCCGTGAATGAAGTCATGAGGGACAGAAGGAATGAGAACATTAGAGTCAGGTCAGGGTATCCAGGATATGAGAGGGAGATTAAAGTCCCCCAAAGGGATAAGGTGGTCATTAGCATTCAGAGTCGAGTGGATGTTTTGAATTAAGGATAGGTGCTGATTGTAGATGTCGAAGACCTAGGTGGAATGTACGAGCATGAAACATAGACAACATAGTCCAAGACTTGAATGCGAACAGCAACAAACTCCAAAGTGCAGTAAAGATTAATTATCGGGGCCAAATTTGAGGCAAGCCAGGATTTGACGGCGATAAGAACACCGCCGCCGATGCGCGATGGACGGTCGTGCCTGTAGACGACGTAGTTGCCAGCAAAGAGTTCAGAATCACAGACAGAAAAGTTAAGCCACGTTTCCGTAAAAACACTTACGCCCGCAACAAAAGAAACACTATTAACGTGTAATTTACTAAGTTTCCCCAGCAAACTACGAACGTTTTGATAGTGGATGGAAAACAAATCGATCAGTTTTTTGAAGGCAAAGCTGTGAGAGTCTGAGGCGCACGAGCCCGACGATTCATTTTGTTTACGAATTCATGAACTTTGGCATGTTCAGGCCATACGGAGGGATCCAGGACCCTATCCAAAAGACCATCAAAAAGCGCAATTAAAAACGAAGATATATCACGTCTCTGTTTAAAATTGAACTTTGAGACGGTAAATTCGGTACCAGAAACATTCAACTTGCTGCTCAGATGGGACTTAACATCATTTTTAGAAGCACCAGGGTTAAGACGGGAAACAAAGACGAACTTCCTAGGAGCGACGCCGGTTTTCGCTGAGCAACTCCTGAGATTGTAGAGCGTTGTGGTCCGGGCGAGGAGATAGGAGACGACAAGATTGATACCGCCGGTATTCCAAGATGAGCGTCTCTGTTGTTATCCGCCGCCAAGACATTAACGGGGGCAGCACGCGACGTGGGAGCCAGATCAGCATAGATAGGCTGTTGAGTTGAGGGTTCGGCGACGTCAGTGAGTAGAAAGCCCAGAGCCGCACTTTGAGTTGGCTCAGATGAGGTAGCATCACAAGAAATATCGGTCACAGCCGATTTGATATCACTGGATATGTTTCGAGGGCTGAACTGCATAAGAGGGGTAGCAGGGTCTGGATCTTGCAAAGAAGCATTAGGCATAGTACACAAGTTGTTATTAGGCGAAGAACTTAGCAATTTCAGATTTTTGAAGTGGGATTCCGCCTTGAGGAAGCGACTTGAGAGTTCCCTGAATTCAGTCGAAAGGGACTGAAACTCAAGATGAGTTTGCCGCATAAAAGTTCTCATATCGGATTTGATATGTTGGCAACTCGGGCACGTCCAATCCAATCCGTCGTGGTATCGTAAGCGGTCCGCAATACGTGAGCCAATATGGCCAAGATCAGCATACCCAGGGTAAGCGGTGTTGTCGCAGAGCCAACAGAAGACAGTGGCCTGCCGCGAAGTTATTTTGCGGCCATTTGGGCATTCAGTAACACAACAAGAAGCCATGGTGTCGTTGAGTTTTATTGTAAGAATTCGTAAAAAGCAAGCGAATTTTAGGAAACACAAGGGATCGTATTGAATTCGCGCGGCGAAGGAAACGATCAAAACAAAGATCGAGCGACAATAAATAAGAGCTTTTATCTAGGCGCTACAAATACAGTAGGGTGTGTGATTGTTCGCGGTATGCAAAACGCTTGCACCAACAACGATATTGAGACGAGTGCAGCAAATAGCAGTAAACGCACAGCACAGAAAAGAAAAGGCAGAGGGGATGGATGATAATTAAAACCGAAATAATTATCAGAGATTAAAGTCACTGTCTTTATTTTAAATGATTCAAATGTTATTGGTGAATAACGAGAACCAAAACACTGACTACTGACTAACTACCAAAAAATTGGATTTTGTGGATTAGAATTATTCGGTGAAAACTTCGAGTAAAGGTGGAGCGATAGGAAGCACGTCCGATTCAAAGCTTCGCTGACACTTTCTTTTAATGTAAACATCTGAAAAATATATGGATCTATATAATTAAACAACATAAAAGTTAATTAACGACTGTTAAACTCAGCTGTTGCAGCCAAAACAAGATGGGCATACAGTCAAGTGTCCCAACAGTAAAATAACCTGTATCATTACAACGCACGTGACAAAATTATATGAATGAAGGAAAATAAGACTAAAAAACGGAGATAAATTAACATATAATGCAAATGTATTCCATTAAGGTCTATAGCTCAGTGGGTAAGGTGGCGCATGTGTTTTGTGTGTAAGCAAATGGCCTGGGTTCGACTCCGGCCGCATGGAATAAGAAAATTTTTTAACTTAACTCAGGATTTGCTGTTTTTAAATTAAAAAAATTAAGTAAGTTTTTTGATTACATTATTTTATTTCTTAGTATTAAATACTGTAATTATTTTTAATTCGACGTAAAATTAAAAAAAAAAATTTTTGCTAAAAGAATAAGAACAAGATGGACATACAGTGGGGCGTCCCGACAGTAGAATACCCTGTACCATTACAACGCGCGTGCCAAAATTGTTTGAAAGAAGGAAATAAGACAAAAAACGGAAAGAAATGTACATATAATGCAAATGTCTTCCACTTTAAGAGCAAGGTCGATAGTTCAGTGGTTAAAAATGCATATATGTTTTGTGTGTAAGCCAATGGTCAGAGTTCGATTCCTGCCGCAAGGGGTAAACAATTTTTTTTAGTTTTAAAAAATTAGAAGGTTTTTAAATACTATAATTATTTTAATTTACAGGAAAAAACTTAAAAAAAATATTGTTAAAATTAAAAAAAAATACTCGTCACAGACGGGAGTTGTACCCGTGACAATTTATTTTATTTGACATAATTGATGATTGCGGCTTAGACAACTGCACCACGAACCAATTCGAAATAAGTAATTTAATTTCATAAAAGTGTGAACATAACTAAAATGTAAAATGAACGTTTTGATTTATTGGGAGCCCTCTGCCTGGGCTGCTATTGTGTAGAAAGTAAAAAGCCTATATCTCTCAGCTATTTATGGCACGATCGCGATGAAATTTAGGCAATGTGTATTTTAATAAAATTTTTGAATATGGTTTACATAACGTTATAAATTTGGGAGATATGTATATGGTTTTTTTCAAATAGCTCCACCAAAAATGAGAGTAGCAAAAATTGAAAACAAACAAAAAAGCCTAAATCCTAAATCCTAAAGAGCATAACTCAACTTTAGGACACCAATACGGGTTTCTATTATGTATTATGTGTAATAATATTTCCCTTCATTCTTGTCTTATTCATATTTTGCAAATTTTGAAAAGGGGTAAATTAAAAAACAAATTTTGTTTACTAATACTGTTATGATACCTTGCTTCTCTATAGGGTTTTACACAAGTGCGAGCGAGATTACATATATCACTTCTAATACATAATAATGCATTGACTGTACATTAGAGGCAACTATCGATAAATCTCCATAAAATATAGAAGATACGATATTTGACCGGTCACAATATACTGTTAAAATTAAGCGAAATTGTAATTTAAAAGAGGTGGTAGTAGGTCCCCCAAAAAAGTTTCAAAATCGGTGTAACCCAAGTGGCATTACAAAAGAAATCCCCACCAAATAAAAAATATAGTTGTCTCTTTCAAGGTTCGAAAGAAGTTTCTAATGAATGAAAACTTCATTACTGTGTCATAGCATCATTTGACTTACAAAAAGTATGTATCGATATATAAGTTTATGTCGAAGTGTACTTTGTAGCCATTAATTCTGAATAAATAAAAAAGACTCAGGGAACTGTCAGTTTTCAAATGCTCAGCTTTTTGTAAGTATGGTAATTGTTGCCTTTTTACGACTAAATTTAAGAAAAGTATTTTTCTTATAATCCATAAGAATTATTTTTTTTTGCTTAAATTTACAATTTAAAAGAAAAAATGCAATATGAACAAATTAAGTATTACTTTCGAGATCGTTCTTATGGAAACTTTGATTGAATTGTCATTATATTAAAACCGAAATTTTAAAATAATTCAAAATGACCACGTCTCAAGTTAGATGAAAATTTGTTATAAACTGATAAAGTGAGATTTTTTTCTGAGGAGGGCAGATTCCCACCCAGTTTTTCTAAAAATATCTATCGGTTTATAACAATAATACAAACAAAACCGCTTTGAAAATACCATAATACCATAAAAATGGGTAAATTCCCCATAAAGATTAAGAGATGTTCCGATTATGTTTATTATTATAATGATTAATGATGTCTGGTCTAAAATTCAGTTTTAATGAGGAAGCTGTACAAAATAACAAAAAAAAAATCGAATAAAAATTTGCGCCTGTTATCATTTCCAATTCACTTTAAATATATATTTAAAATTCATTTCAGTTCCCCCAGCAATAAAGGCATTTAATCAATTGGTTGGTGCACCCTTGGAAAGAGAAGTGACTTTGGAATGCATTGTTGAAGTTTACCCAAAGCCTCTAAATGGATGGTACCGTAATGAAGGTAGCTTAAATGTAATAATGAGCTTGACTACCAAATAAATCATTTAACATATTTTAAGGCAATATTAAACTACATAATGGAAGTAAATACAATATAACAGAAGTAATGATTAGCCAATACTCTTGGCACCTTAATCTAACTATAAAGCGTCTGACAAAATCTGACTTTGGAGGTTACATCTGCTCAAGCGTTAATGCTCTTGGCAAAAGTGAAACACGCATTCGACTGCAAGGTAATGAGAAAAATTTGCAATGCTTATAATTGACGTATTTTTATCCTTGCAGGGTCTTATAATTTTTGTCAGAAGTTTACAAGCAGTGAAAAAGTCATTTACGACCGTTTTCTTGATTAGCAACAAGAGCCGAGTAGATCTAGCCATGTCCGTCGTTCCGTCTGACCGTTTTTACACATCCCTGTTTAACTGTCTCCCCTTTCTTACCAAGCCGGAAACACTCACTGCATATTGAACCGCCTCACCGCTTATATCTATGCCAAGCAATCTTTCGCCCATTCGTATCCAAACCTAATGTCGTTCATTTTTCTCTTAAAAGAGACACTATTACGCCGAGAATCTTTCTAGCAGCCGGCTTACGTATTACCGTTTAGATATTTTCCTAGTTTTCGGGTTTTGTATTTTAAATGTTTAAAAAATTGTTTTGTATTATTATTATGATTTTTGTATGATTTTCGACAGTAATGCTATTAATCAGAGACTTTATTAGAAATTTGTTTTCTATATAGGGTTTTACACAAGTGATATATTTGATATATTTTTATTGTTACATATTAGACTAAGGTTTACAAAACCTAAATCTACTGCAGAAGCCATGGTGTCTGGGGCCTTCGGCTTATTATTATTTGGTTGAGAATCTTCTTTATCTTTTACGACAATGATTACTGCCATGACAATAGTAGTTTTTATTTTCTTGTTCATTTTTATCGACAGTTTTTAAAATATTGTAAACGAATCCGAATCATTTTCCGGCTGTTCTCGACCATCGATTGGCAATCTCTCTACCTTTCTCAGGTTCGTAAATCCGTTAAATTTTCAAAAAACATCACAGGAGTTTGCTGCAAATTTTCTAATTATAAAACAAACAAAAGATAATGATAAGAATGTAAATTATAGATATATAAGTGCATGATGGGCTCTTCTGCTCCTTTCTCGATTGTTGATTGCGTTTTCCTGTTCCCAGCTGGTCCCTTTAATGATGCTAGAGACTCAATTGTTGTGATTTAGAACTCTTTTAATAACTTTGGATCGTCACTGTATGATGTTGCAGGACACGATTGAGAATCGTATCTGCTACGTGGCGGGGATTTTTGTATGCGTCAACCAATATTTCGCGCTCATGTAATTTTCCTTTATAAGAATAATATGCCTTATTCATCTTTCTGCCTCTCCAGTTACGGTGGTTTTAAGGTACCACATTTTCCTCACTGTGGGCATGTTGGTATCATGAAACATGCATTTGAATAAATCGAAGAATTGTGTCCATTTGAGTAGATCCCCATCGAACTTTGGGATGCTGACTCTGGGCAAATGCACATCTTCATTGTTTGCTCCCAAGACTCTTTGCACACCCCTTTTGTCGGGTCTTCGTATTCTTCATAAATTGAGAAAATTGACATTTTGATATTGGGACTACAATGAGTTTATTGAATTCCTTGTTATGGCCCTTCCGATTTGGAATATTCTTTCGTTAGACATATTGAAAATTGCTTTTTAATTCCTGACCGTTGGGAGTGTATTATTGGCTTTGACAGCTGGAAACGCTCATATTCGCAACCGTGGTGTGGTCGAAGGAATCAACAAATGGTCTATAGACTTGGGGGATTTATAGTATTCAGATATAGAAAGGGATTGTCCTACCACGTGTAGATTTCGGTGACAGTGCCAAGGAAGGTTCCCAAGAGTTACGGAATCTTTCCTGTGAGTTTGATGTATTCAGGACAATTTCCTGTGAGTCAGGGCTCACGAAATGGTATCTTTGGCGAGTGAGAAAATTAGGAAGATCCCAAAAGTTACGAATTCTTTCCCATTGTTGACTTACGTCAAGTTGACGTGTTCGTCGGGGTCACCAAAATGTTATTTGGTGGGTGAGAAAAATTACGGAGTTACGGATTCTTTCCTATTGTTGATTTATGTCAGGTTGACGTGTTCGACGGGGTCACCAAAATGTTTGTTCGGAGGCTTAGATGTCTGGCAAATAGTGCATAAACTATTGCCTTTGGTTGTTGCAACCAGCACTTGAAACTAGGTGGACGGTTTGGTTGGTGGGTGAAAAGATGAGGGTCTAAAGACAGAGCGACATCCTCTGATACATGTATAAAAGCTCGTTGGTGAGGTAGAACTCTTACATACTTTATAAATGAAACTTAACAGTATTTATAAGTACAAGATTGATTATGTTAACAGAAATATCGTACAACAAACGATCGAGGCGCACGAAACGCCTACTAGATAGACGCGAGAAATAAACGAAAAAATATGACGAGGAAGATTCAAGATATACTACGGGCTAGTACTCCAAGCAATACAGTTTTTAGTTTTTGAAGGCTTTCTATGCCTTCAATACTACTAAATTGACGATTATAATCCGTACATAAAACCCTTAAGAGTTCATGTAATTCAAACTCACGCCTACAGTGGTTAGCTACTAAAGGGATACAGTCCAACAGGTAGGGGCTCTCCACATCCCCGTGAATAAGTTTATGTAGGAAAACGACGCCAAGCATCGTCCTACGGTTAGGTTAAGTAGGAGGAGTCTACTAGAGTAAGACGGAAATCTAAGATTAACATCCCAGGGTAGGCCACGGAGGGCGAAAAGCAAAAAGTTCCTCTAGACAGATTCAATGCGGCTACTATGGACTCCATATTGAGGACTCCAGACAGAAGAGAGATTCCTTACATAAGGAGAATCGAATTCCTTCGCCCACCTTTTAACGAATCCCAGCATGACTCTGGCTTTGTTAACCATAAAAAAATATGTTCAGTGAACGAAAGTTTAGGATCCAGGCGGACACCCAGATCATCAACAATAAAAATTCTTTCCAAAGAGCTATTGTTAAGCATATAAGTTGCAAACAGGGGAGTGACACGTGAAAAAGTCACTAGTTTACATTTAGAGCTGTTGAGATGTAAGTCATTAGCATGACACCATGCTTGGCAAGAACTGTCCCTATACTGCAGGCAAAGTTTAACGTCATCAGCATACATGAGTACTCTGGTTTTTGTTAGAACCTGTGGCAAATAATTGATAAACAATGTGAATAGCAGTGGTCCAAGGTGGCTACCCTGTGGGACGCCAGATGTGACCCTGAGGCTATTGGATAGAACGTTTCTGAACAGAACCTTTTGGGTCCTGGCACTTAGATAATTTGAAATCCATTTAAGAAGATCACTAGGAAACCCCATTGAATCAAGTTTCCTAACCAGAAGAGAATGATTGACCGAGTCGAAAGCTTTACTAAAGTCCGTGTAAATAATATCGGTTTGAAAGTTTTGTTGGAAGCCCCTAATAACAAAAGAGGTAAGTTCCAGAAGATTGGTCGTGGTTGATCTTCGCCTCATAAAACCATGCTGACATGGCGAAATGACGGATCTACACAGATGTTGCAAGTGAGAAGAGATTACATTCTCGAAAAGTTTATGGATTGCCGATAACTTAGAGGTACCTCTATAATTACTGGCATCCGATTTGCTACCTTTTTTGTGGAGAGGAATAACAAATGATTCCCTCCAAATAAGGGGAAATTCTGAGAATTCTAAAAATACGGAAAACAATTTTAGAAGGGGGTTACACAGCGCCTCGGAGCAATACCTAAGCACACAGCCCGGTATACCATCGGGACCTGGTGAATAAACTGGCTTAACACGTTGAAGATCACGAATAAGTGAGCTTTTGTTTAAAATAGGACTGAAGATTAAGGAGGAACTTGGCATAACTGGAAAAAATGTATGATCTGAAGATGTTGAGTCCGAATAAGTAGTTTTGAAAAAATCTGCAAAGAGATGAGCTATTGCCTGATCAGAACTTACCGTAGTATTCTTAAATGACAGCGAGGGAGGGTGTAACGCGGGTTTACATTTGGAGTTAACAAAGTTATAAAACTGTTTAGGGTCCTGAGTAAAGTGGTTCTTGCAACCAGTCAAATAATTTTTATAACACTGAGCGTTAAGCACGGAAAAATTAGATCGAGCTCTTAGGTAAGATGAGAAAGCTGTTTTTGAACCAGTGAGTGTAAATTTATTATAAACCCTTGATTTTACGTTTTTGGTAAACCAAATTGGTTTATTAGAGACCGACGGGTAGGATTTAGGAACACATAAAGAAAAAAATGAATTCATGGCACTGTAAAAGATATCAACGGCGGATTCCATGTCCGAGGTCGTGTGAAGTTTTGACCAATCAAATTCAGTTATTAGAGTATTTAGCCTCTGATAGTCAGCCTTTCGGAATTAGCGGACCCTGTTTAGCCTACTACCAGATTTAATTGCTACAACTGTCCCAGTGTCAATAGTCACATCGAAAGTAGGATTATAAGGATCTTCAGGTTGTGTCATTGGAGGAACTATAATAAGATTTACACCTACAGGATCGGAGACAAAGCATAGATCCAGTATACGGTTTAAACAGTTAAAGATATGGTTAACTTGGGATAACGATAAATCGAGCAGGCCAGCTATAAAGTCATGCAGTGCCGCAGTATGAAGAACGTTAGACACACCATCAGAGGACCAGTGCGCTCCAGGTATCTTGAAGTTACCCAAAGCCACTACTTGGTCCCTAACAGAAAGCCAGATGGAAACTGCCTGAATTGCCGAAAAGTGCTTCCAATAAATTGGCTCTTCCGAAGATGTGGGAATGTTGGAGCAGGTTACATAAATACAACTACCTGTAAATGATAGTTTTACGCAGGTAAATTTGATGTCCAAAAAGTCATTAGATACCACCCGTTCTGAGATGAGGCAAGAGTCAACGGTAATTAAAACTCCGCCACCACGCTGGAGAAGACGGTCTAATCTATAAATTGTGTACTTACTTGGAAGAATTTCGGAGAAGAGGATCTTCGGCTTCAACCAGGTTTCAGTAAATACAATCACCTGGGATGCGAAGGAAGGCTAGAACATCTTCCGATGCGAGATCAGGGACAAGCCTCGAAACAAATATTGTTTTCGAAGGTGGGACTGCTGTGAGGGGCTTACGTAACGAATTGTTTCAACTATGGCCGGTATTCCGGGTATTGTTGGACCCTGGGTAGGTTATTAGGCTCCGCATCGAACACAATCTATAAATTGTGTACTTACTTGAAAGAATTTCGGAGCATAAGATCTCCGACTTCAACCAGGTTTCGGTAAATACGATCAGCTGGGATGCGAAGAAGAGGCTATCCGAGTACAATCTAGAAAGCTTACTGCGCAAGCCACTAGTATTCTGACAGGAAAGTAGAAAGGAGAAGGTTCGTTTTTTGGGACAGAAGGTGTAACTGTGGGCACAGAGGGTTGCGACGGCCTGGGCAGTTGTACTCCCGCAGGTCGATTTCTCTTATTTCAAGCCTCGTACTCCTTCACTATCAAGTAGTCGGGCCAGAAGTCACCCGAGCAAATAATGTCAAAGAGTTGGGATGAGACATTTATCTTGAAAGATAAAATGTCTCTGGCATACGAAAATTTTAATTTTTAAACCTTGACATTTCCAGCTTGTGTTTTAGTTGAATATAGACTAGGACATCTTCAGATGTGAGATTAGGAGAAAACCTCGAAACAAATATTGTTTTCGAAGGTGGGACTGCTGTGAGGGTCTTGCGTAACGAATTGTTAACAACCACGGCCGGTATTCCGGGCAATGTTGGATCCTGGGTCGGTTTTTCTAAGGGTGTCAAAGAATTGGACTCCGCATTGGACAAAACGGAGGACACGGAAATTGTTGGCTGAGCGCCTTCCGATGCCACAACGACCGATTCGGTTACCGAATCTTTGATCGGTTCTGATCTCAGAACCATTGGAACGGGGACGCTAGCGCTAGCGAGAGGTTGTCACCAACTTACCTCACAGACTTATTATTGTCTGAAGTGTTTATCAATTGCATTATACGAATACGAAAGTATAAAGTCAATTGATATAATGGAGAAATCATCTGCTCAATCACGACCTAGTAATGGGTGCGACAATTTCGAGGAGATGAGGAAAGTAGCTGGTGCAGCCTTTGAAGAAATACGCTCCCAGCTCCGCGCCAACCGTGCAAACTTATCTGCTTTCCTAGCAAGTATACCAGAACAATCAACGATCACTACCTCGAAGGTGACAATCAGCAGCAACACCACCACCAGTGTAACCTGCACTATTACCAATGTCCAAGCAAGCCTGGTTTGTACTCCTACATATTCCAAAGTATCACCTAACATCCACTCAACGATGTCCATTGACAACAATCTGCCAAAATGCAGCTTTCAAGTGTATGAACGAAAGGTCAATAGGAAACGCAAAGGTGTGACTCAGTCCCCTTTACCTATCCTCACTCCCTCTCCGACCCGCAAAGCTAGACGGCAGGCCACTTTGCCTCCTAATGAGGCGGCCTCTACTTCCACTGCCGCGACCTTGGGGAACACTCGCTTTGATATTTTGGCTGACGAAGCGAATAGTATGGAGCTGGATCTGTCGGATGCTGGCTCAGATATTGATGATCCTGCTGCCCCTCACGTAGCTGGGCAACCCGCAAAACCAAACAAACCCCCAGCTATATGCATACGTAGCGTAACCGAGCCACATTCCTTAGAACAGGCTTTTGATCTAAGCATTGGTTCTTCTAATTATAACATACGTACCTCTAGGTTTGGGGTTTCCAGAATTTATACAAACAACTCTGATGCATTCCGAGAGGCTGTTAAAAAACTTACTTCTATGAACTGTCAATTCTGGCATCATCAACTTAAGGAAGATAAACCCTACAGAGTGGTGCTTAAAGGCAGTTCCTTGAACTGAATATTTTTCCAGTCTGTCTTTTTGGGGCAGTATGTGTTTAGCAGATGCCCTAAAAATAACTCAGCTTGGCAGATACAGAGTGACTGTTGAACGTGCCGCCCGTAGGAAAGACCTACTACAATGTCAAAGATGTCAACTTTTTGGGCACTCCAAAAGCTATTGTGATCAGGCCCCTATTTGTGATAAATGCAGTGGTCCTCACTTAACTGGTTCAGTACTTTGCACAAGCGATACTTGTTTGTGTATAAATTGTGGGGGCGATCATGCCTCTAATGACAAAGTCTGCCTTGTCAGAGCGGAAAAATATCAGAAACTAAAGCCGAGGCCTAGGCTCCCGGCGTCTAATAGTTTTGCGATAAACACAGCGACAAACACCGCTCACCGCTCCTCTCGAGGATACATACCAAGTAAGGCATTAAGAACCAACAAATCTTATGCTGATATTGTAAGACCCAACAAGACCCAACCTAGAACTCACTCAACTCAGCAGAGTGTTGCAAGATCACCCTCAGACCCTTGCCTCAACAACAAATTCATTGCGCTAGAGAACTCCATTCATCAACTCTAGAATGAATAAGCTATTTAAGATAGTACAATAAACTGTAGAGGCCAACAAAGCTTTTAGAGAACTGGTCCAAGTTCTCATCTCACGGATCCCGAAATGACTCAGTCAAGCCTAAAAATCGGATTGTGGAATGCTCGGGGAGTAATAAGATGTTTGAAGAGCTTCGATTATTCCTCAGCGCTCATAATATAGATATAATGCTTGTCACAGAAACACACATGCGCGATGGTCAGCGTATCTACATGCCAGGTTACCTTACCTACCATGCCCCTCACCCCAGTGGTAACTGTGGAGGTGGTTCTGCAGTCATCCTAAGATCTACTTTAAGCCATAGCCCCCTGCCAGCAACCTCTACTAACGATATGCAGATAGCTAGCGCTCACCTGCAAACAGCCGGGGGCACTGTCACATTAGCTGCTATATATCTCCCACCAAGGGAAAGATAGACAAAAGGTAAGTTTCAATCCATGTTTTCTGCGTTAGGCAACAAATTTATTGCTGGAGGTGACTTTAATGCTAAGCATGCTTGGTGGGGAAATTCAAGAGCCTGTTCTAGAGGCAATACGATGCAGGAAGTCATAGCCAATGGGCATTTTCAAGTTCTCGCTACGGGAGAACCCACCTTATACTCCTACAACTCCCGGTTAACACCGACAGCACTAGACTTTTGCGTTACAAATGGATCCACCATGGGCAGGCTAAATGTGCGTACAATCCACGAGCTTTCATCGGACTACACACCCATTTTGGCTGAGCTGCATGCCACGCCGTTGAGAAAACCTGAGCCTCCTAGACTACTTGCCCACGGTGCTAACGCAAACATTTTCAAGGCTCACCTTGAACAGCTTGGAGAGGTTAATATGGAAATATGTGAGGCAGGAGATATTGACAATGCTATAAGCCTTTTCATGAGCAAACTTTCAATGGCCGCAGAGCTTGCTGCTCCCAGAAATCGGCACGACTTATACCCTCCCAGACCACTGCAGTTTAGAGGTGGAGAAAAATCGATGTCCACGTACATCGATGTTTTCGATGTTTTTGGCGCAAAACATCGATTAAACATCGATGTTTTAAATAAAAAAATATTTTTTTTTTTAAATTTCAATTTTATTTATATGTTTGTTTTTGTTAAGAAACAAAAGTTTGTCAACCACAGATGGAGATAGGCGAGTCCGACGGTCCGATATAATTTGGCCTGCCTTGCTGAACAGACGTTCAGACTCGCATGATGATGCTGGAATGCATAGGAACTTTTTTGAGATCTCTTTAAATGTATCTTCCGTTGACATCTGAAATAAGATAATATAATATGTTTAATTTAATATTTGAAAATCAAGTGTTTTAGCATATAGGGTCTTACCTCCCAAAACGCAAGGGGATCGCAGTTTTCCGGCTGGTTCCCCTTTTCTAGGTGTTGCCGTAAAATAATTAATGAATCCGCCTTGAAGGATTGAACCTTGGCCTCAATTTTTGTTTTGAGGAAGGAGAACCGTGTATGTTCCTCAGTTGGTGGTGCTGGCTGCGATCGTGGAATTTTAACTAAGATGGAGTTCAGCTCTTCCTGCAGAGCCTTGGCCGCTTCCTCCGCGTTTGATTGGCCAAGGAATCCATGTTTTTTAAAACGCGGATCAATAATTGTGGCGATCCGTGGAATCGTCCTGGTTTCGTACTGAAGTAATCGTTCCCTTAAGCGAATGTTCATGAAGTTTACAGCAGCGATTCCTTCCACTGTTTCAAGTTTCATATTATTAAGTTTATGAAAAAGTTCGCAAACAACGGGAATTATTAACGAAATAGATACATTCGTGTTTGTTGACACCGAGAGAGTTGCATCCGCACATGGACCTAAAACCATGGATAATTCTTTCAACAAATCAATATCCTCGGCAGACAACGGTGGTGGGGCATTGTGGGATACTCCCAAGACTACACTTATGTATTCGTTTGTTATTATTATTCGTTTTATCATCTCGTACGCGCTATTCCAGCGGGTCGGCATTTCTTGTAGCAGGCCGTAGGGATTTTCTGTTTTTTGCGCTGCCTTAAATTTAGCATAAGCAGTCGAGCTTCGTTTGAAAAACGCTACTATTGTCTTACACTTGCTTAGAATATCATCTAAAATTGGCTGTTTTAATACGTCCTGGACCAGCAGGTTGATTGTGTGAGCCACACACGGCAAGTGTTTGTACTTCAATGACTCGCATGCTTTTTTCATCGAGGCATCGTTGTCCGAAACAATACATACCACTTTTTGCGATATCGACTAATCTGATAGCACCGATTTAATGGTTTCTGCTATATTCGCAGCGGTGTGATTGGTTGGCGTTAGAAGATGTTGTGTTGCTAAAATGGCTGATTCCAATTTGAAATTGGTGGATATAAAATGGCATGTTATAGTTATGTAGCCCTCGTTGGCTCGAGATGTCCACAGGTCTGTGGTTAATGCCAGATAATCAACGCTGTTTAGTATTCCACTCAGCTTTGCTTTACATTTTTCATATGCTGTTGGCAAAGAAACATCCCGCAAGTATGTCCTACTTGGCAATTTGTATCGAGGGTCCATTTCTTTTAGGAGGGCAATGAAACCCTCATCCTCGACACAACTAAAGGGCTGGACATCCACAGCAATCATGTTTAGCACCATTTCATCAATCTTTCTCTTCTTCGCCGAGTCATTGCTATAATGCACCGTGGACTTTCCCACAAAGACATCTAAAGCTGTTGTATGTTTTTTGTCTTTGCTGTTTTTGAGCCGTTCTGGATGCGCATGGTTCAGATGGTTCAAAAGATTTGTGGTGTTTCCCATCGTTTTTATGGCCTTCCCACAGTAACTACAAACGGCATGAGTTTTTTCGGCCGTTTTTTTGAAATGAAGCCATGCGATGGAAGCTTCGCGCTTCTTTTTGTAAGGTGGCTCCTCCACATTTTCCTCAGAATTTGATTTTCCTAGAAATTAATATTTTCCTATAAATATCATATAAACTTACAAATGTACATATGTACATGTCATGCGGTTGCATGTAAGCATATATATATATAAATATATACATTTATATATGCAGACATTTATGTCCGAATTTCGGCAGCTTTTATCTTAACATTACTTACGTTTCAGGTATCTGTCCATGCCCGTCCACTCCACTACTTCAGCCAACACCACCAACAGAACACTAATATGAAACATAATATTAGTAATTTATAATATAATTAATTAATCCCAATTTACTTACAACTACACGTTTTCCCTCCTTCGAAGTTCGAAGCGCAACGGTTAGAGATGGAAAATAATCGATGTTGGCTGGCCAAACATCGATTTGACCGATGTTTTGAAGACATCGATTAAATCGATGTTATAATCGATTTTTCTCCACCTCTACTGCAGTTACCGCCCAGAATTGTGGCTATGCTTAGCCTGAAACGCAGAGTAAGAAGGGAATATGCAAGAACAGGTGTTCATCGCATTCAACAGATACACAATAGGCTGGCCAACTGCCTACATAAGGCACTTTCTAAAAGAAAGCAGGACCACATAAACACCTTTCTTGATAACCTGAGCACGGATGCTAGTACAAATTATTCTTTGTGGCGTATCACGAAACGTTATAAAGCTCAGCCCTCTCAAAAATCAGCAATTATAAATCCTGCAGGTGGTTGGTGTAGAACTAGCGAGGAGAAAGCTGAAGTGTTCGCCAACAATCTCGAGCAGCGTTTTAGGCCATATGACTATGCCCCGGAAAGTCATTGTCAACAAGTTGCTGAGTACCTTGAATCTCCTTTTCAAATGAGCCTTCCTGTAAGCCCGGTAACATTGGAAGAAGTTAAGGGCTTAGTAGACAAAATGTCCCCAAAGAAAACTCCTGGGGATGATCTTCTTGACAATAGGACCATACGACTTCTTCCAGATCAAGCCCTTCTGTTCCTTGTGCGGATATTTAACAGTATCTTAAATATTGGATAGTTTCCGAAAGCCTGGAAATTGGCTAGTATTATAATGTTAATCAAGCCTGGAAAACTGCCAACAAATGTGGACTCGTACAGGCCCATTAGTCTCTTCCCTTCCCTGGGGAAAATCATGGAAAAACTGATCCTAAACAGGCTACTATCTTTTGAAAACGTTACCAAAGCGATCCCCAAATTCCAGTTTGGATTCCGACTACAGCATGGTACTCCAGAGCAACTACATAGAGTAGTCAACTTTGCGCTAGGAGCTATGGAAAATAAGGAGTACGCAGTGGCCGCCTTTCTTGACATACAGCAGGCTTTTGATAGGGTCTGGCACCCTGGGCTTCTGTACAAAGCGAAGACCCTGTTCACGCCTCAGCTATTCCAGCTTGTAAAAAGTTTCCTGGAAGAACGCACATTTTACGTCTATGACGATGGGTACAAATCGTCCATTTAAACTATCTCCGCCGGAGTCCCTCAAGGTAGTGTACTGGGCCCTACCCTGTACTCCATCTACGCATCGGATATGCCAACTTATACACCAATCACTGAAAATGAGGAAAAAGATTAAAACTAATTGCCACCTACGCTGACGATACTGCTGTACTCTCAAAAAGCAAAAGTATCATAGCAGCCACATATGCACTGCAAGAATATCTAGATGCCTTTCAGCTATGGGCGGAGAAGTGGAATGTGAGAATTAACGCTGACAAATGCGCCAATGTAACTTTTACAAACTGCCGAGACAGTTGTCCAGGAGTCAATCTCAATGGAAACACTATAAGGCACCATCAGGCGTATAAATACCTTGGTATCACCCTTGACAGAAGGTTTACCTTTAAGAGGCATATCACAGCCATACAGCACTCTTTCAGGAGCAAAGTTGCTCGTATGGCATGGCTACTTGCACCACGCAACAAACTATCTCTTGGCTGCAAGGTAATGATTTACAAGGCCATACTTGCGCCCAGCCTCTTCTATGGCCTTCAGGTTTATGGAATTGCGGCGAAAAGCAACCTAAACAAGATCCGCATTCTGCAGGCAAAAACCCTGAGAAGGATAACTGGTGCTCCCTGGTATATGCGTACCAGTGACATTGAACGTGATCTCATGGTGCCCAAAATTGGCGACAAGTTGCAGTCCATTTCAAAGAAATACATGGAAAGACTCAATGCGCATCCTAACAGCCTGGCGAGGAAACTTGGAACTGCTGCCATCAACAATGCAGACCCTCGGACAAGGGTCAAAAGAAGATTAAAACGGAATCATCCTCAAGACCTTCCTGATCGGGTTTTGACTTAATCAAAAATCAGTATTGTAATATTTCTCCCTAAAATTTTAAATTTAATATTATTATTCTTAAGTATAACTAAAGACAAATTGTAAAAAATGAACTAACGAAAACTGATTAGATTAAGCTGACACTGGGGTAGCAGTGCGCTAATCAATAAATGAAATACTTACTTATATTGGTAAAAAAAAAAATAATAATTCTGTTTTTAGTACATAGAATTTTTTTCCTATAACTCTCAAATCTTTATCATGTATTGGTTTTTTGGCTCCATTGTGCTATGGTCCAGCGGACCACTTTGTTTGGCCAAAATTAATAACTCGAGAACGGAACAAGATTTTTTGATTCGGCTTTTTGTATTTGGTAGTTACATTAAATAATGCAAAAAATTGGTTGTGGCACCGCCCCTTTTATTAAAATGAATTTAAGTCGATAGTAGTAATTTTCATTCTTTTTCATTTTAAATATTAAAAAGATTGTGATAGAACATAACAAAAGTAATTAATAATGTTTCAAACAGAGCAAACTATAAAAAAATATTAATAAAACCAATAAAAATGTAAATTATAG
The DNA here is from genome assembly GCA_008042485.1 of Drosophila mayri. Taxonomy (NCBI): domain Eukaryota; kingdom Metazoa; phylum Arthropoda; class Insecta; order Diptera; family Drosophilidae; genus Drosophila; species Drosophila mayri. The sequence goes on along the minus strand of VNJN01004160.1, from coordinate 16,417 downwards.
CTCGTGGGAATCTGAAAAATAAAACATTTAAATGTAGCCCAAATTTATTCAAAATTTGCAAGCAATATAAACGAACCAACATGGGTTTAATTCAGTGGTCGGCACTATCACATATGCAATCGAAATACCCCTCAGCAGCATTGATGATTTCCTCCCGCGAGCTGAATTTTTTATTGATGAGCCATCTTTGAGGTTTGGGAAGAGGTAATAGTCCGAGGGAGCCAAATCGGGTGAATAAGGTGCATGGGGAAGCACTTGGAGTCCTAAATCGTTGATTTTACCCATGGTTCTCACGTTCGTATTTTTGGTCTGGAGTAAGCAAACGCGGCACCCAACGGCAGGATAATTATTTCATATGCAAAATTTCGCCCAAATAATGCCCTGTATGCTCATCAAAAATCCTTGCGGCCTCTGCTAGCTCCCGGACTCTCACTTTCCTGTCAAACAACACCATTTCATGTATTTTTTGGACATTTTTCTGTGTAACCTCATCGGAGGGCCTGCCACTAAGGACTTCATCGGTTGTGGAGTTTCGGCACCACGAAACTCTCGAAACCCATATTTCAAGGTGTAATCCGAAAGAGCATGAGCCCCATAGTATTTATCCAACTTTTGTTTAGTTTCCGTCGCTGTTTTGCCTCTCAAAAAATATTGTTTTATGAGGAAACGAAAAATTGTTCTTCCATGGTCAACAACTATCACCTGTGAAAACAAAACTAACTGCCGTATCGCGCTGAATTTCAACATGGTTACCTAAACATGAATGGACTATGTTTAGATGAGGGGCCCACTGTGCCGCCTTGGCTCACCGAAACTTAAGAGCGCACCCGCGCTCGCCCCTTTTGTGGTCAGGTCCTCGGGTCTGCCGTCGGCGCTCCCGCTCTCGCACTGTGCTTTTCTCCACTCGGGCCCCCTCCCGTACTGTTAAGCTGAGCTTATCGGTCGGGAGCGCGGCCCTTATGTTAAGTTTAGTTAGTTCCATGTATGAAGCTGAATAAAACACATGCGATTGTGCCCCTACGAATTACCCTACGAATTTGGCGGCAGAAGCCCCCCCCTACACATTTTGGTCCTTCGAGCCGGATATTTGTGTGGATTTTCTATCAGGTGTTCCCGGCATTGGTCCGTCTTCGTCTCGCTGCCGGTCTTCAGCAGTGGTCCGAAGATTAAATTTCGTTCACACTGCGGTAAGATTTGTTTTTCCCTCCGTATCAGCTCCAAGTCCGAGTTTTTCGACACAACGGCAGTAATTTCTATTCTATTTCGCCTTCAATCTCTGAAAAATTTTCCATCCGTCCCCGTGTTGTGTTTGCCACATTCCTAGCCGTTTTCGGTCTCCCCGTTATCCATTCGCTTGCCAAATTCGCCGAACAGTCCGCCGCTGTCGCAATATTTTTTTCCTTTACAATCAGTGTCACTTTTTCACCGCATAACCTTTCTGGACCCCCAGATACATACATACATATATACAGTCCACTTATAACTGCTCCAATATATTTTTTACCTCCGATGTCAGGAATTAACATATACATATACATATCTTCGTTTTAAATAAATGCTCATATATATTCCCATATATTTTCTGCCTCCGATTCCAGAAATAAATAAAACTAACAAAAAACCCACGAATAAAAAAGTTCACTTAAAATCCGTGTTCCAAAAAAAATTTTACTCAGCCGCCGCAGCGCCGTGGGGTTTTTTTGTGTGTTGCAGTTTTATTTTTTTCCCCATTGGTGACTTACGCACTGCTCTGCCATCGGCGTAACCCAGGGAATTTTTCCCTCTCCACCACAACAAGCGCAGAGGATTTTTAATTCCATCCGTCGGGCTAACTAACTACCTAACTATTAATTTTTCGATCGGGAAGCAGCCAAGTTTTTATTCCTTTTTTCCGGCCACATAATAATTAAATTCGAAAATTAATAATTGTTTAATTATTCGTTCTCCGGCCGAACAGCAGCCGTGGTTTCAATTCCACCTTGCCGGCTCCAGAATAATTAAATCCGACAACGATTAGTCAGAAAAGAAGGTTAATTATTATTAGATATTGAATTATTAAATTTTTGTTTGTGTAAAATTCAAGCCAAGATCCATTCCACCGTTCTGGCTACACAACATTGGATTTCGAAAATCGACTTAGGCCACATGACCGAGGTCTCTCCCGCAAGCAGTTCCGCTATCTACTACCTTCCACATCATGCCATTGCCAAACCCGAAAGCACGACTACCAAGGTGCGGGTAGTCTTCAACGCTTCTAGCCCGTCCTCGAACTGGATCAGTCTAAACCTAACGATTCAAATCCTAAAGTGGCGATACTTTAGGTTCGTCTTTAACGCCGACATCGAGAAGATGTATCGGCAAATTTGGGAAGACCCCAAGCATACTTCGTTCCAACGTATTTTGTTTCGCAATCCCGATGGGGATATCCGGGACTACGAATTAAAAACGGAGTCAATTGTGCTCCGTTCTTGGCGATCCGCGTCCTGCACCAGCTCGCGGACGACGAAGAGTAGAGGTATCCGCAAGCAAGCCGAATTATCCAGCATTTTATGTACGTGGATGACGTTCTCGCGGGGACAGACTCCAAAGCCGATGCCCAAGTTGCGATTCGGGAGTTGAAGAGGGCTCTAGAGTTAGCAGGGTACCCACATAGGAAGTGGACGTCTAATAGCAGGGCGATTCTAGCCGACATTCCGAGCGACCACCTCCTTCGTGCTGATTTTCTCAAACTCGATGCAGAGAGCACGGCCAAGACAATCGGCGTGCTGTGCAAGGCGACGACTGACGAGTTCTTCTTTCACGAAGCGCCGAAAGCGATCCGGCCGGCTGGCTCGCTCCTTTCATCGTCCGTGAGAAGATGTTCATGCAGGACATCTGGCATTTGGATTTAGGGTGGGCGACGCCCTCCCTCAAGATTTCTGTCAGCGATGGGTTGACTTCCTGAAGAACTACTTCGTGCTCGATCAGATTCGTATTCCTCGCTGGGTTGCATTCCGACCGCACCTGAAGGTAAGGCACCACGGGTTTTGCGACGCTTCACACAAGTCGTACGGACCTTGACTGCTCGCTTTTCGAGTTCAGTCCAGTTTAGGTGAGGGGCCCACTGTGCCGCATTGACTCACCGAAACTTAAGAGCGCACCTGCGCTCGCCCCTGTTATGGTCAGGTCCTCGGGTCTGCCGTCGCCGCTCCCGCTCTTGCACTGTGCTTTCCTCCACTCGGGCACGCTCCCGTATTGTTAAGCTGAGCTTATCGGTCGGGAGCGCGGCCCTTATGTTAAGTTAAGTTAGATCCATGTATGAAGCTGAATAAAACACATGCGATTGTGCCCCTGCGAATTGACCCACGACGCTTCCACTTCTTTCCCCTCGAGCCTACGGGTTATTTGCCACCGCGACGTGGGACTATTTCTATTGGGATTTCTTTCTCTTTCTGGCTATCTTCGGCGGCAGAAGCGCCCCCCTACACAGACTATAAGGAGCAACAATCATTTTTGCGATAGCACCGCATTCTAGTGGTGAAGGAGGTTGTGACGGTCTGCCACCCAGTTTCCCAGATAGCTCAGGGACGGCCGAAGTCCGCCTGGTAGTCCGAGTGGTAGCTGTAAGAGATATTTCCCCCGATTCCCAGTCAGAACCGTGGAGAGAATTCGGTGACTTAATTAGGTTTCTCGGATTATTCAATGTTCGTGTTACAGAGGTGTCGATTTGGGATCCCGGTTCTGCTGCAGCCTGGTCGTCTAGGCTTCGGAACGCCCCGACGGTCAGTTCGGCCCGGAATACGTCGGTGCTTCGGGACGCCGGACCGGTCAGCTCGGAGGGTAATGGGCCCGGGAGCCTGTGGAGAAAAAGGCAGAGAGAAGGTGGGGACTCGGAAGTCTTCCCAGAGGGCAGATTCGGAAATCTTCAGAGAGTAGTTGCGGCGGACTCGTAAGTCTTCAGAGAGGGCGGCGGACTCGAAAGTCTTCGGTTGGCGGGAGAGGGTAGGTGGACTCGTAAGTCTTCGGAGAGAGAAAGAGGGCGGACTCGTAAGTCTTCGGAGTGAGAGGCGGCCGGACTTGTAAGTCTTCAGAGAGAGAGAGCGGGCGGACTCGTAAGTCTTCAGAGAGAGAGAAGGCGGTGGACTCGAAAGTCTTCAAAGAGAGGGCGCGGTGGACTGGGAAGTCTTCGGTTGGCGGGAGAGAGAGAGGCAGGGCGGACTCGAAAGTCTTCAGAGAGAGAACATTCGCGGTGGCCTCGAAAGTCTTCGGTTGGCGGGAGAGAGCAGGCGGACTCGTAAGTCTTCAGAGAGAGAGAGCGGGCGGACTCGTGAGTCTTCAGAGAGAGGGCGGGCGGATTCGTAAGTCTTCAGAGAGAGAGAGAGGGCGGGCGGACTCGTAAGTCTTCAGAGAAAGAGAGACGAAATTCGTCGGGCCGAATTCTAGGTCGCGACTCGCAAGTCCTTCGACAATTTATTGGCAACCCAAGTCCACGGATTCTGGTCGCCTACCAAAAAGTGACTTTGGCTGCTGACTACTAGGAGTGTGCCCTTCGCGCGAGCGCGCATTTAATTCAAATACTATTGCGTCACTTTATTTTATTTATTCTTTATTTACAAATTTTGTGCGCGGCACGCGTCACAAAGTTGCTTTCCTGCCCACCTACTAATGAAGTTTCCATTTATTATAGACTTCATTAGAATCTTGAAAGAGACAACTACATGTTTTATTTGGCTCGAATTTTTTTTGTAAGCCACTTAGGTTACACCGATTTTGAAACTTTGTTGGGGGACCATTTTGATTTATGACCTTTAATGACCTGGCTACTACGTTTAAATTACAATTTCGCTTCATATTAACAGTATATTGTTATCGTCAAATATCGTATATAGTATATTTTATGGAGATTTATCGATAGTGTCCTCTAATGTATTGTCAATACATTAGACAATTCATTAGAAGTGCCATATAGTCATCTCGCTCGCATTAGTGTAAAACACTATAGAGAAGTCAAATCTCTAATGAAGTCTCTAATTAATGGTGTAGTATCATAACAGTATAAATACAATCACCTGGGAGGCGAGGGAAAGGCTATCCGAATACAATCTAGAAAGCTTACTGAATAAGCCCCTAATATACTGTTAGGTAAGTAGAAGGGAATAGGTTAGTTTTTAGGGACAAAAGGTGTAGCTGTGGGCACAGAGGGTTGCGACGGCCTGGGCAGTTGTACTTCCGCAGGTCGATTTGTCTTATTTCGAGCCTCGTACTCCTTGACTATCAAGTAGTCGGGCCAGAAGTAAGCCGAGCAAATAATGTCAAAGAGTTGGGATAAGACATTTATCTTGAATGATGAAATGTCTCTGGCATACGAAAATTTGAATTTTTCCACCTTGACATTTCCAGCTTGTGGTTTGCCAAAATGAAGGAACTCCACACGAGTGTCTTCGAGGCAAGCAGAGCTGCCATCAATGGGGATGTGGAAGGGCAGGAGAGCCAGGGCGCCACCACCCTGTGCTCCAACTGCACAAAACTGCTGCAGACAACCACCGTGTAGTATCATAACAGTATAAGCAAACTATTCGAGTTATAGTATGATCCAGGAGGCTTTGCAACTGGACCTCTGCTTTCGTTTCAGAAATCGAATTATCATTAGGTCTGCTGATTTCTTTTTCTCGGCCAGAATTCTGTTGTATGAAGGGTAAAGGTCGACATTATTTCGCCTTGTCTGCTCCCTTATAGCACGATACTGATCTTTGCTCAGATTTTTGTCGATAAGAAAGGCAAAAGATTCGCTTCTTGAAATTGGTATTGGCTTTAAAACAGGGTGCTCTAGAGTGCCGAATTGTTTTGGCCTTCTCAGGACACAAGGATAACAATTTTAAAACAATTGCGAGGTCGTTTTTGCCTTGCTTTCGGGCGGCCACGCTTTCCGCATGGATCAGCAACGCGGTGTTCCCTCCTTCGGATATTACAAGATTTGCAAAATGGCTTCTGCGAGTTTGGGCACTTTTAGTGGTGTATGTTAATTCAGGACGACCAACTAACTAAACAGTATTCCTGTATTAATATAAGTGTGCATGTTGATCCAATCTTTATATTTTTGAGAAAACACCCTTGTGTTAACATATTTTCTTACTTTTAGCTTCAAATACTTTAAGTAATTCATAACAAATATCCTCCTTTTGTATTGTATTTTGTAAGCTTTAAAAAATTCAAATAGAGAATTCTCTTTGGCTGCTTTTGTCCTATTAGATCTCCATGCCGCAAAAATATATGCATTTGAGGATGGTTTCTAAGAAATGAAAATTCAACAAATGTGGTCAAATGTGGCATTAGTGACTATATGCAATCGAAAGAGAATTAAATACTTTACAACACCCACTAGGTTTCAAGGTGGAACTAAGTCGGATTCACTAGATTTACCTTTTTAAACAAAAGATTTGAAAATTTTGGGAATGCCACGTAGATGGTCACTCTATTTCCAATCGATTGATACCAAAATCAATTAAATTTACCAACTTTTAAAAAATGGGTTTTGGCCAACTAATGTGGTCGGCTTGGTCATAGTGCATTGTATTGTAAAGATAACCTAATAAAGAATGCGAGGTGAAGCGTGTAATAGAAAGTTGATATATGTGCAAAAAGCTGCATTTACGTTTGGGGTGGATCTCGGCAAGATAGTAGTAGTAGTAGTAGTAGAGCAAAGAGAACATATTTGAATGTTTGTATTCTATAATTAAATTAAAAATTAATTTAAAAAAGATTTGCGGTAAAGGACGGTATTCAATATCAAAATGAATTATCAAAAGAATAGGAGATCCAAATAAAAACTATGGCTAACGGTGTCATCAAGGTGGGTGCTATTGCCAAAACAATTAAAAGCCATCGGAACAGATTAAGAAACTTTTTGAAGTCACCCCAAAAATATGCTCAGAACAATCACAAACGTGCAATTTCAAAGGTTGATGGCGCACTAATAAGGCACATTTGAAGCTACCAATATGTGCAACTAATTTGCATATCACATACGAAGCAAAAGTCCCAAAACCTAAGTTATTGCGGGGGCATAAAATGGCTGACTTGTCTATTACAAGAATATAAATTTGGGCCACCGAAATTCAAAATGTCATCTTTAGTGATGAAAAAAATTAAATTTAGATGGCCCAGATAAAAATCAAAAATGTTGGCAAGACCCCAGGCATGCCAGGCAGAATTGCCACAGACGCAACCATGGTGGTAGTTCGCTAATGGTTTGGGCTGCTGTTAGTTACTTCGGGAAATGGCCTATATGCTTCATGCCATGTCGCATGAATGCAGAAATGTATACAAAATGAGCTAGTACCATTTACTGAAAACTTTATATATGGTTTTGCACATATATATCAAATTTCTATGAATAATAGTTTAAAGTTACTATGTAATTGTCAAACAATGATATATTAAATTTACAAAATATTAGGCTTATTTATTTTATTCATTTACTACCTATATCAATAAAATGAATAAAAAAATCTAACATAAAGGAGTTAAAAAAAAATCGTTAGAGTTAGAAAAAAACGTTGCACATATATCAATTTTACTAAGGTATATATTATTGATCATGATCAACAGCCGATCTAACCATGTCCGATTATACGCAAACCAGTCCTCCCTCAGTTGTAAAGCTATCTGAATCGGAAAAATTAAAAATTATAACTATGTCAGTTTTCAACATATTTTCACCAAATCTAATACTTGGCCACTTTTTATTATTTTTGAATTTCTAAATTAATTTAATCAAAATTTGACAACTATATCCTATAGCTGTCATAGGAAGAATCAGGAGTGTAATAGATAAAATAATACCTCCGTTATTTCCCAACATATTTGCATAAAATTTGAGATTTTGCCCCTTTTTATTATTTCAGAATTTCGATTTAAATTTATGAAAATCTGACCATTATATCCTGTAGCTACCATAGGAACAATCAGGGAAATAAAAATAATATCTTCGCTGTTTCTGGACATAGTTTCATTGAATATTTTTTACTATTTCGGAATTTTTAATTTTGTGGTTCAGTTGTAATCTGCAAGGGTAAATAAGTATAACCAATGTATAACCAAAGACATTAGAATATACAAGATGAGGAACGTCCATACATTCGTTTTGCAATATGAGGCTGCTTTTTTGATGGCAACGACAATCGCTCTCTATCCGCTCTCATAAAGTTGAGAGCGTAAAATTCTAAAAATAGAATTCGCTTGTTTGTATGAGTAAACACAACAAGGAAGTGCGTATGTGTGCGTGAATATGTGTGCGCTTCTTTTGGGAAGCACCAAAAATTAAATTTTTATATTTTGTGCCGCTGACCGCTTGTTGGGTAGAAAGGGGACCGAGGGTGGCAGCAAAAACAGCTGATCTTAAACTTGAATTGCACTTTATTTGTATACAATGAGTTTGTTTTGATTTGAGCTTGTTTACATTTTCTAGTGCTTGAATGCCTGCATATTTCTTGTTTCATTTTTTTTATACTTTGCATTAAAATTATATATAATTCCAAAATACATTTAGTGTGTATGTTATATAATTTTATATAATATAATATACTTATATTATATTATATAAAAATATTATATTATATAATAATATATAGTTAATATAAATTCATAATTATAAATCTTTCTACAATTATTGAATTAAATTGACTAAGAAATAAAATATTATAATACATAAATTATGAAAAATATATATATACAAATTAATTTATTTTAAACAAATTAAAAAATAAAAGAAATATGAAATTTATTAGCATGAGCAAATACAAATCGTATGCTTTACATATTTTTCACCAACATTTTCATGCAATTACAATAGTCGATACCTGTCGCTGTATGCGTACAAGAGAGCTGCTGACTCTAGAATGCTCTCTTACTGGCTTTTGAACAAAAGTTAAGAGAGCCTGGAGCCAGTTCAAAAGCCAGCACGAAAAAATCGTTTGCGAAAAAATCGTATGGCGTAACGCATTTTGTATATTCTAATGTCTTTTGTATAACCATCACTTTCAAAATTAACTGTACGCTTTTATAAATTACTTACAATATTTAAATACACTTACAGGGAATTAGACCGAAGTTTGTAATGCGATGAAGAGTACATCTCTGACTTGAAGTTAGCTTTTTTTTATGTTGTTAGTAATTTTATTTTTTGCCAAGACAAAGCTTCTCATGGGCGAAAAAAAAATTCCCATATACCATATGTTTATGATAAACTGTTCTAACATGATAATTAGATGACTGAACAATTTTAAGCCATATTAAAGCTATATTCAGACTGATTTATGCCACTTTCAAAATAAACAGTAAATGAATTGTTTGCCAATCAAAAATGAAACACATTTTATTTCGTCGGTTGGTGATGTAAAATTTGTCTTTTCTTTCGACAACTTGTCGATGTGTGTATTCTTCAGACACGTCTTCAAAGTGCCTAAGAACTTTCAACTGTACCTCGATAATTTTATTATCTGGTCGGACAGTTGTGTTTGCGTCGTTGCACAGTGCCGCCTTTGGTCATTTAACGTTGCTAAAATCATAACTTTTGAACCAAATAAGATAATCGAATAATTTAAACGGCATTTGACAGAGAATTGATGTAAAATTTATGGACAATGTGCCACGGCGACCCATTCGCCCATTTATAGGGTATCAAATTGAAAAAATCGCGTTTTATCATAAAAAATGATTTAAAAAAAAGTAATTTTTTTTTTATTTTTATCGATTTGCTCAAATAAAAGTATTTTAAAAAACCTAAACAATATTTAAAAAAAAAATTTTTATATATATATATATTTTTTTTTTTTTGACATTTTTCTAACATTTTGAGTAACATTAAACCTATATTGAGGAAATTTCTAATAGCTGAAGCATTTCTGGACTATAAACATTTATCCGTTCGGGGGTTAAAATCATTCAATTTGTTGTGTTTTTTGACCCTGAGTTGTTTCACTAAAATTGCTGCCAAAGGTGGATTCGCAGCTCAACACAGACTTTCTAAACGGATTCTGGTTCAGGAAAGATACACGGAACTGACCTATATAGTGTAGTTGATGCTCTGTAGTGCCTCAAAAGTTCTAGACTACTTTAGGCAGAAAAAGGTGTTAAAAATTGACACCTGACAGGTAACGATTTACCTGTACAAGTCAAACCCAAACTTCCGGTTTTTTTTTTTGGTTAAATTTACAGTTAATTAATATATCTATAACTTAAAACCAAAATCATTCCGATGTGCTACCTAGTTTTTGAGTAATATTACCTGAAAGTCAACGAATTGCTCCTTTTTTTTGTGTGTTGCAAAAACGGAAATATTTTTCAACTTTGGAAACGTTGTGAAATTCCTTGTCGATTAAGTATAGTTTAAATAATTAATTTTTGCGACTGACTTTTTTGATTTTAGCAACGCTTAAAGTGCAAAGGCGCCAATGTGCGTCATTGCAATTCTCGCCATCCGCCAATTCTTCTTCCTTTAACAGGGACTTTTTATTGCTAACTGCTATCGCGTCGTCGAGAAGTGTGGCAGAATTACCTACCAATACATACCGGTATTTACTTTTTTCATTAGGTAATACTTTATCCGATGCTTCATAACTTTTCTGATTTTGACTTGCATTAATTTTCCTCCGTTTCCTCCATTAAATTTTATTTGGACATAACCCTTCCTTGACATAGAAGGTGCGTTCTACAACGTGAACGCCGACTCCATCCGGAGCTCCCTGAACTTGTTAGGCATTGAGGAAGGAATCAGAGAGTGGGTCGGGGTTATGCTAACGAGTAGGATGATTACAATTGAACTGAGTAGCACTCACCTCACGTGAGCAGGAAAATTTTAGGAAACATCTGGGGGCTATACCAAAGAATCTTTATATGGCTCCACACAGCGGTGGTACGGCAATTCTGACATACGGGACACTGGTATGGTGGCCAGCACTAACTAGGGCTTACAACATATCGAAGCTCAAAAGTCTACAACGAGCAGCGATACGCTCATGTCCTGCGGCTGCTCAGAATGCTATCCTCAATATAATTCCGAGAGAACTGTTTGTTAAGGACATTGCCGCGCAGGGTGCAGTAAAACTGAAAGCAAGCAATTGCTGGAGGGAACACTGCACAAGTCACGGCAAGTTACTCGAGAGCATCAGAATGGACTACATGACCACGGAGCTACACTTCGGAAACGGTTTCACAACCTCGTATCCAACAAGGGAAGACTGGGACATGGAAAGAGTAACCGTGGAGGACGAGGTATCCCTCTACACTGATGGCTCCAAGATGAGCTATTGTGTAGGAGCTGGGCTCTACGCCGAGCGCTGACGGATTGAAGAGACTTTCAGTCTCTCGGACTCGGCGATGGTCTTCCAGGCTGATCTACTCGCCATAAGGAAGGCAGCCAGGCTTTCAATAAGACGGTGACTCAACGATACTAAAATTCGGATCCCCTAGGGCAGCCAAGCGGCTATCAAACCCCTAGCTGCAGTGAAAACCAACTCACGGCTAGTAGCTGAATACAAGGAGGCCCGTAATAGACTTGCGGAGGATAATAAGGTACAAGTAACCTGGGTAACACTGGGCCTAGCACTGACACCAATGTACCGATCTCCCTAAACTCGATCCAGACAAGGATCCACGATCACTTCTAACGAAAAGCCAACAAGAAATGGTCAGGGGGGAAGAGAGTGCAGGAGGTCGAAGAAATGTTGGCCGAGTTAAGACAAAAACCGAACGAAGAAACTTTTATCCAACAGCAAAGAGGATATCAGCAGGCTCACGGTGGTCGCCACAGGACATTGGGCGATTGGCGCAATAAAAATGGGACTACCACACAATGTGGTCTGCAGAAGCACACCACGGTGCAAGAGACTCCGGAATATATAATAAAAAATTTGTGAAGATTTTTCACTTGCAATATTGTTCGATTCCATAATTTTGTGTTGGTGTTCCAACCTTCAGCGAAAGGACGTGAAGTGAGCTGGATTCTGCTTGTTAAGAAAATCAACAGGATAATGTATAGCATTTTCTGGCTCAGTAACAGAGTCAATTGATTTGTATGTAATTTCCTATCTATTAAATGATTTTATTAACTGATCATTAATTGATGCTGCTCTGTCATTTATGGAAGTTAAAATGTCTCGTTCTGATAACCAGTCCAATGACTTTTGGAAGATTTCTAAAATATCAGGAAAAAAATTAGAAGTATCCAAGCTTGATGACAATTTTTGTTTCCCCTCATCTCCATATCGAATCTTAAGTAAAATTTGGGCAAAATCACCGGCAGTTTGGATGAGCCTTTTTTTTTGTATTTTACACTACAAAAGGGAAGATTTTATAGAAGACTTTATCTCAACAGTTCTTGTTCCTCGGGGTACAACTGGAAGCTTTTCTATGAAATTTCCAGCTAATAGAATATGCCATTGACTCTTAAATCTTTTATTAAATGAATTGTAAATTCTACATTAAGTTGTTTCTATACTTATTAAAGTAAAAGGAATCTTAAATGGTTAAGAGAGTGACTGATATTCCGTAAGATGTAACACCTAGTGCTGTTTATTTACCTTGTCTAATTTTTTCCAATAGCATTAGCCACCATTAGCAACCAAAAAATAGATTTCCCCGTTTCCAACTTCAAGGCTATCAAAAATTGTTTTTTAACACTTCATATGTTTAAGAGGAAGGAAATTTCAACATTTCTTACTTGAGCTTTATTACATTCATAATTTATTTCTCGAAAGTAATCAATATTGTCCAAAAACTATGAAATTGCCTTCGTTAAAACATAACTTGATACGGCATCTCTGCCCATTTACAATGTGAAATTAATACAAATTAAATATTTATTAAAAACTTTTTCTATTAGCCCTGGATCTATGTATATCGTCATCTATTTAAGAAAAAGAGATAAGAAAAAAACAGAAAGAAATGTACATATAATGCAAATATCTTCCACTTTAAGAGCAAGGTCGATAGCTCAGTGGGTAAAACTGCATATGTGTTTTAAGTTCGATTTCTGCCGCAAAAGGTAAACAATTTTTTTTAGTTTTAAAAAATTAGAAGGGTTTTAAATACTATAACTATTTTAATTTACAGGAAAAAACTTTTAAAAAAAATATTGTTAAAATTAAAAAAAAAAAATACTCGTCACAGACGGGAGTTGTAACCGTGACAATTTATTTTATTTGACATAAAATCATTTCGGGTTGACTGCGGCTTAGACAACTGCACCACGAACAAATTCGAAATAAGTAATCTTAATTTCATAAATGTGTGAACATAACTTAAATGTATAATGAACGTTTTGATTTATTTGGAGCCCTCTGCCTGGGCTGCTCTTGTTTATAAAGTAAAAAGCGGAGATATACGCTATTTATGGCACGATCGCAATGAAGTTGAGGCAATACGTGTATTTTGGTAAAATACATACAGGTTTTAAAAATGGTTTACACAACTTTATAAATTTGGGAGATATAAGGTTTTTTTTCAAATAGCTCCACCAAAAAGGGGAGCAGGAAAAATTTAAAACAAACTTGATTTGCGTGCAAGCATAAGAAGTCTAAATCCCAAGTTTGGTGTCCTCTTATAGTCTCTGAGAATTAGGCGTTCATACAGACAGACTAACAGACGGACAGACGGACAGACGGGCGGACAGACAGACGGACATGGCTATATCGACACTTTTAGTGGTCCTAATGAATATTTAGGAAGCAACCCGCAAAAGTTGGGCCTACAGCTGCCCAAGAGGACCGAGGGAAGATCCCGTGGCAGCGGATACGAGGGTCAATTTCCGGCCAGTTGGGGAAGGACATACGCTATCGTCTCTAATTGCAAACCGGGTTTGGAAGGCGACCGAAAAGTGACAGAGCTTCTGGGATTGCGTAGCAACTTTCTGATTAAGACCCGAGACTTGGAAAATGGGGGTTTGATGAGGTTGAAGAGCCGCTCCGTTATAAAGGTCGCCTCGTAACCGGAGTCGATCAACGCGCGCCCTTGAAAATCACCAGCCCAGTAGGATAGCCGTTGAGCCGGATGCGAAGCATACCTGCACGTCCGAGGGATCTTCGGGGGCTACAGCACCTGCCTGGCGCACTGAAACTCGGAAAGGATGGATTGCCGCGATGTAACAAGGAATGATGACTGCTATGGCACGTGAAACAACGTTCATTTCTTAGAACCCTGGACATAGTCGCACAGGGTAATTTTCCGTCAAACACATACCAGACCCTTTGGGCGCCGGATTCACGCGGGCTTCGCACGCGTTTATCCTGCGTGCGGGTCCATTGGCATTTGGCGGTCTCGGCGGTACATGTTCGGACATCGTCAATGGCTTCCAACGTGCAATGGCGCGATGGCGACAAGAATCAAGTTCCTTCCAAGTTGGAATTTGAGCCTTGTTGTGATTTGACTGCTTTGTGATTTGGAAGCTTTGGGGACACCATGTCCACTAAGAGACAGTCCCATGCTTCGACCTGAATGGAAGACATTTCTGAGGACGTTAGACAGCTCTGTATAGCGCCTTGCAGCTCCTTTAAAGCGCTCCCGTACCATTTGGCTATTGACCAGTAACCTCCTAATCTCGAACCGCACCATAAGATATCACCACCCTGAGCTAAAGTATTCGTTGGTCAGTGGTGCTTTGGAAGCAATGGCGTGCGCATCCCCGCTCGTCTTAGAGAGCAAGTAGAACAACCGTTCCACAGGAACAACCGTTCCACAGGCGTAAGGCGCGAATTGCTGAAATTAATTGCCGTAAAAAGATCCCTAAAAGTGGGCCACCGAAGATAATCGCCTGTGAAGACTTCGGTATCCACGGGTGGCAGACCACAGCCGGTAGAATTTCGGACGTGAATGCTTGCGGAGACCTGAACGGACTGAGGAGCGCCCTTATCGATCAGCTCTTGAAGATAAGAAACACAATATTCATATTTGGACTGAAACGTTATCCCCATGGTCGTTCACTTCACGGATGCCGCTTTAAGTTCAGAATAACTTTCGAAATCCCTTTCCCAAAGTGTGCGGTAACAATGTTGATTATGGACCTGAGCTAGTATCTAGAGCGTTGTCACTATTCGCTCTTGATCGGACCGCGGTGGACCCGGATTGAGGTGGAGACGGGCGCGGAGATACTGATTGGGTTCTTTGCAACAGATTTATCAACGTGCGCGCTTAAAAATCAGATGATATGTATTAATGATGGCCGTGCCCAGTAGGACAGCCTTTGAGCCGGACGCGAAGCACTCATGCACGTCCGAGGGATCTTCGGGGGAATTAATTCAGGATGGTGTGATTGGACCACCTGTTATATTGGTTCATCAAAGTGCTGGTTGAACTACGATGCCAGCAACCCTCGCTGTTATATGAATGTGTGAAATGTGAAATATTAACGCCGCGTTGTTATATGAATGTGTGAAATGTGAAATATTAACACCGCGCTGGTATATGAATTTATGAAACGTTAAATGTTGAAACTGCACTTTTATGTAAATGCAGGAAATGTTAAATTCGGACCCCGCGCTGTTGTTGGAATGTATGAAATGTTAAATGTTAAAAACTGCGCTGTTTGTATAAAATATAATCACTGTAGAGAAATATACAACTGGGCTAATTATGTGTTTGTATGTGTATATGGGCGCAGGAGAGCATTTAGAGGACTGCAGTTGGAATTTATTTATATATTATAACTCTGTGAAAAGTCGAAAGAATTATGAAATGAATATGAACATAGAAGAACTGAAGTAAAAACTGTTTTGTCTGTTGATGTACGAATATGTACCGAAGAATAACTTAATAACGAAGTTCGAAGAGGAATTTCGTACTTATCATCGTTATAGAACAAGACAACCGGTATGCTGAAGAGATAATCCGGCTCGAAGGACTAAATGTTTGTGTAGTGGGGTGGCCGCCTGGAGAAGATCCGAAATAATTAGCTTACAGCACTAACTTCATGCTCCTGCTTCCAGTTCTAAAAAAAAAAAGACAAGAGCGGCAGTGCAACAATGGACGGCATATAGCGCGGAGACCGGACGAAAGACAGATGATGTTGTTTTCCTAGTCTCTTGCATTTATATGGAATAAATATGATGCTACCCATAAATAAATCATAGAAAAAGAAGGAACTGCGGGATTAAACATTGCATTGGGGTCCTCCGCCAAATGAAGCCAAAAGGTTAATTTCAGGTTTCTGACCTTGTATTTTGCTCTTTTAAAGTTCCAAATATAGCCATTTATTTATTTTTAAAATCGGTGTAAACGTAGTCGCAGTAAAAAAAAATCCGAGAAAAATAAAACATATTGTGGCCTCTTTTAAGGTTCTGATGAAGTCTCTAAAGCATAGTATCCAGACAGTACTAAACCGTCTTTAAGCAGTGAGAGAGCGAGAGGCAAATAGTTTAAAACGGTTGTTCGTCAGCGGCCATTTTAA